>VCRD01000541.1:17557-90968 GCA_006783055.1 Trinorchestia longiramus
TATATCAAAATTCGTGTAACCTCGGTTTAAGTACAAGTGAACCTCGATTTAACTGACTAATAGAAGGGAGGGGATGTCTGTTAAATCGAGGTTCAACTCTATCCCAAACACGGGACCAGTAATTTTCTTAATTGAACATAAGCACTTATCACGCCTAAAGGAGCTATAGTTTCTGTTGACGGTATCTTTGCTGCATATCGCTGAACGTACCCAAAAACTAAAAAGTTTGTTATATATAATCTTAATTTGTTACCCTCGTAGTCAAACCAATGATTAGTCAAGGTGACCAAATTTCTCTACTTGTGTTGGGACTCTTCATTACAGCAATCTAAGGAACTAAGCTTAAAACTAGTCAGCTAAAGCGAAAAAAAGTAAAGTCTAGGATTACTTTCGCTCTATTTGTGCGAAACCCTTGCTCAGTTCATTAGAAGCTCTGAGAACTCGAACGTAACCTTTAGTAATTGTTGAAGAGTTGTGCACAACCGAGTTGCTGAGGGATCTCAAGCTATAAGGATTAAAATTCAGTCAGAATTGGTAACTTACAGAGTCGGGAGAGCAAAGTGAATTGACTACTGTTACCGTCGAGTACATTACACCTGATATTACTGTTTCATTGTAAAACTGACGAGGGGGTTTCATGAGTCATGGAGACGCCGTAAGCAAGAAGGTCGGCAGCTCTGCCGGTGCCTGCGACCACTACAACGGGAATACGGCCTTTTAGTGCCATGGAACACTTTACTATTGAGCTCATGCCTCCTTCAAGGAGCAGCAGCACTACTGGGGTGCCCAGGCCAGTAGGTTCTGGAGCTTGGATCGCCTCCTCCAGTCGTGTGCTGCAATATAGTGCAGAAAAAAACGTGTAAATTGGCTGCAGAGGTACATGGAATAGAGCAGGATGAACTCAATTCGTCGTTAAGTAGCAGGATCTTGATTTCCTTGATTTTATGGGGTATATCACCGTTTGGTGTTCAGACAAAACAACATGATACACTGTCCCGTAAATAAGTTTACAAATTTTCGTTTATATTTAGCTTCAACTGCAGTTGTAACCACCACTTACAGTGAAGTTATGAATCGTCAAAATAGCCACCTACCGCCCGTCGATGGAAAGGAAAGCAGGGCTCACCGGAAGCGATCGGCCCCAGAGAATGAATGACGCATACCGTTGTCGACCAAAATGAAGTGTGTGTGGTCTCCATTGAGAGAAATGTTTGCCTTCTTTTCAACTTTTTCGTCTATTTTGTATCTGGGTAAATGTTGAAGATTCATTGAAGTTGTCATTTGATCTATGAAAACGTATATGAAAAGAGAAACTCCAAGAAAGATGCACTAGATTCTAAAAAAGTATTACATCTCGTCTTGTCCGATACAACAGTAAAAAATAGGGAAGATTAGAAACTAAACAAACAGGGAAATAAGAATTTTACATCCACTTTGTTCCTAATGAGACTAATAAAATAAAATTATGTATTCAGTATTTGAATTTAGTTATTAAGATTGTGACTAATAAGGAAACTGACTTACTTTATATTAGAGAACTCGGAGGGGTCTGGGTTAATTAAAGATTTGTAATCTTTGATGTATCCAAAAGGCGCGACCCCCAGACACTTGATACCTCGAACCAGATGCACACTTTCTTGCTGGAAGGAAACTTGACTTGACACATTCGTAATGATTGTCAGCACATTATCAGGAGTCTCATTTTAATGTGTGAATTTATTTGGAATTTGCTGACAAAGAGACAACGTAAAAACAACGTGTTGAAATAATCAAGTCTGGGTTCATCTGCTCATGAGTAGCTATGAACAAGTGTAAAAGAACATTTATTCCTCAGTCATCCCTAGAACTCACACATGCAAAAAAGAGAAACAAATAGATACAGTCGATGAAAAATACACTGACGTACGGTAGAAATATATATCGGTTATCTACCGTGTGTGCAGATGGTACACACTGGAAGTTACAAAAATGGTTAAAACTGACAAATGAACAATAACCCATAAGGCGGTAGTCAAACTGTGCAGACCACGAGTCAGTTCAAAATGTAATAAGAGATAATGAGTAGCGAGAGATGTTTGTGTGTTGCTGTTAAGCACTAATGAGGCAACAAATTGGTATGTATCTAAAGAGTATGACTTCGATTTGCCTGACTCGCGACCCTCAAACACAGTGGCATTGAGTAGGTCCCACGTACTACAATTTGCAATCTTCACAACTAACAAGCATGTTTTGTTCCTTGTTCAGATTATTAGTTGTGCAGTTTGTTGGTTCTATTTACTACACACATTATCCAAGTCTTGCGGAGCTCGCTCGTCCGAGTTATCGAGCAAGTTCTTTTCCACCCTCTATTATTACAAGCGATAAATTAGCGTATGACTCTATCCAACGATAAATTAAAGAAAATTATACTCGTATACAGGAAGGGAAACGCCCCTTGTACTGTGTCATAAATCTGAAGAAATTATATGTGACCGCACAAATGGGAAACGTAGGGGTTTACTTTTCTTAATTACCATAACCTGGCGAGATTTGAAGGATCACTCAACTGACTGCCATTTTGTGTGATCAATGCAAAGAGTATTGATAAAAAACACAGATAGAAAATCTTACATCCTTGCATCCCCAAAGCAAGATGTCCTAACATCCGCTCTAAAAAGTCACTAATGAGTTTTTAAAGGACTTTCTCCATCTGAAGATAGGGGTAACGACGAAGATCCGGGGACTGACGACGGAAGTCAAGAAATATGAGTGTACTCGTACTTCCAGAATCTGGAGATCCTCGATGAGATGTTCATCTACACAAAATATGCAGCTGAAATGTTAGCTTCCAGGCTACAAGAAGAGAGTCTAGCGAGCCATGCAACAAAAGTTTCATACTTCCGAAAGCAGGAGCAAGCGTGCATACCATTTATACCGAGAAGAATAAGTGTGTTGATTGCCATAGTCTCTCAGGTCTTCTCCAGGAATTAGGGATTCCATTGTACAATTCGAAGGATAGGAGGTTAATTTTAGATATCTCTAGGCGCAGCGTGAGGTATATTCTACTCCATAATGGTAACGCATGTACCGCTGTTCCAGTTGATCACGCTGTATATTAACGAAAGGAACATAACATTAAAACTGCGTTTAACCTATCAAAGTACCATGAGTACAACTGGATAATTTTATTGGCTTGAAGATGGTTAATTTCCTCCCAAGTCAAGGAAGAGGACACACAAAGTATTCCTGCTATCATTACATGAGGGACAGCTAAGCTCGAGAGCAGCTCTGCATCCAGAAGTGGTCTTACGTTACGGTTAGACCATTGCAAGAGGCAAGCCCAACACTCTGTATTATCCAATTATAATCAGTCGTGAAAAGATTATTTCTCTTCATTCCATATCAAAGTGGGCTTCATGAAGCAGTTTCTCAAGACATTGTATTCTGATAGTGAATACTTCACACACACGTTCTATTGTCTCCTCACCCAACTTAGTCCTTCGAGAAGATCAAAGCAGGTGCATTTGATAGGCCTTCGATTCATTCTCTCGTATGTGATGAAGAATTTACCGGAGAGGAGCAAGACAAGGAAAAGATTACATGGATTTCGTTCGGGCCGGCGGTAAAAAACCATCCCAGTGTTACAAAGACTGACAACTATGAAGTAAAAACTATTGTATTACATACCAATTAGTCATAAATATATTTTTAACTCTGCTTTTAGGAAAAATGTTTGAAATAGAGTTACGGTGTAAATTCAAATTACCTTGATTATTCTCATTTATCATCCAGGTTATTTAATGAGAGTTCAATCCAATATTTCTCCTGACAAAACATGATATCAATATGATGAAGACAAAGTGTACTTGCTCATTCTCATTTATCATTCAGGTTATTTAACGAGAGTGTAATCCAATATTTCTCCTGACAAAACATGATAGCAATGTGATGAAGACAAAATGTTCATATTTTGAATTACTTTGATTACAAAAAGTGAAAGCATTTAGGAAAACACTAATATTAGGTCTGAAATCAAGACACATTAGATAATTCGAAGTGGTGGAATCAAAGCCTAAAAATATGTTAACCAGTGTTATGTATTCAGTTTCAGTTCACTATGCTCATAGCGTGTTCATTATAGGAATTAGGTTCACAAGACTTATTCTTGGGAATGTACTTCAATCCGAGTGATAATGCATGATATTGATGTTCCTTCCATAATTAAAGAGCGCTTTATTCTGTAATTACTCATTGACAAAGTTTTTTTTGCAGCCGATGTAATATGAATCTACCATTGTTGGCGTGATATTTCCATGTATGATTGATATCAAAGCAAAATAATAAACTTGAAAGTAACAAACGATTTAAATTTACCATTAAATCTTTGCACGGTGGTCACAAAAAACATCACACTTTGAATGAGAAGATCTGCAAGGTTCTGAACCCTCCCGACTGTTGCTCCTTGCGTTTCTCTCCTCCGTGTGGAAAATCTACGAAGTTTAGGTGTATACTGGAAAACATCGCTTTCCTCACGTAAGTCGCAATTATAAACATTAATGTCTAATGAAGAAAATCCGTTTGTGATTATTACACAAATTATATATTTAAAAATTATATATTATATATAATAAATAATATAATATAATAATAATATATATTATTATATTTAAATTGATTATTATATTATGGAAAAATCATGTTTTTTTTAGTATGAGCGATCTCTTAACTACATACGAGCGCAGTCAACAAATAATTATCAAGATATTTTCATGCACCTCAATGGGTCGTAAGTTTATATTATTCTAAATATAGCTGCTGAAATTAGCTGCTTCAGATTGTTGTGGAGCTTGCAAACTTCCTGTAGTCAATGAACTTGAACTGAGTACTCCAGATAGAGGATGTACTGATTAACGAACTGTGGAAAGCTTGAAAATCATGCAAAAAAGCGACTCTGAAACAAAGTATGATTTAATGCTAGTCTACATGCAAAATGCCTAATTTAAGCATTAGAATATAAGTCTTACCTCTGTAAACAAGCTCTTCCGCTTGACCTGCAGAGCAATAGAAAAATAACACGAATGAAGAGGGAAAATAGTTGAACAAATCGTCAAAGTGTGCTTAGCAACTGCTTTTTGCCACGAATTTTTGTTGAGAGATCCTTAGTCTGCATTTTAAGTAATAACTGTTCCCTATGCGTTAGCATGGAAATCATCTTTAATATTACACGATATATAAACACTGCAAGAAAACGTATACGTACATGTCACAAACTACACAATGATGGCTGCGGCTTTTGGCGTTCTTTGGAATTGAAAATGTTTTTGCTTATTAATACGTTTCCTGCAATTGCCTACCCGATGCAAATCTTTACTTTGTACACATGATCACTAAAAGACTTGGAAAAAATTACAGAACCTAACCTAAGTGACCCACCGGTGGGTCCCATCGCAGGAAACGTGTTAACGACATTCTAGAAAATATATGAAGAAAACTGATAAGACACATTAACCGAGAAATGTGTGAGTCGTTTCTAATAATAATCTGGCCTGAGAATCTTAACTGCATTGTAAAAATAGGCTTGTATGATGACATGAATAATCAATAGGCAGTACAATTTGACGAATAATTAAGTGTCATTATAGGAAATAGTAAAGTTAAGGAATACAACAGCATAGTTGCAAGAAAAATGTCACTGTACAGTGCAACCAATGCTGACTGCAAGTCGGCTGCAGGAGGGTACAAGAGCTGGAAAATTTATTTTGCTTGAGTTATAGGAGCTAATAAACGCGTTCAACTTTCTTAAAATATTCGTTACAGAATTTCTCATACGTTCCATTTGTACGCATATATTACGACAAGAAAAGTTCGACTAGCATGACGAAGATGTGGGTTGTAACTTTTTAGAAACTGCTCACTCTAAAAAAGTGAGTGATATTAACAATTTTTTTATCTACAGAAAAATTAGATACAACATCCTTTCGGTCAAGAAGTTATAAGAATGAACAACATTGGGGTCTTTTATGTGTGATGCATCGACGATATCACCGATATCGTGCACGTAATGACTGTAAAAAAGTAGGCACAACATCATACACTGTACTATCATTATAGCTTCACTATCGCATCACCATTAAGTGCATCTTAATATATCTGGACCAGATCCGTACCAGATGGTATAGCATCACACATGTCAACCAAGTCATCACCAATAGGTGTAGTAGTATCATACATCTCGGTCGGGCGAGTACCATTAAGTATAACACCATTCATTGCAACCAAATCAACACCATAAAGGATACCATCATTCATCTCGGCTGAGTCAGCACAACTAACAATTTTGTGGCAGAAATGGCCTCGGCCCTGTCTTCCGCTTACGATAAGCTGTCTACGCTAAAATTCGTAGCCACTACCACAGAACCACAGCAGCAGTAAAGGCTCCATTTTTATTGAGGCCTTCGATATTGATTCAAACTGTATTCGACCGCCTGCTCCATCTCAGTCTCACCTTGATGATGTGCTGACCTTCGTTGACCGCCTCCCCGACGCTGCGCATTACGCCCACGTGCATCCCCCCTGTCAGCAACCAAGCGTTCGTTGACCGCACTGCCTGGAAAGCGAAAAATGAATGATATAAGTATATGTATATAAAATTTACATTTTTCAGACATAAAGTCTATCACTTTCAGATATCGAGTATATCTCTGAGATAGTCCATGTCATAAAAGGAAAATTATACTGTAGTAGAACAAGATAGATTTAAACAAGATATAACAGGCTTCACCTTCGCCCGTACCATGCCTACCGTAGCCCTATTCAAGTGGTGAATAGTTAGTAGTCCTATTGAGCTATCAATTAAGTGTTCACTCTTATGTAGTGCTAAATTTCAACTGAACAGTCGATTTTAGTCCCCAGTTTTTCGTGAGCTTGGAACATGAAGAAAAATGAGATCACTTCTTTTTTCAGCAATAATTATCTCGAAGTTTAACCTGTATTTGGACGCACTTTCTGCCGCAGTGAAAGTTGTTTGTTAAGTATGAGCAGCATCTTAATGTCAACATGAACTTTCAAAATGAACATTTGTTCAAGACGTGTGCGTTGCCTATTAAGGCATGATTGTATGACGTCACGAAAAGTTAACGTCAGAATAGAAGGTCATCATAGTTAGATTAATTTAATTCGAGCATATCCTGCACTCTCAGAAGTTTACATTCATGACGAGAAATTTGAAGTTTGCCACATTTTAGGGCTAACACAAAAAATGTCTGACATCAAGGTCACGAGTTTTTTTACATGCTTAATATGCTATGGTATGGGTGGCATACTTCGTCTCCATAAAGTGAATGGCTAGTGATTGTTCATAGCTTTCACTGCTGATTGTCCCTCCTGTTTTTTCCGTCTCACTTACTTTCCTTTGTACCTCACACGTTGACACAGAACCGATGATTGAATAAAGTTTCATACTAAAAAATAAAAAGCTTTCTCATAATTTTCTCCGCTTTTAAATTCAAGTGACTGTCAGCTACTGTTGGCAATAATATCAATTTCAATGCATCACCTTGATGAGACCAGTGGTGAAAACAGCCTTTTTGTTGCCGTCGAGTTTAAAGTTCTTAGCACCCCCCGTGACGGAGAGCACAAGGTTAGGACGCTTGGGTTCTGCAAGACGCCAATAGTCCGTCAGTAGCGCCAGGACTTTAGCCATGCTGGTCGCATTGCTCATACGCACGTACTTCGCTGGTTTGCTGGACCCTGGAGGTAATAATGCAATGTGCAGTAGTTTTGACTCAAGTCAGATACGGTAGTATCCATATGCAATATTACTTGGAATATGAATAGTATCAATACTATACATTCGAAAATGTATAGCATTGATATTTGTATGTTATATACACATGTACATATATATGTATATACATGTAGTACATCGATTAATATGCGTTAATGACATAATAAAGAAAATTATTATGATTGAAAATTGATTTTGATGCAACTTTCAATGTATATTGTTACACGTATATTAGTCGGCAGGAGTTACGTGCTCCTGCTGGTAGAGCAGGGCTAACTCTTATGCGATATATTTATGGATCAGATTACTGTCAGACTTCCATTCAAAGTCAGATATATTGCAAACAGCTGTTCAGGATCTGCACGTGCTCTGATAAAACGTTTTAATATAAAGCATGTTATCAAAGCCTTCAATATACTATGAACAATGGAAAACAAAAGCACATGAAATAGTAATTCATTTAATTTTATTTACCCGATGTCTCGTTGACGATGTCGAGAAGTCCGTACGCGTCGGTGGGGAACTCGCAGATGTATTTACCCATGTTCCAGTCCTTGTTGCTCTTGTCTTCTTCACCATCCAAGTTCTTCAAGAGCTCTTTTGGTAGCACCAAGCTTGCTCCAGAGGCTTCTTCTAACGTGAAAATTAGCTCAACTGTACAAAACTTGCCAGATTATTTGTAACTGGGATCTTAGATTAAAATTTGGCTAGTATTAAAAGTTATACGTGATCAACAAAATGTAAGGTTGGTGCAAAAAAAAAATGGACGAATCGTAATAGAATTAAACGAAGAGATCCTCTTTTTTAATTCAGTTCAATTATACAAATTACTTCCAAATGTAGAATAAAATGAACTAACATTATTTTTTGAGCGTTTATTAAGTGAGAACCTGAACGAAAACTTCCAATGAACAGCTCAACTACTTTAGTATGAATATGTAAATATAGACATGTGACTTAGAACTACATTCTGCTTGATCTATTTACCAAATATACTTGTATTGTATGATAACATTACAAAGTAATGATGTATGTCCTTTTGACGCCCAAGCAGCCAAAGAAGCCCGGACGCCTATTTATTAGTAAACTTATTTTTTCGTGACAAGCTTGCTAGGCTGTACGATATGCTCGTAGTGTAACATGTCATGTCTCATTTTTGATCCCAAGAAAATTTTTTCTTTTTCAATTTCAAGTGGTAACTTTGATGAAATTGAAATGATTCATTATAGTACAGCTATTTTTTTATCAATTATGTTTGATTTTCTAACCCAAGAAACTTATACAAACCTATTCAAACTTTATCGAAAGTGTAACTATTCGTAATTCCGTCAATAAATCATGAAAGTCGATGGCTAACTGGTATTGTAGAACTATTAATATAGAAAAGCACGCGAGCAAATACCGTCAAGTTTACTTCTTGGAGTCACAAAATTGGTAAAACACGGAGCTTCTGCGTGTTGCGTCTCTCCCATGCCAGACACAAGGTAGCTGGAGCCTGGTGAAGTCATCATACTCGTCATGGTTGGATGCCACTGGAAATTAGGAATGCATGTGATGCCAATTATTGAATCATAACATACATGATTATAAACAATATTTGTAAATAACATTGATATAAGTGTGCAATTGCAGATTTTTGACAGTATTTGAAGTTGAATTTAATGCTTGGTATTCCGTCTACTCGTCGTCACATCCTATGCTTTTGCTTTTCCAAACTTCAATTAATGTGTGTAGACGCATTCGATATGCATATGCACGTGTATATATATACACTGTATATTATGATGGTCCTTTTTCCTCAAGTTTAAAAGGTCCCGGGGTTTTCAAATGTTCATTTCGAAATAAAAAACCATGTCTGAATTATTATTGATAATAATTAGTTACTAGTAATGGGAAAATGTGTGTGTTATGGATAGTTCATGAGGTTTGGTGTCATGAGAGGGAGAGAAAGAGAGAGTTGCCTGAGGTGTGTTACTGAATGATAAAGCCTAGAATGAAATTACGTTACGGGAGACGGGTTCTTAAGAATTATTCTCCTGCGTTTTATATGGGAAAATGATACAGTCTTTAACATTTGTTATGGAATGAGACATAACCTCCCTGCCATTGTGATTTCAAGTCTCTGTTTACCTGCTGCTGTTATAAAGGGCTACCCAATAATTTCTAATACGAAAACATTATGATACGTGAAACATGAGATATTTTGGTGTAGAACTATTGAAGGAGTACATTCAACAAATAAGAAGTCACTATGAATGTAAGCCAAACTAAGAAAAAAACCTATTTCTCATCAGAAACTTGGCGGTGAATCATCTGGTAATTTCTATTAAAAAAATTCTATATGTATGATAATCTGTTTTCATATCATACGTGCACGAGTTCGTGTCGTTAGTCAGTCTGGATGGAAAGCTCGCCAGGAAACTTTGCTACAGGATTCTAGACGTAAAATAAACTGAACAAGGTTAGGAGACTTGCCATCCCTTACCGTGTTTCTCTGTCGCCTGTTGACAATGCCCTCCGCAGCAAGCAGATCCCGTGGCATTGCTCCGTCTCTGGTTTCATTCTCGTCAGCGGACGGCAGGAGAATTTTTTCGTCGAAATCTTGGTCTTCCTCTTCGGCAATGGGTTCAGGGCGAGGAGAGACTGCCGCTCGAGCTCCCTTGGTGTGCAAGTGATCTCTAGCTGATACGTCCAGCGATTGCAGCTGATCTGGGTCCTGCTGTACTCGTGGAAACGAGAAAAAAATTGAGATCAGTCAAGCCCACTATTGTTATTTTTGTAAACAAAGGTATGATGAGCTATTTGCAGTGAAGAATGTTAGTTACTCTAATAATATAAATTACTGAAAGCGAGTGTAATAAATACAGTGAAAAGTTATGACAGAGCAAGGGACGTTTAACCTCAATGATTTAACTTTCTGTGTTTTTGTTGGGTAGGGAGGTTAAACTTTCCTCACATTTCAAAACTTGATTGGTAAATTTAACTTTAAGAGACTTAAAATTGTACGAAATATGGTATTAACAACACAAGTCTGGGATGAAACTTGTACTTTTGTTTATGGTGTTTTTTTTATGTATTTCTGCAAACTCATTGACAAAATGTTGGAAAACATAATGGACCCTGTTGGCAATCAGTTTGGAATTCTTTTAAAAAGTTGTAACGAAGTTTTTTAATAACCAGAGAGAACCTAACTTCAAAACCATCGCCGGAAATCTGCTAAAGAACTTCAAAGCGTTGGAGGTTTCAATGAGCTTGAAACATCACCTTTTGAATCCCATCTCAGCTATTTCCATAGAGATAATCGGCGCTGTGAGTACGGAACAGGGAGAGAGATTTCACCAGGACGTACAGAAATGAAACTAAGATATTAGGGCAGGTGGAATGCCAACATGAAAGCGGACTACTAATAACTGCTTCATGGGATCTACCGCGTGCAGTGCACAGGAGTAAAATTTCTAAACCGAGCTTCAACGGAAGATGACTAAACATTATGAAGATTTGTAACTTAGTGGAAGCTACAACCAACATAATATATTCATAATGTGAAATATAGTGTAAATGTCAGTGTTTTATAAATAAAAACAATTAACTCACTATGTCTATTCCTGATTTTAATGGATATTCTTTCTAACTTTGTGGAAAAACCTTACGTGGTAAAGGGAAAAACGGGAAAGCTGGACATTTCTGGACTCAGCGGATTTTAAAACATCAGAAACGCGTCCAACGGGGAAGCGTGTGTAATATGTTTTCAATTGAATTACAATTGAATTGAATTGTAATTTTCGTTGTTTTTCGTAAATTACTTTATTTTATAATGTTATCTGGTCCCCCAAAGGAAGTGCATCTTTCAATCCTAATTATAAGTTTCCTATTGTGTTTAAGTTTGGTGGCCGACAAGGTCACTCTAGTAAGCTTATATTATTTTAACAATACCAATTGTTTGTACTTTTGGCGGTATGCCGTGCATTAGAATCGTATCTTTGTAATCATGGGTTCTCGCTTAACGACAATTTGCAATAACAGTACTCTTATATACATGTATACGTCCTGATGCTCTTAAATCATGTCCTGAACGTACTAAATATATCTGAAGGTAAACATTGTATAAATTTTCCTTCCTTTCATTGTTGTATGGTTAGTGTTACAGTGCATTTAATATATACTATAATAGCACATAGTAAGGAGTCTGGCTTGTAGACATTGGCAAGGGGCAAAAAAAAACTTAATTCCCTTCCCGGCGTTTTTCCCAATCACGCCGTTATTGCGATGCGTTTCTGTGTTTTCCAAACGAGAAGTTCATCTATTTTAAGGTCAACGTCTCACTTTGACAAAGATCAAACTTGATTTTACAATGCCTCGTCGTATAGCCGAATTCATGACCATTTCATATATATATAAACATTGCTGGTATTATTATGTGAGGAAGATGCTATGTCATGATTCATGGGGGCTCCTCAAAACTTGATGGTAGGAATGGGGTTGAAGGAATAGGCTCTGCCGCTTGCATCATAATCTGTCATTTATATGAAGTTGAAGGCGTGGAACTATAGTAAAATAATTTTCGCTGGTGTTCGGGTACTCATTTTCTACCACTGACATTTTTGTTCGATTCGAACTTCATTCATAGTTTAGCTCAAGTTCAAATCTCTGTTTTCTTTATTTTGACCTCATAATTAGATTGAAAATGATCATGATTAAACCAGTGACAGCGAGTTACGTTTCGAATGCTAGCACATCATTCTACTTGGTCGATTTTATGAGCTGATCCCATAAACTGATTATACTTACTGAAAACTATTGTTTTTAACAAACAACACACATGGGGTGAAGTCATACCAACGCTTCTATGAAAGAAGAAAATACAGAAGACTTTGATATGTTTTAACTAAAAATGCGTGCATAGATTTGCTCTTGAACTAAGGTAACTAAAACTCAAGACAAGCTCTTGAACGTAATAAAGAATCATTTTATCAAAATCTTACCAAATTGATGCTCATGTCGACCCCATGACCCGATTGGTGCAGGACGGGCACGGTTGCGAAGGTAAGATGTTCGGGTTGCTGGAGTCCGCAGTGACAGACTGGACTACCAACATCCCTGCGACTCTTCGATGCTACGAACCTTATAGACGTGTTTATTTATAGACGTATTGGTGAGGTTTACTTTTCTTCCTTGATTAGCATACAAGTAAACGAACAGGCAAGCAAGTTGGCTTATAAGCAAAACAACTGAATAGAACATGGCAGAACAAAAGAACATGCACTTCAGTCACTCACACTCATCTTAATCACGCACAGGCACCAGGATTAAAGAAGGATAGGAGCAAGAGGGGTAACAGCCATACACTCAGTGGTCAATTTTTAAGACTTTTTATTTACCTGAATCACATTATACAAAATTATATGACTTTTCTGAACTAGTCATAACACGATATTATGCGCTTGAAAATAAAGAAATAGTTAAACTAAAATAACTCAAATCTACTACAAAATATAAATGCTAATGTTGAATAATATCGTTAACACGAATATAAATTGTTTAATTACTTTCCTGATTTACTTTCTTGTAAATCAGGAAAGAAAATCGTAGTCAATCAATCTATTTCGAAATAAAAATGACAACTGTCCACTATTTTCATGCATAAAAGACTAAATATTGATGTTTGTCTTTAAGTCTTGGATTGAAATGATAGTTTAATCAAAGAACGCGCCATACTTTTGATCAATTTACACAATTATTCAACAAACTAAGCATAATTTTTAACTCCCACTATCCTTGGTGTTTTTGCCTAATAATTTCATCAGTTGAAGTCTAAAAGAAAATTATTTAACTCACTTGGTACATTCTTTCTTCCTGAACTGCTTCATGAAGTTAAGCGTTATGTCCCGAGTCTTCAGGTCCCTTGATTTCTTCTCCGAGGCGCCTTTCGTTCTTCTCTTCAAACCTATCTTCTTCCTAGATTATGGTTAGAATTTTGTAAATTCTTTTTCATCTGAAATGTGCATGGTTACCTTAACACGTTGCCTGCGATTGCCTAGCTGGTGCAAATCTTTACTTTGTACACACAGTCACTAGAAAGCCTTGAAAAAATTATAGAACCTAACCTGAGCGACCCACCGGCGGGTCGTATCGCACTCAACGTGTTAATATCCAGATAACAGATTCAGAAAATCGTCAAACAAAAAATTGCACAAGCGGTAAAACTAACGTGCGTTAACCAAGGTACCAAGTTTATTTCTATTGCTTCAGTAGTTACATTTTTATCTACTTCAATTTATCTGTTGTGGAAGGTATAAATCATTTGCAAAAGAGCCGTACAGAAATGCGTACACGAAGTATCCAAGAGAAAACAACGTCAACTTGATTAATTTTTGTAAATCATTCAAAAATCGAATACAAGTTAAAATGAATGATGTTACTAGGAAAATAGTGTCGTTACTCATAATTCAAACCATTTCTAGTTGTTAGCTAAGACCACTACGAAGTGTTTTGTGTACAGTGATCTAAGATTTTTGCAGACGTGATGTAAACTTAGTTTTTATTCATCAACATATACTTGCTCTAAGTTACTTAAATTGGAAGGTTGCTGCTCTAAGACGACAAAATTCAAACATTTTGCTAAAATATGTGAGCCTGGTTTTAAATAACGTATACAAGAGGGTCATCAGCAGAAAATTTGAGTTTTGATCGATTTTCATCCAGAGATTGTCCAGGGTCTTATATTGCCCTAATAATTTTTATGCGGCATAACAAACTTTTGTTAAAGTCTAATTTGCAATATTAAAAGACTTGGTTATTAACCTCACACATTTGAACCCAAATGAGTGATCTACTTTTGCTTGCCAAGACTCGTGGAGTGCATTTTCATGCACAGCAAGATCTTTAACAAGTACGGACAAGCGCGCTGTAAGTCTTATCATTCAGCAAGGGTGTGAAAATTATCAAGAAGTTCACTGATCAAGATAAATATAATAGTTCACTTGTACTTTTCGAGACGCTTTGCAAAACCAGTTAGTCAATAACACTCGAATATCTAATTTAGATCCCGAAACAGCGTTCATTCTTTCTGTTAATTGAGAATCCTTTTCTCTTGCTTTCAAGCAGCTACATTGTTGTTCGGATTCGGGGCCTTTCTGCAGGCAAACTAATTACAACCCATCGGGTACATTTAACATCTTGTAGTATTTGTCCATGAGAACAGCCTTAAACGTATTTTAGTTAACAGTGATTGTTCTCTTGGAGACTTGAGGGCAAAGTCTGACAGAACGCATTTCTGTGTAACAGATGTAGAGCAATAGCTGATTTACTAATATAATTGGCTACTATTTACTCGTCACCTAGTAGTTTACTTCACAAAGCAGTCCGAATGTAGTCTAATCAGCTTCGTTATCACGTTTACACATGAAATGACGAATGCGTTGTATTTTGGTGGTCAAGACCACTGAAATGAGTTGTCAGTGTTAGTAAGAACACGGAACTTACAATCTTATCCTGTTCTGCATCATAGGGATTGCTGCCACCTGGACGAAATGATAACCTCACTCAGAATAATAAAATCAGTGCTTACACCCGAAATGCAGCTGAGTTGAAAATCTCAAAAAACTCTTGATTTTACTGCTATTTTTGGGTTAGAAGATAGAAATTGACCCACATTAGCACTTGGATAAATGTTTGTCAGTAAAAAAATGGTTTCATAAGTATTACAAAGAAAATACGCCCTCTCAAAGCTTAGGGTTCAGCAATGTAAAGGTAAAATAAGTAAATTAAATAATTATAACACAGTTCGTAACTCTTGTATCGCACAGCTATGTACAAACCTTTGTAACGTCCACCGCTGATCGTTCATAGAGTAGTTAGTGAGGTCGTTGATAATGAAGGAGTTGAAGTGATTGGTGGTGAAGATAGAGCCCATCATGGAGCGAGACTCGAGCGTGTTGCGGGATGACGATCTGCGCATATGCTCTATCATGGGCACCTCCGACCCCATCGACCTGTCGTTCAGATAATAATTATGACATAATAAATGTATTTATTTTACCGGCCCTTAGCATATGGGCTTAACTACCAGCATACGCGTGCTTAATTAAAATGCAATCTCATATAGGAGGAGTTTCCTAGTTTTTCCAACAGTGCTTATAAAGTGCTGTTGAAATGACAGAAAAGTGTTGTGCATATCAGAATTTTTGTGTCACGAGTGTCTTCGGATACAGAGTAGAATTGTTCAGGTTGTGTAGAAGATACTTCGTCACTCTTCAAATTCTTCGCTGACCTCAACACCTCTTGCTTAGGTCGAGTGATTAGCGACTTTTGCTCGCTGGTCGCTCCCCGTTTCGAGTTCCATGAAGTACTTGAATTTCTCCTGCTTGTGATGCAGGGTACCAAGAAGACTGACTGACAAATTGACTATTTCTTCAAACTCCTAGCACATCTCTACGCGTTCTTGTAAACCTCTACCTCAAATCACAACGCAGAAGAAGACTAGTGATACTGGGAGCATCATCAGTCTTAAGATGCTAGCATGAAGAATTTAAAATTCAATTACATGCGTTGTATGCTTGATTGGAAATAAAATTTCCGACTACCTTTCTTTCTTCATGTAGCGTCTAGGTCTCAGTACCAGTCTGAATATTTTTACTCTAGTCATCTCCCGGAATTCCAAGGAGGTGGTTTACTGTCTATATACTCGTATGTGAATTTACGGGGCACATGCGCTCTGAATGAGTCTACTGTAGAACCCAGGGGTTATTGTATGGTATAAATTGACAGGGAGCTTGTAGTTAGTGTCCTCTTATTCTGTTGGAAGACTAAAGTTCAGTTAAAACGTCCACCACATTAAAATCTCAGATACGTTATCACTTTCGGTGCAAGGCTGTGTATACAAATGGGTCGTGTATATTTTCCGCGGCATTTCCACCAAAATTAAAGATCAAGCAACATGAATGACAGTATAATACGAAGAATAATAATTCCCAAGAACCCTACTTCTAATAATACAATTTGCAGCTCAAAATAATGAAAATCTGCAGCGTCGGTATATGCAAGAAGAACTTACCCTGGCGAGCACCGCTGTCCGGGCGTCAGCAACGAGGGTGGTCGGAAGGTAGGCACGGAGTCCGACACTGAAGGTAGGTACGACCCATCCTCTACTCTGGACCGACCTGCCATCTCGAGCTCTGTTATAGTCTTACCAACTTTGAGAAATTGTGAGAGATGCTCTCTGATTTGAGCAAAGCATGAGAGAGTTTTGTAACATTCATCTTGTTACGAAACAAAATGTGTGGTAAAAACTTTCTTCGTTTTAGAACGCTGAGTGAAAAGAAGTAACCTAAACATTAAATATGATGCTATTAAGAAAATATATTCTTGCTTTTCGTCACCTGGATATTGAGGAAAAGATAATGAACAGTTGGTAAGGTAAAAATAATCTCAAATAATGGCTTCCAATACCACTCTCTTGCCACCGATATTCGAATATTCGAAGTTCCACTTTCTAAGTGTGACTTGCGACGAAAAATAAATCTTAAAATTTCTAATTTAAAAAAATCACAGCTTTTGCCACTCATAAAAGTTCAAAACAAGGTGACAAAATATTAATTATCTAAAAGCATTTTTCTAAAATGTATTGTCTATGATAAAAAAAGGGAAATTTATCAATTTCTCCAGTTTTGTGTGGAAAAATCCAAATTAAGTACTCTTCAATCATACCACCCCTAGGAAAACAAATTCACAATTTTATAATTTGTCCAAAAAGTGTTTAGGCTAGCGAACACATGCAACTAATTGTGCGCTATACTAAAAGAAAAGTTCCACACCGTTTCATGTAATCCATTTGAACAGATTTTACTTGAATTTCCTGAGTAAATGCTAAACATATAGTACAAGTATCATCTAAGTCGACCTTAACACGTTGACTCCGAAGTGGTACGTATGTGTACCACGTAGGTTAGGTTCTGTAATTTTTCAGATCCTTCTAGTGACTATACGTACAAAGTGAAGTTTTACACCAATCAGGCAATCGGAGTCAAAGTGTTAATCAAAGTAAATGAAGACTATTCAAATTTGGGCATACCATTGTGGTCAAATTATTTTAAAGAAAGACGATACTGACCCAGCTAATGTGAATTCGAACATTCGTTCCTGTCACCGTGCAGATGAAAGATCATCGATACTAGGGCGTACCAAATCATCTAGACGACGTCTTGTTACTAAGGTGATCACCAATGTACTTGGGGAGCTCTTTGGAGACCTCTGCGTTACGGTCCCTTTCAGGGTGTGTAAAGCTCTAAATTTTCCTGCATTTGAAAGCAAGAACATCACTCTAAACTCCCTGAGACATACTGTAAAATGTTACGAAATCAATTATTAACGAAGTAAATAATGTTTTGTTGTTACTTGACCCGTAGAAATTTCTCGAAAGACATCAACCTTAAACGTTTCCACACACAAAAATGCTATGATGAGGTTAGACTTCAGATGACGTAATAATTATGCCGGTGAATTAGCGCCTAGCTACTAGCTATCTCATCGGTCCATACATGAAGTGATCGTGTCTTTTTGGTGATCTAAGGAGCTGTTTTAAAGGAAGGTCTAGGTAGACGAGCACAAAAGCTCACAAGAAGTTTTCCTAGCACTAGTAGCTCCGTTAAAAGTCTGTGCTTTTGAATGTAAAAATATTCGAGTTCACAGCAAGTCCGACACACCAAATCACGAAATCTGCTTCAGAAACCATGCTACATTTTAGAATTTTACTTCATAGATATTGAACTTCATAAGAACCCAGATCTTCCATTGAGATCCAGCATAATGAAATACATTCACGAAAATATGCCAGCTTTGTAACTTAGCTTTATGCTTCACTCATCCGTATTTCCCTTAGGTTTAGTATGCTAAATATAACACATTTCATGTAAAGGCGCCTACTTGTAAACCTCTTAGGTTAAGTTAGGTGTACAAAGTGATTATGCGTACAAAGTAAAGAGTTGCCAGGAAACGTGTTAATCCTCTAGGGGTTTGGCATGGATTCTAAATACAATGAGAGAGTTTTATTATTCAGTCATGCTCAAAAAATAACGGATGTTGCATCAAGTTCATAGCCACTTCCAAAGAGTATGATTAGAGTCCAGGCTATGAAGGTCAGAAATAATAAATACTAGAATAAAAAAGTTTTAGCTCTGGGAATAGTATTGCCATCAGAATGCTTGGAAAAATTATTTTTGAAGGTTGAAGGATTCTATTCTCAAGTAAACACGGGTAAACATATTATTGTGCCGTGTTATGGAAGATTATTATTTATCCACTGAAAGCTGTTGAATGATATTGGAGTAACTCGCACAAAGCATCACCTAGAGAACAATATGCAACAGACACTTATTAGAAACCAAAGCATCAAATAATGTATTTGGCTGACTCATCACGTATCAGAACTGGTATCCAAACCATAGCAGCCAATTAGTAAACAAAAATATCGGTGCTAAGTATAAAATTACATAACAAAAAGATTAAATAGGAAGAACTCATTGCCTAATAATAAAACACTTTGTTTTGCAGCAATGCAGGATCTTCAACGTAACAAATACTCCAACGCTGTCGCCATTTGCTAAATCTTCTGTGAAACTGAGTCCGTAATTTGCAGTTTGTACTCAATTTTTGGCGTTACAGAAATTTGAGAGCATAATCTCTCATACAATTTGATTGAAAAATTAATAAGGAATATTTTCAGTAATATTTTGGTCATTTAAGCTTCGAACTTTCTAGCAACAGTTCAGAAACGGAAAATAAATGTTCATACTAAGGATTGACCTACGCCTCACTTTAACTCTCAATATTATTTATATTCACTTTCAGAAGCGCTTAGTAAATTTCAAGACACGTGTAAGATGACACTATTTAAGGGAATCGAGAGGCAAAGAAGTAACAGGACTATCATAAAGGAAGGGCTAGTGAGACCCACTGACCAGTTCTCAAGCTGCAGCACTGGACCAGCTACCCTCGACTGCTGGTTGTCTTTCTTCATCACCCAGACGACGTGTTGTTGCTAGCAACTTCTCATGGCTACAAGGCTCACGCAAATGACGACCGGTAAACTTTCTAATTTACTCTTATGGCTCTTGCGAATATGAAGTACGTATGTTGTGCTGGTAAATTGCTTATGACATTGTCTAATACAATATTACACACTATCAGGATATTTTCATAATAAGGGCTTGAATTTATTGTTATTTCATGCAGCAGCTGTGAGGAAATAAATTAATTTTTGAGCTTTTTAAGGTAATTTTTCTGAAATTATATGTCCCTTAACACGTTGAGTGCGATACGACCCGCCGGTGGGTCACTCAGGTTAGGTTCTGTAATTTTTTTAAGGCTTTCTAGTGACTGTGTGTACAAAGTAAAGATTTGCACCGGCTAGGTAATCGCAGGCAACGTGTTAATGTCAGAATACGTAGTCATTGTTAACCCAGAGGTATGTAGTCCTTCATATGAGGTAGCTGCTCATTTTAGGGAAAAACTTTGTGTTACTTCTTCACATTATTGGTGATTCACATCATATTCAAAACAGAGCAAGACTAATAGCTTCTAGAACCCAACCGCCAATTAGTGGCTGATTAAAAATATTGACGCGTTGATTGGCTAAATCGCATACGTTTGGCTATCCAATCTTGCCGCGCTGTTTTTAAATCCCAAAAAAGGCTAAAGCTTGCTGCAAATAGCGAAAATACCCGCGATGTCTGAATACTTGCCGAACAAAATAAACCCGAAATACAGGAACCGTTACACAATAACAGCGATGTCACGTGGGTTCGCTGAAACACGGAAGTTGAAAAAAGTGGTTCTTTGTATCTATGGAACTTTATAGGCATTACCAGTTAAAAATTATTGCTTTCCTCATTGAAACAATGATTTCCTACAATTAGTTGCAGGAAATTAGAAGCGATAGATCTAGATCTCATACCCAACGATAAACGTGCTAATGCTTTCAAAACATTAAAAACAGTATTACTTTGATTACTTGAAAAGCATGTGGATGAAAGACTACTGATGTTTTTTTTTCTTACCACCGTTCTCTCATGCACAGAGAGGTAGGCCTATGTTCCGTGACCTATCGCCAAGTTTTTTCCTTAGTTCCCTATATCTTTTCTATTATTTTTAGAGATACTATATTCATATAAAGAAATGCATAGATTAGTGTATATCTGTGTTCACATGCGTTGTTGTTTTCTTATGCGTGGTAGGAAAGCACGAAAACGATGACACTGTAGTAACTTACTTCAGCACACAAGCTGTCATTAGTAACTGAACTAAACTTCATTATACACGCATTCAAGATATTAAAAAAACTGATGAGAATCTTCGCCAGTCATGCCTCACAACAACTTCTTTTTCACATCAAAGGAATAAAAAAATTTGTTTAGTGGTAGCACAGTTTACTGGATATCAATTTGGCATAATTAATCATTAGAAAATAACTTAAAATCTAGACTAGTTCAAAAGAGTGGATCAGAAACTTCATCAGGAAAGAAGAGCGATCCAAGCCATTTCGTGTGCGAAGTTTGATGATGTATGTATATTACATTTCATGGCTTTAATGTGTCATACAGGCGTCTCTTGAGATGTACATACGTCACGCATGTTCCAGGCATGGCACGTGCACAAATAGGCCAACAAAGATTTTTAATAGACAAAAGAAGAGCATAAAGCTTCCTAGGTTTTTTAAATAGTCTTAGTTTTTATGGTGTTCTTATCGATTGCACAACAGCATACATTTCAGCGAAAAATTAGTTATTCTTTATTACATAAAAAGGCTTCAACTTGTTTCAGTCAATTTGAGAACCTTTAGGGTTATACAACCTAACAAAAACAATAGTTTTTTGTAAACACAAAGACCTAAATAACTACAGGTCCGATTTCAGAAAATGACGTGCAGCCAACTGAAGTCTTATTTAATATACAGTTACTGACATCTGCACTCAGCATCCAACATGCAAGTTCACCCCCACATCTAAAGTGCATTTCCTCAGCGACAAAATTGTACGAGCAACGCTTGCCTTGGTAACTCGTAGGAACTGCAAAGGTAATTCATGCTACGCGATTTATTTTAATTATATAGAATCGTCACAAACTCGTGTCCTCACAAGTTAAAACCTTAGCACAAAACAATTCATATATCTTCCTCACATAAAATTCTTAGGTTCATAGTTAGATCGTTTTGGAAAGACTAGAACAGCTCCAAGAAAAAGCAGAAAATATTGAAATTCGACGGAAAGTCCCGTCACAGTTAAAAAGTTAGAAGAATATTGCCGTGCAAAACATTTCGTAGGTTGTCACTTGCCTTATTCATAAAACAGCGAATATATTCCTAGGGAAAATGAATCCACTTATCAGCTCAGCGTCGTAGGAATAACCAACGACAGGATTACTCGCGTCTTCATTTTTAACATTAATGTATATCACAGTAGCGCGCCTAGTGGGTTATGAGAACAAAGGAAAAGAATTAGAGCAACCTGAAGCATTCGACTAGATTAGTCAATTCGCAGATTGACATGTTCTATTTCGACTGTCATCGATTTTTGATGGCGTTTCAATTTAAATAAGCTTATTTGTCAACTGAACATTCAGTGCTGCTTCTTGGAATAACAGTTCTCTTTCATCTGTTTAATACATTTGCAGTGACTCACTCTTGATAGTATTAATAGATTGAATCGAGTGCTCTGTGTTACGAACAGGACACATTACTACACGCTTATCATTCAACAATTCATCAACTTAAGCGTATCTTTAAATTTGGTTCCAGATGATACAAATTTTCAATACGTTTCAATCATATGCATTCAAACATGCACTAGATTTGTACTTTCAAAGATCAATCATAAATTGAATTATACCCTAGAGAGAGGTGACGGAAATGATCAACCGTATGCTCTTCACAAAGATGTTTTCGTAGTACACGCCGAAAAACATTGTCCAAATTAAAGGAATTAGAATTAGAACTGTTATCTCAAGATCCTGAAAAAATATTCATTATACACCGCATACAGAATCGCGCAAATATCGACAGGGTTACCGAACAATATATATTTATTTTAAATGACTGGCAGAAGCTAGAGAATTCCTGCGAGTATTTTCGAGTGTAAGGCGGAATCCTAGCTGCACCTCAGACTCGGACGTGAAACCGTCAATTACAGTTACCTCCTCAGTGTCATTTCTTCCTCATCACAGTGATTGAATTTTTGGTAAATCTCCGACCCGGAATATAGTTTAAAAATAGTTTTGTACTCTTTGCTCAAGCTTCGAACATACAGAACCTCAATACTTTTCTCTAATGAACCTCATTTCCAATAGTATAAAAATATCTAAAAAAGTAGGTACTGATCGTTTCAAATTCATTATTCGATCAATACTTTCTACTAAAAATAAATTTATTTACAAATATTGTATTGACATAAGGTAAATACAAAATAATTTACAGTAGATGTTTTCTTTATATGGCAAGGTAATTTTGCGCGGTGAAGTTATATAGAAACGATTTCAAGTCATTAGCATTCAGTAATGTCTAGTGATGCTTTCTATTTGGAGCAGGCAAAAATATACTTCATGTGCACCATTGTGAGGTTCTAACGATACTGAAGGAACGATGCAGTATTCTAAAGCGGCCATTCAGACTCTTCAAAATTAAATTAACTTAGAACACAAGAAAAATGTCAAAAACGTAAGAAACAGCAGCACAGATCGCTTATATAACTGACGTGGTAACACCTCGAGCCTATATGAGGTAAAAATTATTCTACTTTATGTTCAAATAACATAACAATAGAGATGATCGAGCACAAACCTAATATATTCTTCAATTATACAAAATAAGAACTTATGAGGTAGAAGTTCAAAATCATATTATACAGCAAACAAAAAAATAGGACTTTTTGTGAGATATCAGGCACTATAATAATAATAATAATAAAATAACGATATTATTCATCTGACACTGTAAATAAATCAGTCTAGATATTTGTACTATACAAAACTCTGTTTGTGCTTCCGTTACCTGTGATGAACACGATGATAGTGAGGAAGACAGAGAAGATTGTACGCCTTGAAATAATCCTAAAAGATAACAAAAGCCTGTGATAATCAGCTAAGAATGTAAATACCTCATGAATTACAGTGCTATATGAAGATGCAAATTAACAATACACCTAAAGTGCCGCAGAGAAAGAAATTCTTTTTGTACCCAAATTTCTCATTGGGAGTTATACACCTAACTTAAAAACTGGGGCAAAATAAATAGAGTAAAATAGAATAAAATTGAATAGAATAGAGTAGAATAAAATATAAAAGGAACGAGCCGTTTGATACATTCTTGGGTTGCTATCCAGGTCCAATGCCGTCTAACGTAAGGGCATCAATCCCGCACATGCACGTCAATTACACGCGGACATTTCATATACATAAACAGATTTTGTTTCGCAAATGAAATTTTTCCCATGATTATAGAACGTAGATTTTCATGAATATTCGATCAACATACCTCAAGTGATAAAGTCATTTATTGAGTTTAATGATAACTTCTCTTCGTCATGGTTTCACTAACATGTAGAGATTTAGCTATAATTTGTTCAAATTTGGAAAATTTACTACAACGTTCCAAAATTTTCTCAGGCTTTCACAGGAAAATATAAATTATTCGTAGCATCTTTCAAGAGTTATTTTGTTTTAGAACGCAAGCTGACTTCTCAATATATCTCAAGGGAAATAATCACTGTGCCTTCCAAAAACAGATGTAGGAATTAATATATTCTGTAGCTGCATCATGACTGTAGCCAATACATCAAATTCAACGATGAGTAAAATTTGTTTTAAGTCTAAACTTTGGCATCGAACAGCTATATAGAACCTGTATACTGTTCTCAGTTATGCACTTTAGTTCAGATGGTTCTATCAGAACGCATGAGTAAAAGAAGCATGGTCGTATTTTCTGCGTTGCTATAGTCATACAAAGTTATTTCTAGAAACCCGAGCGCTATAAACGAGATGTATTTCTAAGTAAATTTATTTCATAAACACTGTTTGCCGATTAGGAACAAAATTGTGAGCAACGCAACAGCGAAATGTGAAACACATATAGGTACTTATTCTTAAACCCGACTTAGCGTTGAACTTTCAAAGTATTACTCTATAACCCTTATAGATAAATATGACACACGACCATCTCTCTCAAAATTACATATGTAATATCCTATCTTTAAATAATTATAGGTCAACATCTAGTTAATATTTCACACAACTTTATAAATAAATGACCACACTGGACAAAAACACAGAACGCATCGAGATGATAATCCGGTATCGATGGAAAACCTTTTTGATAAAGTTGATAGCTTGTGTACATAAGCTTAGAGTATACGTGGCAAATGACAGCTTCTGCTACGTTCTAAGCCTATGTTCGGTAAGCTGAAGGAAAATATGTACATGAAATAAAGTAACACCTCATGTTATTTCAGCCTACGACACCAGATGTAATAATTTGGTCTATACTGCAGAACGCTAGTTGTTGAGATAATTCTCTCCTCAATTTCAGGTATCGGTTCTACTCGATTTCAATGATATAATTTTAGTGAGAGACACCATACCTTGTTCCTGACTGTAGATGCAAAATCGCAATTATATTTAATTAGGTTCAATTATGCAAGCACGAACCATAGTTTTTTATCCACGCAATCATTTCAGGATTGACTAAAAGTCGACTATGTTTCTTTTACTGAAACTTCACTTTGATTATAGTTTAAATTATACTCTTTTGTGATATTTTTACTTGTATCACTCCCATTAAACTTTCTTCCACATCAAATACCACATGAGGAGCTATTGTGTAATTCCTAATAATAAATACACCACAATATTTTCCAGCTCACACTGATGCCTAATGTCGTGTGTCACATAAAAATACTAGAAATTAATAAAGAAATGGTTTTCTAGCTCGAAATTTAACTTGACATAATCGTACTTATATGAGCTCACTGAGATCACGACGACTTGTGTTTGTTGAGTGGTCTTCGAGTCAGTGAATACGGAGATCTGTGAGAAATGGATAAATGAGGAGGAGGAATTGCAGCTTCTACTTCATGAAGAATTGCTTGTTTGTCGAAATATCGGGACGACCTCGCTTTCTTCGCTTCTCTTTCTGCTCCAGCTTCGCTTGACGTCTGTTGGGTGAAGTAATTTTAGTACAGGCAGTAGTACAGATAGAACATAGGTAGTACACATTCACTCACTATTTACTATATAATAGTACGCAGTGAATAAAAGCAAAGCCCTTCTTGCAGCTCTGCTTACAATTGTTAAAATGACCTAAAATCCAACTAATAGTTTTTGACTATTTTTAAGATATGAAGAGAACATGGAAGACTACATACTTAACAATGTAAATATTTTATCTATCAAATAATGTGATAAATGTATTTTCTACTAAACCTGATTGGTATATTTAGAACGATGACTTCATTTCCTTTTCTTTCTATCGCATATCTTTTCATTATCTTCAAATTTTAATAAAAGCCCTTCTCCATAACGTTGTTCGCTATGTAAACTGTGATAGCGACTGCAATAATCCAGAGGATAAGTTCCCAGCTAAGCAAAATTCCAGGAGACAGATGGGACGCAGAAAATCAAAGTAGCCTTCCCATAAATCCTCTGTGATTTAGAAAGTGATGCTATTAAAATTACCCTATTCAAAATCATGTTCATATATATACACACACTCAACGATGTAAAACTAATTGAAGAAACAGGAAAATGGAATTTACTCGGCAACGAGGACTAACACGACACGGGTTACAAAAACGAATCCACCTTCACAAATTTGAAAAAAAGATAGTTGTCACTTAGAGCTAGAAAGTTGAGTTACGTTATGCAAACTCAAGTGAAAAGAACCTTAAGTTCCCAGAAACATTTCAAGAGACAGAACTTAGTTACTTAGTCCAGCAGTGTACAGTTCTTGGTTTAAGTAAGCACTGGTCATTTTTAATTTACAAGGACAACTTGAAATTTCGTGGTTCATACCTTCGTAGAGGCGTCCAACATTTCTTCTCCTGAAGAAGAAGTAATGCCCTCGTCCAACTGCAGCTGCTCACCGTCGATCTCGAGTTCTTGATACAGCGAAGAAAGCTGATCTTCCACTAAAGCTGGCTGTGAGAAACGAAACATTAAAATTATGAAAAATGAGTAACTAGACTTATACTTCTCTGTATTTTAGAATACTGCATAAAATTCGTGGAATTAACTTTTACTACAGAGGTAACTCCTGTTTTAATTTAAGTCAACTGTGACTGGTGAATTAAAACACGAATCCTATGTATATACTAGGGTAAGTCAAAAATCCGCCTATGGGTTATAACATAATTCTAAGTTTGGCACACTGCTTCTGCTTGTGCATTGTTTTGTTGGGTACTATATTATTGTGGTTTTAGGTGGTCGTCTGTATGTCATTGTTGATGCCACAGAGTGAATGTACACTAAGTATGTACACTAAGGAGGAACGAAACACAGTGAACTGATTTCTATGATTGGAAGACGAGCCGCGAATTGAAATTCATCAGAAGCTTTCTATTGTCTGCAACTGGCACAATACGCTGAAGCATATCATCAAAAAATATGTATTGTTACATGACAATAACTCACGCTTTAATAACCGGTCATACAGTTGGATTGATTGACCTATTACATTTTAAATTGCTAGAGTGCCTTGCCTATAAGCAAGAACTCACATCTTCCCCTCGTATTTTTAGACCGCTCATAGATAAAAAGGACGTTGATTCTCCATGGGTAAAGATATGTAGGAGAAGATACATCTATGAGTGTCACTGACTGAATACTTTTTAATAGCAAGTATGCATGCTTGAGGGTCACTGAAGAAATGGATAAAAAAGGAAAAAGACTATGCATTAAAAGGAAGGAGAATACAGAAACATTATAAACGTGCCTTATTCTTGTTCTTGTTCAAATAAATTGAAAAAGACATTTAGGATAAGTTTTTACTTTTCTTATAAGTGATTTTGATTATTTTATGAATCTGACTTAACAATTAAATAAAGGACAGCTGTGAATTAACTCGCATGCAACAGGTTAGAGCTAACAGAGGATTACTGTACACTGTGTTTCCTAATACATCTTTTGATATTGAGCTTTGTAACTAAATTTTTTCTCACTAACTTACGATACTACACTTTTTATTTGTTTTAATTTGTTTAATAGTAAAGATAATTGTTATAATCTCCTTCTAATTATTCAGTAACTACTAGAAAAGAAATATATGTACTTTACACAAGGGCTTATTTACGAGTTGAGAAAGAGATGATTTTACATTAACCTTAGAGGTTTTAAAATAAAACTTTTTCACTTGCCTGATTCAAAGTTTTTAGAGCTGCCATATCATTCTTTAGGACATCCACAAGTTCTTTGGTGTGGAGCTGATACCGAAAAAGCAGCTGCGGCGTAACTTCTATGTGATCCAACCACGCGGGATCGTGTAAAACTGGGCGGTCATCACATGGCGGTTGTATGACACCGATGCTCTGTGAAATAAATAAAATACGTTGTTACTTCACAGACTCACATCATAGGGCAATTGCTTCTGTTGACTACTTGGAATAATTTTTTAACGTTCATTATTTGGACCAAAGAAACCTTCCTCCGACACGGGCTTGCTGCTGAGTTGTAGAACAATAAAATGCGTCAGTTAAAACATTCCCATTTAGCGGTATATCTTAGAGTGGATAACATCCAGTAGTAAAAAACTGTAACTTCTCTGCTCTACAGCAGTTGTTTTGCACTGATACTATTAGATGATAAAAATATAATTAATTCAAAAGCAAATGCATGGTTGCAGTCTAATAACGATATTGAGACAAAAAACACGCGTTCTCACTAAAATTGTAGCATTTTTTTAAATTTACACCACACTCAAACGGTGAGCAGCAAAGTACACTACAAAAGGAGTGTTTCAAAATAATGAAGTTTTTACCAGAATACTTTTTTAACACTCAAGATAAAAATGAAAAAACCAGAGTGTTTTTTCCATGCAATAAGAAATACTACCAAACAATGAATTTGACAAACATTCTGAGAGGGAAATGAACATTAGAACAAACAATTCAAACAAAAAATAGTATGTTTGTGGTTGTTTTATATCTACCCTATGAAAAAATTAAAAGCAACATCGATAAGATTATCTTGGAATGATCCTTTTATCCGATGGTTCTCCTGAATAATTTTACATATTTGATGATTTTGTCTCGACTGAGACCGTGAGAGATGAATTGAATAGAGACATTTCAACTATAGGAACTGTGTGGAAGCTACCAGACGTTAATAAAGCGTTTCTACCGTATTATTTGAAGATGCTACTACAGAGACAAACGCTACTAAAAAGAAAAAATTGTTGTTTTTCTAAGTGATAGAAAAATTATTCACACAAGAATGCGTAATGATTCAAATATTCATCAGTTTGCACATTTATGCTCCGAAAGTCAATAGAGAAATAAAAAGTCAGTCACTTTCAACTGCAATATAAAATTTAAATACTGTACAGAAAGAGTAAACATGAATACAAAAGATACTTCATATTTCAAGATGATCACTTTGCCACTTTTCAAATTTTAAAACAATGTGAAACAAGTATGACTAGCATTATATGCTCACCTCGCTTGTGTCAACGGAAAATTCAGACAGCATAGGCATGCTGTCCTGCGCTGGAGAGCTGTCCGACATCACCATGTCACTGTGGAAGAAACACAGTCAGTTATCTTCCAAGCTCACATGGTATATGGTGTCCATAAAATCTCTTTACCATTTCTTGAAATACATTGTTGAAATGGTAAAGAGACTTTATGGACACCCTGTATATATCTTTTCATCCTGTGTACAGAGAAAAATGACTCCGTTTCATTTGAAAGTTGCAAACTTGAACTCTTTCAGGACGAATGTAGACTATAGTCTTTTACATTAATTTCAAAGCTATTGTTAGGGAAATAATAGTTACAATTTTACGCCAAATTTTAATCACTCGCGTAGAAGTAGGTGTCATGGTGTGCGAGACACCCTGTGCTTCGTTACCCTTTTAGTATTATTCAAATATGTTCTATTATTTCCGAATAAACATTCATCAGCAAAAAATTTATGCAGCTAGGTTTAATAGTCAAAATAACTAATTCAGTCATGTTTTTATAAATCAAGAATCTTATCGCCAAATGAAAAATTGAATTATGTTAAAAGTTTAAATGAATACATTTAAACACCGAAATGCAAGAGATAGTTGTTTAATACGAGCTTGACAACAGTTTGTTCAATTTATTAATGTGATAATACAATGTATAATCAACCAATTTATACAAGTAGTTTAATGTGATGACTTGAACTTTCTTAGCCTAGATCACTTGATTAATATTATTGTGGTTGTTATTTTAAAAATGTATAGGATCTGCCAATACTAAACAAAATATTTTACTTGATCTGCCGATGCGGGACTGTCGGTAGCACTGCTACGCTAGCAGCACTGATATGGTGAAAAAAGCTACCTGCATCCGTAGATATACCTTACTTATGACCCACTCTGTACAGTGAGTAAAACACACCTGCTGCTCTCAGCATGATGGTCTTCCATGCCGCTGGGGCGCTTGTCCGGAGACGCGATACTCTCGGCCTCCCCCAGCACACTCGTTGACCGGGAGAAATGGGAGGCGTGGGAGGCAACGCGAGGCACGTATACCAGCTGCACAATGATAACGAAATGCATAATGATGATGAACTCACAATTTCGGGCCAGTGAAATACTGAGATGAGCACCTTTCATCCTTTGCTTAAAAGAAAACCGGGAAATCTGGATGTTAAACATGCCGATTGTAATGGTTTTAGTGAAAGTATAAGCTAAAGAAACATGTGCATAAGAATGGAGAGTGAATAGTTAGTAACAAAGTTATGTACAGTTAATAAGTTCTGATTTAAGGAATGCAAACATGGTAGGTATGAGCAGAGAATGATCGTGGGTTGGATGCTTCACCCACGAAACATAAAGTTAGGGATAAGTTAGGGTGCCATGAGGGTTTCATTTATTAGTAAATACTGCAGGAAAATGAGTTGAACTTCCTATAGAAAATTTTAAATGTGAAGAATGTAAACTGATATGAAAAATAAAGTTTAGGTTCATGGCATTAATGTTGAAATCCAGATGGTACATTAGTAAATTGATTATTAGTATTATTGTGTATTTGTTGAAAAGAGAAGTTATACGAGAGAAATTTAGAGAAGCAGATGGATGATAGATTAATTGATGAGTGTAAATATTAATGTAAACAACAAAACAACAGTAAAATTTTTCAAAAAGTATAAATTTTACTACTAATCTTCCTTCTTACTACATGTACGTTGAACTTCATTTCGTAGCCGAAATAAATATTTGTACCCCCAAATTCCTAAGGATACTTACCTTAGTAAATTCAATGTTCAAATCTCGAAGTTTTTCCACTCAATTTATAATTCAAGTTTTTTCCCTATACTTGATTGCAGGCGATTTTCGTTAAGCTCTAATTAAGAAATGATAAAAATGATCTAATACGCTGCATAACTCTGCCTATAATAAGCATCGCATTATCATGTTCCGGGACGCGCGCTAGAGACCGCAAATGGTTGCACTGGGGTTCCAAAGGCCTAAAATATTAAGAAAACAAAGCTACGGTGAATTTTCAATATTTATTGCCGGCATTTGATCCATACAATTACAGAAAATGTCACTAAAAATCCTATTAACGGGAAAAATAACACACCTACCTTTTACAGTTTAAAAGCCTACGGTACGATACCGCCAATATTACACGAGCTAAATAGCTGCACACAGTTTAATCAATAATTTACTTATGTTGGAATTATTGAGAAAATCCTAACCTGAAGCGGCTAAATAGGAAACTTTTGTGCTGCAATTGCGGGAAAGAACGCGCGACGATCATCCATAAGATGTGTTTATCTGTATGTGTTCCTCATCTATCAATTCTTCCTAATTTTCTTGTGAAAACGAAGCACTACGCAGAATTTGTTACCTCAATTCAGTGGACGAAGGTATCACTTGAGTTCTAACCGATCAAAGATGTTCAAACTTCAGACTATAAAAAATTTTGATGCTCACAAAAAATGCACTCTTTGTATGCAGTAATTGAGATGTACGAAGAGCTGAAACATACAGCGTATTTTCAACGTACATGTATGAACAAACTTCTGAACTTTTTAAAGCCGTACCTTTTTAGAGTTGATGAATAACGGTGGAGCCGATATGAGCATTTTAGTTGACATCATCAAGCTGTCTTAAATAAGAAATCAATATCGATAAAGCACCTACTATGCACAACCATTCAATTTTGGCTGATTTTGCGACTTCAATTTTGTGACGAAGCTTGTGCCGGTGCTAGAAAATAATTGCCATCAACCCAACAGAAATACTTGATCCACCCACTCAATTCTGTAAAGAAATCTTCTTACTTACTGCTCATAACATTATTATGAATTTTCAATTTATAATACTAGACTAGTATTATGAATTGAAAATTCATAATAGTGTTATAGGCAGCAAGTAAGAAGATTAATTTACAGAATTGAGTCCTTAAAAGACGTACTAGATAAATTGCTGTTCTTAATTTCCCGTTTTTTTGCGTAATTAAATTCTCTTCTCGACTTTTTAAAACTTTCCCATATCCTTCTCATGTTTCTTGACCCTCAAATCTCCTCACGATCCAAGTAGTAACTATCCCTTCATTACACTCTTTAATTTGCATGAGGCACTTCCCCTGTGTCTGTTAACAAGCTCAATGACTTTTTGTTTCCACTCCACTAACTCTATCTCTGCTTCGCTTATTATGCAATAATTTTAATTTTTCAAAGTTAGAATTGATCCCCATTGCAAACTTTTTAAGTGAATGACCCACGACCGTGTCGGATCATGAGACCTAGTACTAATGCAAGATCACCCTTTTTTCATTCATTTAATCTAAAGTACTTTTTCCCAACATTCTCTACGATCTTATCTGTCCCTCAGATCAGAGATTTTGTGACTTCAATCATAAGGACTGATGAAACATTTACAGCTTAATCTCTACCTACCCTCCATTTACGAAATTTCCTCTCATATCATTTCACAATCTAGACTATCCAAGCAACGAACCCCTTGATCAGCATTGCCCGGCTCATCTGTCTCGGACCGCAGGCTCTCGGGCCGATGTGACATGGAGCACCTCAGCTGACCCGACGCCGATGCAACGCTGCCCCTCACCGACCCGGGCTCAACTTTGACGGAAGTAGCCCGAGAATCGGAGCGTTTGCGAAGGTGAACCACACCGTGGGGAGATTTGAGATGTGGTAGTGGTTGTTGTAGTTGTGCCTGCTGTTGGTGATGGGTGTGAGTGTGGTGGTGGTCTGTATGTCGTTGCTGCAGACTCTGCGAAGACTGTGGTCAATAGTAGCGTTAATCGTCTCGCCATAAACTAAATCAACATGCAGCTTTAAGTAAGCACTCAATTATATAAAAAAATAGCACATAGCGATAAGATAAGCTCCAATTATTAAATAATTCTCGGATTAATTGGGAACATGCAAGAATAACCTTGACGTCAAGTTTAGAGAATGATTCTTCAACACCGAAGACCATTAGTGAGCCAAATTGCAACCGAGATGCACGTACACTTGAAACTTTCTACAGGTTTAAAAAACTTAATAATGCCATTAAATAGAAGAACATCGCAGAATGAACAGATAGGCACATGAGCAAACAATCTCAGAGGTTTGAAAAACTGTCATTTTCATAATTAATAAAAACAAGATTCTTAGCTAAAAACGCACAGACCTTACAAAGGTCTGTATGCGTCTGAGGTTCTTCCATCATACTGACAAGATAGAACTACATATAGATATATATATATTAATATAATATTTAATTGGGTAGATGATTGGATAGTACCCACATGAAAATATTAGCGGGGTACGAGAGCGCAGTCAAAAGCATGCATGCACATCTAAATAATAGAAGCCAAGAATTCTATCGGATGTTATTCGCCATACGATCAGTCGATGTTTATCATGTATAATTCACGACACAAGCGAGACAGAATTTGAAACCCGCAAGTTTCCACTCTGTGTTGATCTTGAGTTGTTGTACCCACCCTTTCCGCTGGAACAACTTGAGCGATGTAGGATTGGTTGTCTGCTTGTCTAGAGGAGGTGTTCAGATTGGTAGGGGAGACATGAAGAGGGTCTGTGCTAGTAGATTGCTGGATGAACGGATGCGGCATCATAATGTTGGACATCATCAGGGGGCCAGCACCGTACATTGCTTGGTTGAATGACGGATGAGGAATGTACATACCAGGGTATGCCCCCATGTAATGGAGAGGAAGACCTAGACCTGCACAAACAAATACTTAGATTCTACGCTAATATAAAACTTATGTATTTGAAGAAAGCAAAGTAAACTTAGTTATTTTAATTCAGATTCTGATGTCCTATACCAGTACTTTGAAAGTCTGTGCTTAAAACATATTTTATAATTCTATCTCAAGAACAGCTAATTTCATTTGACTTAATCAAACTGCAGCAAAAGTATGGTGTCTTTGAGGATTGGATATAATATATTAACGATATTTTCATGAAAATACTTGAAAAACTAGCAAATTAGGAATACAAGTCACCGCATTCATCATTTTAAATTCTCGCCTAGTTTCGGGCTACTAATAAAATGATCATTGTACAAAAGTATATTAAATAACTATATCGTTCTAGACTGCAGATAGGCGAAAAAGCCTACCACAATTAATTTTTATATTATGCTTAATAAAAAATTAAGAGTGTTCATTCAGAAAGTAATATTAATTCGAGCTTTTCTTACACTTTATATACAACACGCTAAAAGTTGTGCTGAGGCTCTCCGGTGTTTGACAATTAAAGTAATTTACACTCCATAAGATTACCATATATACAAAAATATTGAGCGCATTGAATTGAATTACGTTATTTTCATACGAACAGACCTTGGGGTGTCATGAAGTGTGTCTGATGAGGCCCCATCATTACGGGAGTGATGGGATATGGATGGGGATTGGCAGATAGCTGCGGCTCTTGTGAGAGACTCGTGGACGGGTTTGAGGGTAAGGACGTGTTTTGGAAACCATTGGAGTGAGTCGGCAGGGGGTGGCCAGGGAAGAAATAAGGAGCTTGGGGTTGTTCAGACGAGCAAGTCGCTGGATTGACTGGCACAGCCAAGTCCGTCCTGCCAGTTACCTGATCTGCTCGTGACCCAGATCTGCAGAGCCGGGGTGAACCAAGTTAACAAAATTAGACAAATGAATTAAGAAAATAAATCCCAACGTACACAGTTTTGTTGAAAATGAACACGGCTTCGTTGTACACAAATCTATTCTGGGTATGATGGTACATTTAACGAATTTTCCTTGAAAGAAAAGGAAATTGTAGCGAAATTTTTGCCGAACATTCTAAGATAATTCATTTATAGTGTTTTCATTAGAACTACTAGTTTTTGACTAGGAAATTACGGTTCAGAGCCACAGCTTCGGTGAAATATTATGTAAGGCAATAGAAGTTCAGGATTAATTCTGTTTTCAAAAGAGTGTTATTTATTTTCCCGCAAAAAATATTATCCGTTACATCAATCCGGATTTTGCTGAAAATTTTTTTTTACTGTAAATTAAATTCTTTGTTTATTTTATCATGATGGAAGGAAAGGGCGTGCGAGTTAAAATATTTCTTTCTCCATACTCAGTATGAAGGAAAGCTTTTGGGCGTGTCTTGCGTTTTAACTACACTTTTTTTGTGTGCTAGAAAAGTTTCATATTTGCTAAAGAAAAAAAAATACGTTTGCTAAAGATTTGATGCAGATAGTTTATTCAAAAAGGAAAAACAACTCCACATAAGTGAATGAATACCTTGCTTAGTTGGTAGCTGATTCACAATGTTGTCATAAAATAATTTGTAAAAGAAAAACAAAAGTAGTGAAACTGAAAGAGTGGAAACTTTGACGTTAATCATCTTTCTTTTCGATCACAAAAAGAAACTTTGTAGTTTTGTGTAAACGCAAAATGTTAAGTGAAAAGAACAACTTGGCGGGTGTAATTTACAAAAAAGCGATAAAACAGTTTATAAAGTAGAAAATTTTGACTCTTATATCATACGTTAGAAATTTTTAAAATAAAGTAAACAGAGCAAACGAATTGTCCACACAAGATCGTAGAACTCTATCTTACATTATCAACTCAGCAGTCAAATTAATGTGACTCTAAACATTATAAAATTCAGTTTATTATTAATGCATAAGAACATCCAATCAGGAAAAACACAATTATAACGCGCAAGAAAACAAACCTATATTAACCTATACTGTGAAAATTCTGTGTTTGCCGAGTCAGAAATATTTACGGGTAACAATCTAAGCTTACAGTTGAGTAGAAGAGTGGCTCACCTGTGAAAGGAGTTGATGGGGAGTTTGTTGCCGTGGTTTGTGTGCATGGGGCCGGGTAGGTGCGAGGGCCCTGTCTGTTCCGACTGCTTGGGCGACACCTTCTCAATGAACGGGAACTTGTGGGCCCGATTATCTCCCCTTTGACTGCCAGAGTTAGGTCGTTTCATGGCACACTGCAGGGAAAAAATCAGCATTCAAGCTCGTTAATATAGTGGTTTTATCATCAATATTTTGAAGAAAATTCGTCTTCCGATAGAACGTTTTAATTTTTCGTTTAGCAATGATTCTGCACATCAGAAAATGCAAACTATGAAATCCACTGAAGTAACATGTAGAGGCTTGAGAACGAGAAAACAAGACTAGCTCGGTGTATCATGTTTATGTAGTTCAAGCTCATTTACAACTGTAATGTTTCATAATAGAACTATTTACTAGACATGCCTTTGCTAACGATGATTCACTGCTAGCAAATTATATACCGAAAAAGACAAAACAAGTACACCCAAATTACAGCTACCTCGATATCTCATTTCAACGAACACTGCATACTAAAGTTGATACAAATATGTATTTCAGTAGGTCAGTATTTGAAAATAATCCAATACAGTATAACATAAAGTGATGCATATGCATTCATGGTGAGAACAGTACCTTCGAAGCAGGTTTTCTTGCAGCTTTCTTGACCTGCTTCAATTTTTGCCTGGAAAGTCGTTCCCTTTGTCGTGATGGGGTTGTGATAGCAACTGTATTCTTCTTCTGCCTCTCCATGAATAGCATTTGCATCTCTTGGTTGTGTCGTGAAAGAACCTCTTCAGTCAGAGGCACGTGTCGGTAGTTAGCGGACCCGGCACCCCCACTGGCTGAACTCGGACCGCTAGCACTCTCTCCGCTTCCGCTGTCCGTGACGTCTTTGCTTCCATATTTTCTGCCCAAAAAAAGTACAGATCGTATTTTTAACTACATTAGGTAATTCCCGACGATGTTTTGTTGGAGAAATAACGACCACTACAAATCGAATGGAATATTACTAATGAGGCCTGCTACGGCTTCATTGACCACAGGGGAGGAAAATTTTTTACTCTCCTGGTATAAAATATGGCATTAGAAATAATGAACTCATTTAACAAATAATGAACATATCATTTAACTTTCCACTTGTGAAGAATAGAAGAAATGATCAACTAACATGCCCACGAGTCAAACAATGATCCAAAAATAACTTGAAGTTTTCTCATACACAATTGAAATCTATGAAATAATGCTAGATGAAACTCAATCATATACCCACGAAAACTTCAAACCAAAAGTCTTTCCGTAAAAGTAAAAAATTAGTCAAGTGCAAATCACCTCGTTAAATATATTGTGTCTCCAGATCCTGATCCATACCCGGACATATAGAGCGATTTGTTCACACCAGATGGAACTGAGCTGGAGAACTTGCAGTACTGCTGCTTGGGGGACGAGCTCTTCGCTTCGTCTGCAACAAGAGGCACAAATTAACATGGAATATTACTGATGAGGCCTGCTAGATCTCCACTGACGTCTAAACAGGTATGCGTTTCAGGGAAGTTCATATAAACAGGACGTCCAAACAGGTAGGCGTTTCGGGGAAGTTTGTCCAAACAGGCGTGCTTTTCAGGGAAGTTTGATGAGCATTCATTTACAAATAAACCTAAAATTGAACTTGTTTAGGTTGAGTTGTAAAAAATTCTATTGGTATTTTCTCATAGGCAAACTGAAGAATACGGAAATAAAGAAAATGCGAGTAAATTTAAACCTATTAAATGCTGTCATACCATTTCAGGCTGCTACAATGCTATTCTAACACACAAGGGCATAAAGATGTGCTACAACATCTGCATTCCACAAGCAATGGCGTGTAGCAAAGATACAACACATGACATAATTACAGGTACAGCAGATTAGTTTAAGAGCTCAAAGAATAGTTCATAATAAGGGAAAAAGGACGTCCCTCTAAATTCATATTTCATCAGTAAACGTCCAAAGGTACTCATTAGGTAATTTATCACTAAATAAATTATGCTATAGTTCATACAAAATTCGAACTGATTTAATTTGCGTAAAGTTTTGGTGCGTCAATTATCGGTGCAAATAGAGTTTACGTTTAAGCATGAATTTAATGGTAAGTTATAAATTGTTGAAGCAACATTTAGAATAACTTACCAACGCTTCCTCGTATGGATGACTCCATTTTACTTTCTGCACTTGCATCCGTGGATGCTGTTCGGGGATTGCTTTGGAAGAACCTGGAAAACAGTTTTTCATATTAGAAAACGGCCACCAGACTAGGAGAATAGTTTATTTATGAAGTAGTAAACACGCAGACCTACTCGAATTTTAATTGTACACATAAGCACGTGATAGTTGTTATTTTAATGTTTAACATGCACGAAGAGCTAGGAGGTTCATCCTGCTTACCTGAGCATGGTGGCCGAGTAGTTCAAGCGGCTGTACGTCGACGGGGACTCCGACGACGATAACAAAGATTCTCCCTTGGCAGCTTGAGGGGCAGCTGTGCTCTGAGAAACGACAAATGCGATACATTGAAAAAACAGTTCAACAAATTTGAATAGAGATAAATTTTTACATAGATGAATCTTTAATAATACCTGAAGTGAAAATTTTTCCTGTTTGAAGTATCTATTCACGAAATTGAGAGAGAAATGGCAATTGTGCATTGACGCGTGTATGTTTAATTGCTGTTGATGCTCTCACACTGCGGTGAATACATGAATGTTTCCAGACATGGAGCTTAATAAAGACATAAATAATTAATGACATTCAGCCGTTTACTGATATCAGTCTTCTGTTCATACTCACAGCGCTCGGCTCGACAGCGTTGCGGACAGGAGCGTTGGTTTGCACCGCCATGGAGTTGTTGATGGCTGCCGATGAAGTGGTCACGGCTGTGGAGGTGGATGTGCAAATGCCAGACGTGGGCAGCGCCGAAATCTTGGCTGCAGACGTCATATTTTTCATTCCCTGGGCATGAATGTCGTTGACGAGACAACTCATCATCTCTGCCAACGTCCTTTTTCTCTTGGACGCAGGAACTTTGATGCCAACGCAGTTTTCATGCTGCATCGGCTGAAGATCAAAACAATGTTAATACATATCTCAATGTACATTGTATTATAATAATATTTGACCAGTATTTCTGGCCGAAGTACTGAGCCCGGATACAAGAAATTTAATAATAGTAATAATAATCAACGTACAATCAACGGATTTAGCCACCACTCACGCAAGAGAACTATAGAAACAAAGTGAAATAATTGAATAATGTAATGTTTAAAGAATAAAATTCTCACCGAGACAGTAGGGTGACGCGTTTCGTGACGGAGGACTTCTGCCAAACTCGCAGCCACGGGCTGTAAGTTAAATAAAAATCATGAACAATAATCGTTATGAACATGAATCATTAACATAAACGATGACGAACATTAACAATAAAGTTCATGAACACTATAGTACGACAGACTATATGGTTCCCAACCTAAACTTACCAAAGAAGGACTGTAATAATAATGGCATGAAAAAGCATTGTAGTGTTTAACTTTTATGCTTACAAAGGTCGTTCTTGCCATTGCTAAATTGATAACTATTGATGAAGGGAAAGTCACAGTGGTTTGATGGATAATTGAGAAAATATTCTATCTATTAAGACTAACAATGCATAGAATTTATTTAAACTGCCCTGCAACCGGACATTTGTTTACTTACATCCAAGTTAAAGCTCAAGTTTTAGTCGTATTGACTTTCCAATCTTCTTGTATAATACATGCTAATTTTATATTAATTATTTGGCATTTAGCGTGAAATGGATTCACGAACACTCACTCGTGTCAGAAGGTCGATGATTAAGTTAGTAGTTTTGGTCTCATTCGTGTCAGAAAGTTGATGATTAACTTAGTAGTTTTACACTCATTTGTGTCAGAAGGTGGATGATTCTATCATTAACTATGGTATCGCTCCTCACAGAAGGTCAGGAGGGACGATTTTATTTATATACATAATTTATGCACTCACTCGGGACAGAAGATCGATGATTTCACGGCGGGCTTTGCGAGCCACGATGCAAACTTCTTCCGAGTAGGTCGACAATGAACCCTCGCATTGTTCCATGTAGATAGAAATATCTCGCGGACCCTGAGGGTAAAATTCCATTGATTGTGATAAAAACCTCAATATTATAAAACTACTTTATGATACTTTACAGTGAAGATAATGATAAAGTGAGATATTTAAATATTCATATAATCATTACTAAAACAGAAGGATATTTATTATTATAATAGAAGCTTCACAGAGGGTCTGCCTTCATTTCAAACGTATATTCATTATACTAGTTTATCAAGCTTCATAAAAAAATAACTGGTCAAGCTGTTTGCATGGTATTCAATTAATCCTGTAGAAAAAAGCTCATAAAATTAAATTAGCGTCATAACTCAAGTGTCTAAGCACATAGTAATTTGAGTAATTTACATACCTTGACCACTTTGTGTTGGCCGATGATGGAATCTATTTTTCTCGTCCAGGGGTTCACGAAACATAGCCACTCAGTTTCCAGGACCACCCAACTGCCATTGAAGGTCCTGAACCTGTATGACTCGCTTCTGAACGGTTTTCCTTCTTCTCGGATGACTGCTCACAAACATAAAATGTCAGCACGAGTACTTCAAACAAAACACTTGGATTAAAATGTTCTACTAGTCTGCTGCTAAACTGAATTAGCTGCCTCAGATATAAGGTATTATAGAAGCGATTCAAAATTGCATCCCGCTTCTAGAATAAAGAAAAACGTTCTTCCATCTCCCTGGAATGATTTCGATGTCTATACATACCAAAAAAAGGTTTTATTGTGATTTAATTGTTGCCTCCAAGTAAATTCAAGACTTGTTCAAGTTTTGGAAAGAAACTGTCGTAAGTTATAACCCAAATACTATCTGATCTTTATGTAAACATTTATGCAGGATGGTCAACGATTGCGAAACTAAACAAAGGAGTAAATTATTGAGGAAGAATTTAATTGCTGTTGGTAAAGGATTCAATAAGTGTTTAAAAGATTCGCATACGTACGAGTATTTCGGTATTCACATCGCAAAACTATGGCAAAAGTTCAAGTGAGCATCACTTTAGGAAGACTGTTGCCCTACTGAATCTAATAATAAGGCGAAAATATCATTTCCTTTGAATTCGTAAAACAAGAGGTTCCTATGTATACAATTCAATGTTCTTGCTTTTTTGAGGAATTTTGTTAGCTCAGTAGTTCTTAATGCGAGATGTGACATGAAGAACACTCACTTTCTCTGTAGATGGTGAGCAGGAGGGGTAGGTCCTCAGGGTGGTAGCAGTCAAAGATGGAGTTACCCGTAAGATCTTGAGGCAAGTGCCCTAGGAAAGGGATTGCGTCCGGGTCGTACTCCGAGAAGTTACAAGAAGCTGAGTGGCGGATCACAAAGTTGCCGCCGTTGATCACCTCATCCGGTACTGTAGAAGAGACCGATAATCTTGAGCATTGCTGACTTACAAATAATAACTAAAGAACAGTTCTGGAATTTGCTATGTTTGGTAAGTAAGAAAAGTAGCAAACAGTATCTTTCATTATACTATAAGTAAATGAAATATTCAGTCATAAATAAGCTTCGTTAAAGGATAAGAGCGAGCTAGGATCATTTACACATGCCGCTAAAACAAAAAAATTAATAATAATACATAACAATTTTTTGAAAAGTATTCACAATGGCACGAAGTTACATACCAACCAAAATTTTCTAATTATGATTTACCTGATAGTAGTAGATATTCAAATAATTACGGGGAAATCTGGATTTTTAGCCTTGTATTTTGTTTAGAGATTACTACTATGAGACACTTCTTGCAGTTTCAAGCACGCACAGCAAAGCTTTCTTACATTCTAAGTGTGTTCAATCATGACTCAATGAAAGAACAACCGTGTTGGGGCTCGGGACCGCCTTCATTTTACAGCTTTTGCTGAACCTGGACAGCATTAAGCTGATGTCAGTCCTTCAGCTGATGTTAATATTTGATGTCCTACATTACATTATAGTTTCATAAAAATTCCTATTTTCCTAATAAACGATCAGTCCTATTTCCTATACACACTTTTTGAAAGTTTTCAAGAGTAAGTTCAGGTTTGCAATTAAATTCTTCTAAAAATTTTCCAGCATATTCCCGATTGCTTACTTCTGTATGCAAGTGTAAACTGTCTGTCCCCAATGAAGACCAGCCACTTTTACCTCCCCAGAACCTCACATATGATCAGGAGCGTTAGTTCTTGTTTAACTTCCAACATCCTCTTGTTCATTACTGCTACTTCCTTTTTATTTTCATATTATCTAACATCCCTCAAGCATTTCCATTTTTCAATTAAACTCAATAGACCTACGAAAAGTCAAGGTTCTGTAATGGTTAATACCAACTTTTCCTAAATCACTGGGACAGTCAGAGTGGCAACCTATTTTCAACTGTCACTGTTTCTCAACAAGAACTGACCTTGATAGAAAGATGGTACAGGGATGACCTCAGCCAGCAAGACATCTGGAGTAGGGAGGTGGAAGGGTGAAATTGGTGCCATCACCTCTTCTTCCAAAGGCGTCAGCGTATCATTGAATTTCAGCGTAATTTTGCATGGCTTGTAGGAATTCTTGCCTCTCATGTCAAACGCAGAGGCTTGGTAGTATTTGTTCTCACGAACTCGGCAGTAAAATGGAGGCACGAGACTATCAGCTGAAAAGAAAGACCCAGAAATGTTACATGCATTTGAATATCAAGGTGTAATGTTTCGTTGAGTCAGAATGATGGATATAGTTCCAATAAAACCAATCGATACTCTTTCTTTTCTTCGATGCTGTGTATCCTAAAGCAATGAGGTCAAGAGCCTAGTTAATAGAAGTACGAAAACAAGGTCAACATGTTTCCAAAAGTGAACGATAAAAAACTCGAAGTAATTCGAGTGTAATACAATAATTTTCGGTACGAATTTTTCTCTGAACGTTAAGCATTTACCAAAAAGAAGTCACACTTACATAGGCCGACGTAGGAAGAGTAGATATTTGAGCTCATGAATTATTTTCGGTTGCAAACTTTGTATAAAACTATGTTATGGGAATCAAATGTGTTAAGAGAGTCAAAGATGTCTGGTGAGTCAAATTTGTAAAGTAGTAGCGGACTAACGTAGACTAAGACGACACTAGGAGCATGATCTCACCTCGGGTAGATGAATTACTGGTGAGCAAGCTCATCCCGCTGACAATCTTGGAAGAAAAGTGCACAGAGTCTCGGGGGTAGACGAAATCAATGAAGGAGTGGCCGACGACCATATCCTCTGGGAAGCCCAGTACCTCGGCGATGTTGGTGGATACACGAATGATCGTACCATCTCGTATGCTCAATACCATTGTGAAGCCTTTTCGCTAGAGATGATGAAAGTAGATTAATAATAGTGACCTCGGTTGCTTCTAGCACACATGATAAAAAAGTCACTTCAAAATAGATAGTATTCAAATATACAATATTGCACAATTCAATAGAGGATAAGGAAGGTTCCATGTGAGTTTGAACAACAGACATGCTATTTCGAAAGCAACCTAACTCTTGCTATTCATTTCCAGGAAATATTTTACTGATATATAACAGATTTCATTGAAATATGACAAAGTATAAATTGTTTCGGTATCATAATTTTTACAGAAATTTTGTAATATACATTCAATGTTATTTGAACAAATAAGACAATTATTTTTCTGAAAATAAATAAGTTCTTCGTTCCTTAACGAATTTATAGAAACACAGAAGTTGAGGTATCATACGAGGCGTGATCAAGTTAATCCTGAACCATATGTAATAAATATTTGACACATATTAAAACATTGATATTTGCATAATAAACATCGAAATATCAATAACTTGCACGAAAAATAAAGCAAATGGAATGTTGAAAGTCCTTCAGGAAAACTTTATAAAATTTCAAAGCTCAACTACTAAAACAAAGTTCTTTCACTCACAGAAGTCACTGCAAAGTTCATAAAAAGTTCTTGATAATCTGATTACAAGTTCACTAATGTGAATACACAGTCTTACCTACTAAGTCCATGGCACAGAGTTAAAACAGACTGCAAAAGATAATCATGATTTAAGATCACACCACGTTCATCCCAAAACATGTGCATGGGACAAAGTTGAACTTGACAAGTACAAATTTTGAGTTTCATGTCCCTCGAAGAATCACATGGACATGCGAGTCTTAAAAAGGAGACTTATAAGTGCAGCAGCGATAGGGATAGGCCGCTCGTCTGCTGGACGCAAGTTCTTCTTTAGTGACGAGTCAGCAGACCACAAGCCGAGACTCGTCGGTATAATAACCCCGACAACAACTCTATATCGAAGAGAAGCTCTGAAACAAAGGCGTAGAATTTGACTGCAGTTAAAGGTAGCTTCAATTATTTCAGCAAGAGGGCTACTACATGTGTTTCAACAAGTTTCAGGACCGAAGAAGTTATCGGACTGTCACCAAGATGAAAACCACTGAAAAAGGAATAAGTTGAACAGCCCATATCATGGACCAAACATAATATACTGTCGTACTTCACGCCCCAAGCAACAATTGTTATCAGTGTAGCAAACATGGCGCTAAAGTAGGTCAGATAATTCTCTAATGCTTCACTAAGCCTTAAGAATACAATTTTCCACGAGCTTAAGATATGAACTATGGCTGTACATACCATTGACGTAACTCCACGCATGGAGCGCTTTGTCGGATCGTGGAAAGGGCCCAATTCTAGCTTATGTTTGCCACCCTGAAAGCAATATTACCAGGCTTACATATTGATCAGTCCGGCAACTTTCAATCACACCTCGTAGGCCTCTTACTGTTCAATATTTCCTCAAATGAATAGAAAGGAGTGTTAAGTTCTACATATATTTCCTGCCCCGAAAACGAGGTGAATCTGAAACAGTTCATTAGCAACTCACGTTGCTGCCGAAGCTCTTGATGAAATCAGCGATAGCTTCACTCTGGTTGCTGGAAAGATGCTCCCTTTCTGGGGTCTGAAACACTTGCCCTAGAAAACACCATCGCATTTGTTAAACCAAAGTTTCAGAGTTACAAAGGTCCATGTCACTTTTGGAAGAGCGTGTGCCCATTAAATTTAGGTTTTGTATTGTTGGAAGACTTATTGGAGGTACGACCAAAGTTTCTCTTTATCTCATCAGAAGTGTTCGAATAGTTTTCATGTTAACGGAGGGAAATTTCTAGCCAAGAATACAAAAATAAGCACGACTCGCTTTGCTTTTTGACATGGACGATAGAAGGTACAAAAATTTTGAGTATCATGGTATGATTCATAAAACGCTTTAAAAGAAGCATGATGGGACAGCCAACACTGCTTAGATTGTTTACATGCTGTACAAAATTCTGGTATAAATAATATATTCATAAATTTTAGTATTCAATTATTTCAATCGTTATTTCAAAACTTTGAATATCAGGCGGAAGTACGTCGCACAAATGAGCCCAATTTTGTTCATGGTTTACTACTTGAAAGTCAATATTCATATGTAATCGTAATTATTTTGTATATCAGTTCAAACATTTATTAAGGAAATATTTAAGTTCCACGACGCATCACAAGGAAAAGCTAGTGTTTCAATAATTAATTATTTGATTACGAGGCACAAAAATTTCTTTTTAACAGGGACATTCTTACTATATGGATCTTCGCGGTGTTTCGAGTAGTTACGGAACAGTATGACAATGTTTTCCTTTTATTCGCGAAAGTTGACGACTTGTAACGATTCAGTAACAACTAACACAGCTCCTCCCTTTACGTAATTGAGGGGAACGAGTATTCTAACATTCGTTTTCTGAAAAATATATCGTTTTTTCAGTTATTTTTAAATATCAAAAAGTAAGGAAGAAAACTTTACACAATTGAAACTAACTATCAATATTATCGGCTGAGACAGTGCTCATTTATCAATTAAATGCATCATTGGGCTGCAGTGAGAGGCAGTTCACGTAGTCCAACAATCGAGACTGAAAAGATGGATAGACCGTCCTGTTTAGTCAGTTTTAAGAATCGACTCTTCGTTCAAGTGAAAAAGTACATTTTAAAATTAACTTATGAAGGGATACTTGAATGGGTAAAACGACAGACTACTTACTTCAAATCTTAGACTTTTTATGTTAGCCAGAACAAAACCCGTTGTTTAATACTCGCAAGTTTTCAGTTTTGATTTACATGATAATTAATTACCGAACGGTTAGTTGTAATATCTGTTTTGTGGTGAGAACTTATTTGCAGGTAAATGACATTGAGCGCAATTTTTATGTCTGTACTTGGCAAGTAATTTTTTGGATTGTCGAAAAAAAACTCGAAATATCAAATTGAAATTTTGATATGAAAGTTGTAACTAGTGTTTACTGAACGGTCTGATTAAATGTCTGTCAGTGATGCAGGCTAAAAATGAATGTTTTTTGTGGAGATTAGGTTTTAGTTCGTATTGTTTTGAAATTTTAAAGAGAATGGGCACTTACAATATGAATTGAAGGAAATTTTTACTTCGTACTTAGAGGTTCCATGACAAGCAGGATTTCTATTTGTAGGAGCACTGAGAAATCTATTGTAGCTGGTTATAGCGTAAGTATGTCTTTGTGTTTGAGATGAAGTTAAAACGTATGTCGATTTAGGTAATAATTTGCAATTATTTAATGGATGAAAGGGCATGCTTTGTATGAATTTATGGGACTTTAAAAATATGTTGTACGCAAACTTGAAAACTTTACTCTGGAAAAATCTAGATTAATGAAAAAAGGAGAGTAAGTCTCATGGGAGACACAGAAGTCGAGTTACGATCTTGCTTTTCGGCACCCATTGTCCACATTTTGTATACTTGTTTCCGTTTGAAATAAAACTCATTAACAGAGCGTGAGTTTCTGGTTTTCATGTTTAAGATCCGCAGAGCATATGCGTCCTTTTTAGAAAACCATTGAAAACCATGTCTCCATGCACGAAAAAAGCTTTAAAAAATTGATTCAGCTGTGAGATGTTGAATGATTTTGCCAATGGAACGTATTATTCGTTGAAGACTTACTATTTTTTCTTGAGGTTTCGACTCGCCTGTAATGCGACGCTGGATGCCCAGGTGAGAGACTGCATTCGTTATAACACTCAGCTTGGGAGGTATGAAGCCGGACCAGGAGAGACTTATGAAAGAGTTTTTAAAGCTGAGTAGTAACTTGAAAATATTTATTCTGAGTGTTTCGAGCTAAGCGTCTTTCTTAAAAAAACTTGAACGAAAATATCGTACTATCGTAATCATGATAATTTTCTGATATTACAGAAGACATTTTTTATATAAATAAGTTCAAATTTTGTTGCTTATTATATTCAAAACGTTTGTTTTTTACTAGTAGTTATATTGACATTGAGTGGTTGGATTAAAACTTGAAATAACAATGTTTAATTCTTGAACTTGTTTGAATATGATGCAGAATAAGAATGTGCTTAGTCTCAAAGGGCCCAGCTTAAATAATTTCAAAATTCTATCCACAACCTTCATTTCTATCATTTATTACTTTTACGAACTTTAGATGATGAGGTTTGATTACGGTATTTCCGTTTTAGCCACTGTGGCATTTGCAACCAACAGTTTAACTCTAGGTCTACAGTAGTCATATAGAGATTTAGGATTGTACCATACTTACTAGTGAGGAGAGCACTTGATAACTGAGAACTTCATTCTATAGCTCAAGACTATAGGGGTCGAAGCGAAATTAATGAGCGTACGAACTCAAGTTTCCCCTAACGTTGCGGCTAAGAAATAACGTCACCTTTATTAGTAAATCCTTCCTTGATCCTCCTGATGTAGTTTAGAGCCTGAGTGTAGATCATCGTAGGTTGTTCTGCAATTTCACTCTTCACCCGGCATGAACTACTGACTGTGTATGATGTGCCTGTTGAGAAAGAACCAGTTAGCACTCCCAGGAGAACAAGTATCGTGTTTTGTTCTATTATTAGTGTACCAGTACAGCATTCACATGCCATTTATGATTTTTCCGTAGGCAGGAAAGCTCAGTTATCTCAATTTGAAAAGGGGAATCAATATTTCTCTTTAGTCAAACGGAAATGCTGCTCGAATCAGCTCATTATTATTCATGATAGATGAATGAGAAACATGTCAATTAAATAGAGAAACAAGCTTTGAAACCACAACAAGTTTTACCTTTAGTCATACGTCCATTGATGACTCATTAAAATTAGATACTTGAGTTCAATATTTTTTTTAAATTTGCAGATTATAGACAATTTTAGGATTGACGACTCCTGAAAATATTATGTCTCACCAATTTCCGGATGTAGGTCTAGAATTGCAGAGAAAATGACATAATAGAAAACATAGTTGCATGACTTACTTGCAGCACACTGTGAGAAGAAGCTTTGTTGAGCAGCTGGTGCCACTGATTGATCTAACGACCTCTTCACACCAGATGAAGAAGGCAGCGATGCTGCCTGGAGGCACAGAGCCTTCGAGCCGACTGTGTAGTCATTTTTGGAGCAGGAGAGCCCAGAAAAGTTTCTTAAGGGTTCTCTGAATTCATCTTTTTGAGCTTGAAGGGAAATGAGGGGCGCAGTGAAGTCTTCGACGTGCTTGTCAGGCAAGTCGGAGGCTCGTGCAGCAGCAGAAGCAAAGGAGTACGACTCAAGGGGTCGAGGGAAGCCATCGTACGATTGGTAGTGGCCGTCCTCTACTTTCTTTCTTTTAAAGTCGCGTAGTTTCTGCTCTTTTGTTCGTTTCTCCCTAAAGACGATTCAAATATCATTAATAAATTTAATCTGTTAGCTTAGTTGTAAACTTTTTACTATAGAAATATAAACGAAACGTATAAAAATAGCTCACATCGATTTGTACTAACTTTAATGGGCAAATGTTCAAAGGCTTTTCTAAATTTTGGACTACTGTACTTGGTTTTGTGAGCAAAGCTTACCTGGGCGTACTGGAACCATAATGAGCACCATCATGAAGCTTCTCAACTCCTGCAGAAGATGACTTAGACTTGCAAGAAATGGCCGCGAGGTTCTCAGTGAGCTCCTCAGTGTTGCCATCATTGCTGTGCTGGGCATCGATGTGGGGAGCCCTGGTAGCGCTGTCTTTGTCGGAGCTTGTAAGGCTGGCTGTGTGAGCGTCCTTCTTATGTTGTTCACCGAACCCGCTGCTCTGACTCGAGCCGCTATTGCGGCTCTTCGTGAGGCTCCCACCGCCACTGTAGCTGCTGCTGTTTTTCCAACGTAAATGTATTGATGTTTTACGTAGAATGGCATAAGCATTGAAGAGATAAATATTGATACCAAGAAGTTACGACCAAAATGAACAAGCATTGTTTGTTTCGTCGGGTGGAGAAATTTGGAAAGAGTTACTATGAAAATATAATCTTAAAAAATACCAAGTTTCATTAATAATTAGTAATTTTCATCAACAATTGCCAACCTTCCACTTTTCAACGCCAGAAACTTTAAAAATCATACCTATGGCCGTTTTCTAGTTAATTTACATTTTACCAAACAACAATTAGCCTAACTTAGTTCACTTCTATAAACTCTAGCCATTAAGTTACGTTTTCTGACTTATTTTGTCTAACGTTCTCACTCATTATGAACTAACTTCATGAATACGGGGTATAGTGATGCTACGATCGTCGATTCTTTCCCTAAATTCGGGTTAATGTAAAAAGCTAGGTTTGCTCACCTCTTACGACTCTGTCCATTGAAGGAAGACTCAGTGGAACCGTAGCCCTGGTCAGCTTGACAGCAAGGGTTAGTCAAATTTTGGCCGTTTTCTGGCTGCTGTTGACGCTCCACTGGGTCGCGGTCTATGGCTGTGCCTGCCGCCGTGCCCTCCTGCGACACGGGCGGCGATTCTGACCCATCCTGGTCCGCCGTCACTCCGTTCGGGGAACTTTGGTTTGCTGACTCTTCCAGTTTCGGGGGCAGCACTTCCATTGCCTCTGGAAATTCACAGAAAAATACGTTACTCTATTGGTAAAACTGACTATTGTATACTCGCATAATTTAATATTGTAAAAACAATATTATATAAACTTGGGTCTCTTTTAAAAACATTGTTCACCAACATGTCGGGAAGTCAACAACTCACGTTACAAATGTAATTAACTGTATAAGTGCATGAATTGCGTCCAGTTATTGCATTTTTCTCACACTGGCAGTTGCAGATCAAACGAAGCTGCGTAGAAAAAATCAATCATCTGGCCTCTACAAAGGAGTTATTTATGAGTAAAGTGATAAATCTGAGAAAATAGGGCTCTCACTAATGATGAATTAAATATTTAATGTGTAATTCACCAGAAGACTCCAATCCTTTGATTATGGAAAATAAAGTGCATTAACGATGACGCATGCTCGCGTAAAAATAAAACATGACAATAGTTTATCAACTTATTTACGATTTTTTATTGTTTGTTGTTTTTGAATATTTATATATGAAACACCAATATGAAATTATGTTTGTAAAAATGACAGCAAAAATGTCCTGCTAACAGTGATTAGAAGTCATTATGGTCGTAATAAAACAATGATCAGCGAAGATACATACAGTAAAACAATAAACATACTCCGATGCATCTAGAAATGAAGTAAAGAAGACACATGCTGCGTATAAGTTCAGTTTTAAAACTCATATTTTGTTAATTGATTGAGGTCAGCGACCTATAATTTGGCATTTATTGGTTCGAAAATCTAAACTCCCGTAACATAATGATCATAATTAAATTCCAAGTATTGAGGAATCAGTAAATAAGCTACTGAAGCTACCTGGCATTGTCTATCTAACCAAACATGTAATAAAGTTTATGCTGGATTGAATTACAACATTGTGAGCATCCGTTTGGAACTCGAATCGTGGCAGAGAGATGGTGTTTGGCTGGATAGTTGATGGGAAATTATATTTTTTTTCGTAATTACAACTAGACATAGTGACCTTTTAAGCACAAATGCTACTGTGTCCTTAATGCATTTTACGTTTTCATGTATTGTATCTCACCGTTTTTTACAAGTTATCTTTATGTTATCTACGTCGCATTAGAAAAAGGCAATGAACTAAGCAGACCTAACTAAAACGCAATGGTCACATCCTGAGTACTGTGTTAACCGTACTTCATTATACAGAGTCAAACGTATTATTCATCAGTCTGAAAGAACAGTTACCTGACGTCACTAGAGCGACATATTCTTAGACTGCAGCTAGAAAGTGGCTAGTAATTAATCATTGAACGATCTGATGGTACGAAATACGAGACGAGCATATGCAGGGAGGAAGCACGAATAACAACTGACAGCTCCGACACTACAAAGTAGACGACTCGTATCTAAGAGAGCGTGTAGGCCAGTGATGAAACTGTACTTGAAAGATTTGAAGTCTAAGGTTATATCGTCGATTTAGGTCACACTTTTAAGTTTTTATCGAATTTGATTCTCATAATCATTCGGGAGAACGTTCGAGATTCTTGTAAAAAATTCAAGTTTGTCCACAAACAAACGTGAATATATTTGAATTTATTTATCATTAATCCCGTGAGCAAATTTTGAACATTTCAACGCTTAAATTACATCCTAATTGAAGCCTTATCTTTTATAGTATGTATCATATGATTACCGCTCAGCTTATATTAACTTATAAACCAATCGTTTTTCTTCATTTGCAAACACTTTGCTTGTAATCCATTTTTCTGCAGTCTTTGATTGTATATAATACTGATAGAAGATCGGAAACTGATACTGATACTGATAGAAGATCTTTAGTGGGAACTTTCAGACAGCTAACTTGACCTATATAATCATCTATAGAACAGTCGAATTAATTTCCATCTGTTTGTATAGAACATCATACGATGTTTCGATTTTTTCAGCTATGTTGTTAGGACATTACTCTAAATACATAATTCAATTAGGGTTGCCTTGAAAGAACTTTCACGTAAATTAGAAAACAAACAATTACAATTCTATCAACTTGCATGATACTACAGTAAAAGAAGCATGAGAGCTCCGTTTAACAAATTAACAAACGAGGTGATACATCTAAAATGGAACAACTATTTTTAATATCTTGTGTTACCATACAAATTATACTGTAACCACCAGTTGAACTCAACTCTGTACTTTTCTGACTCATTTTTTATATTCTTTCAGTACACAGTCATTTCTCTGGAGCTGTGAAAACCTCAACCATGTATGCTGGTACATAACAGTACTCCTAGACTAAACCTGTGAGATAACTTCGTCCTAAGAGGATAATTTTCATTCAATACAAACTTATTTCGAGTATTGAACTCAACGTACATAGTATGAGAGTTGTACCGCATGAGTAGGATTTATGTACGTATGTCCAACATCTTCAGCATCCAAAGCTGTTCAGAAACTAGCATTGAAGCCATGAATCACCACTGTTGTGTAGTGCATCCATGCATCACAGCTGATGACCTCGAATGTTATCAAAGTTTTGCTAGAATTATTACTACGCATATTTCCTGTTTAATTCTTTCTTTTCGATCAAAATCAAGTTTGGTGTACCAGGTTACTCGCAAATTGGGTACCAGTCCCTGTTTCTAAAAGTAGGAATGTACGGCATCCGCCTAAATGATTTGTTTAACCGGCACCAAATCAGCTAAAATAGAGAGGTATCCAAACAATATATTTTTGAATTTGACGACTGACCTAGAAAGAAACATTATTGATGATCTGTTTTAATAATGATTTGCTCTAGTAAATTAACAGTCTCATTCATTTACCTACATCATTCATTTGACGTTGATTTTTGCTTCATTACGTCACAGCAGCCATTCAATCTTGAAGTCTCTTGCACTTTCAAGCAACTTAGCTCTTTTGTGAGCTCAGAACTTTTACAGAAGCAATTTTTTTTCTCAAAACACCCGTTTAAAAATATATTCATTTATTTATTTTACATCAGTACAACAAAACACAATGAACATGTACCCTTTATTGAACTCGCACTCTGCGTTTATTCAGACGTCAAAACTTCCTTTCGTTTCACCATGTACTGAATTTAAAACTCGTTAAGAGACTAAACTTAATTAAAAATTACGTCTAGGTATATGTAAATACTCTTAATTATAGGAAAAAATACATACTAATAAAACATAGATACTTGTTTTGCCCTTTTGTTTAACCCTTGTGTATCAGCACTGCATGTTTTAGTCAGTTCAGGGTTCAGCCGTTGACAGAAGCGAAGGCTTAATGTTGCAGGTTGAGGCACGTGAACTGATTCGTAAACATTATGGTCTGGAAATTATTGAAAGGATTTGTTCTAGGTTGCTGTTGCTTCATATCGCCGCATATCTCACCAGGAATGCTTTGTTGCAGGAACACACAGGAGGTGATCAATATCTTTTCCAATTGTGGCGTGTACAGCCATTTCTTTCTGCTGAGACTTGTGACTATGCATCTCTCCCAGAGCGTTTAGAAGACGCGTCTTATCAAAGGAAAATTGGAGTTTTAGGCTCTTTGAAGATTACTGTAGCTATATATATATATAAATATATTTGAGGCGAGGTGTAGAACAATGCCTTTCGTATGACATCAAATAACATACCCTGACATTCCTTCTCTACCGACAGCGACGTACAACTTTTAAAAATTTCTGAATAAAAATACAAGATTCATATTTCCCTTGAAATAATTACTAGTGACATCGCTCACGATGTTATCACAACAGTTTGCATTATTCCACAAGATGTGCTCTGAGTCGTTTCGTAACGCCTTGTATCTAAATGCTATCCGACCACGTGCGTTTAGACCACCAATGATGTTCGATTTGTGATTCTCACTGACGAAATAATAGCTTTACAATCTGCAAAAGTGACCTTGGAATAAATCTGGTTCTGATTCAGTGTTTTGATTTTCCTGAATCTTTCAGAATTAGATTCGGCACTCGAGCAGCCAACGCTGTACATACAAAACAGGAAATGATGGAGACACTGGAGATTCCTGACGAGCAAGAGAAACACACGGTACACGCTGTACGTAGAGGCGTGCATGCAGCAAGTGATCAAATATCAGAGATATTAATTTATTTATATCACAGAGAGAGAAATACACAGCTAGAGAGAAGATTGAGCTCCAATATCGCTCCTGCCCCATCATTAACAGCATAACTAGACTGAATACATAATCAGCTTGGCTCTAAGCACCAAAGTGTGATAATTTGTTCCAGAATTTGTAGGGAAATAATTTCTTGAACCACAGTTCCTTTCTGTACAGTGATTTATCAAGTATCACGTACAACATTCTAGTTTCGTTTCATCCTTAATATTTAGACATGTTTTCTTTATGATGAAGGTAAACCTGTGAGGTCCAGTTACCATTCAACTACGTAAACAAATTTTGTACGCCAGTTGCCTCCATGCACTTCCTGCAGTCGGTGATCTCACATCTACTGGGCCAGTACCGACTATGGGAGAGGAGTGAACACGACGGGAAAATGTTTAGCAAAAGGCTGATATAACAATATAAAATTACTTTGAATAAGAATTCACACAAACGAATTTATATATACTAGTATACGCAGTTATTTTAGCGTACATGATTTTCGTAAACATCGCTTAATAAATGCATAATATGTGAGTATGTGCACTGCATATCTTGTATACATACTGCACATGAGCAGATAAAGAAATTAACCGTTGATATGATTTTGGAAATCATATCACATAATAGATTCAAAAACAAAACTTGAATTCGTTTGAAGTTCGATGTTCAAAACTTAATTCAGCTCAGAATTGGAGGAGCAAATGACACTGCAGTCGCGTGGATTCTTTGCTATCCTTCAGGGTGGAACACAATTGCAGGACGCAGCTGTCTTCCCTCAACGAATAGATGCAAATCCGCAAGGACCTCACGTGTTCTGGTGACGTGTGCCCACGTAACAAAGCATTGTTGGTCATGCTGGAAGTGCATGAAGCGTGTCATCACACACTAGTTATTGTGTACCTTCAAACCACATGTTGAAAGATGTTAAGCGACAGAACATGTGGGAATTCCGATGACAAGATCTCCTCTTTTAAACAGACAATAGGCAGCATACCATTGTAGAATACATTATGTTCTAAGCCTTTAGAGTTTTAGAAAAGCTTTGGTTTGAAAAGAATTTACACAGTACGAACAAAACTAGGTCCTGGGCTTTTAAAGAATTTATCTCAACTTTTTGTTTGGAAAGCACGGTTCCATTAGTTCTAATATACATATTCATTTTCACAATACTTATGTGTTCTAAGAAATACATTGATTGTCAGTTGGCATGAACGGGCTTTCGATTACGATCGCTCAGAATACAAGGCTCAGTTCCGGTCGGATGAACTTTTTTTTAGCATCAGGATCGTGGACGGATTCCTTTTGTTCGTTGTTGAGTCGGTCATAGAACTCCAGCCCCCTTCAAACTAAAAATTACTTCTTTAGCAACAAGGCAACACATTTGTTCTGAAGAAGGCGCTCAATCATGACGGTGAGAGAGTGAATCATGACGGCTGAATATGAAGCGACTGCTGGGCATGAGGCTGAGTAACCTCATTTTGTCAATTTTTCGCATCATGGTGAATGGCAAGCAGAACCTTGCTTGAGCAGCTCACGGAATCATTTTAACAAAAAATACTTCGTGTACCGTCTTCATACTATTGTATCATATGCATACTAAAACAAGCTGAGCATTTACGGGAGATATTTCAAATAAACATAACAAGTCTAAAACACAATTAATTTTTATATAGTACAGGGAGTTTCACCAGAAGGCAATTGTCTGATCTTCTTGAATTTTGAACAAATATTGCTGAAGCAGTGCACACAAAATTTACCTCACCTAACCTGATCTGCCATTTCAGAGGACTACTAGCAAACTGCTGGAATATTCCAGTGTAGCCCCTGGAAGTTTTAGAATCTTTCGAGAAATATATTATTTCGTGGACATTTTACTTCTGCAGTGGATTCTCCTGTGTACGAACAATGACTCTGCTAGCGTTTCAAGGATTGAAAAATTTATATAAAAATCGAAAACACTAGTGAATGTTTCTGCTTTTGTACTTCATTCAGCACATGCTCACCACATATTAGAACGAAAATTAGAAACAGGCGAAAGTAAAGGATACTTTCTCCTTTGCAGGAGAGCACATCTAACTTAACTTAACCTTAACCGGTGACTCTTGCTTGGACTACTTCAACCCATAGCTGGACAAAAGTCTGATGACCAGGGCGAGTACGTATTTTTGTGAATTATCGAAACGAAACATAAAAAATTCTATCTAATTCCCTATTAGATGAGATCTCACCTTGTATTTTTTGACAGTAAAGACGTCTCACCTTATATTTTTTGATAGTAAAGACGCACTTTCCTTAGTTTCTATATTTTCCAAGAGAGGTAAGCAAGCACAACAGTTACTGTATATGGTTATCACGCGTAATGACCTCGTCGTTGTGTCTTCTGAATATCTGCCTCAGAAATTGCATTTAACGTGACCCAGCATCTTGCTACAAACAGCCCTTAATTCACATGGCGTTGGCATACACGTAGAACACGTGAACTTAAATGTAAGTCCAATTGGTTTAATGGATTTCCTTGATGGCTATATCGTCATACTTATTAATTACGTAGACACTATGTGCCTGTAATTCCAGACGTTTTCAATACGGCGAAGAGTATATGTTTTTATACCGAATTATCTTTGCTATGAATTTAAAATCAGTGTCACTTGAATAATACAGTATGTTCAACAACCTACTAGACTCTCATGGAATGAACTTTTGCTATTGAGTCTCATTACGAGACACGAAAAATTTGTGGTGATTAAAAACCAACAAAAAATTGCACTTAGTTATTATGATTATGGTCCAGCAATTATTTTTTTCGCTCTTAATTATCACAAACGGTGGCCGCCTAGTGAAGGACATTTCTCGGTCGTGAATTAAATTAGCAGGCAATGTTATTGAGTTGTCAAGTGAGGGTAGATTTAACGATGACACTTGACTGGTAAGATGTTCCAATAATGAGGCGTTCGCAAATGCCCGAATGTCAGTCACTTTTACTCAAAATACAACAGCATCACAACTGATCTGTGTGAAGGAAGGTAACAAATAAAATATTCTTCTTTCGTAGAACGTCTCTAATAAATTGTTATTGCCCTCATTTAGGTGGAAAATTCATTGATGCCTTAATATGTGACTATGAATTTATTACTGAATTCTGCATGGAGTGCGTATTTAGTAATTTTCTGAATTACAAATTTTGAAATCAATAGAAATTTAAAAGTAAAGCCAATGATAAATAATCAACGACTAATGTCTAACTGCCTAGTTTTATGCTCGCAATTTTTTAGTCCATACAACCTATCGAATAGAATTGACAGCTTTTTTTCAAATGTGTATTTCATAACGAGGATAAGTCAAGAGAAGGAATTCAAATAGTAGGCATTTAGAGAACCGACATGTAAAGGGATCACTAGACAAAACAAGTGGCATTCGTACCAAAGAAGGTATTCAATCGAAATTAAAAATTATCAGATGAACATTTTAACTAACTGTTTACTGTTTGGATTTCGACGCTTTTTCTTCGTCAACACTTACAGTGCGCTTCGTAATTGTAATTTATTAAATTATTTCCATAAAAATTGCAACTTTGTGATACCGTCCGCTTGCGTATCTGCCGTCACTCTATTCACTCAAATTAAAACACCATAATCGGGAGTCAACGTCTACAAAATATTGCAAACTATTAGGGTAAAATTCTGTCTGACTTTGTTGTGGCCTGAAGACAGCTGGCCTACTTGTGAATTTGATCTTGTTAAAAGCGGGCGCCGCTTCCTGAAGCCGTGGTAGTGTACAGGGAGAGCTATGAACCCTGACACCTCAACGATGATTCAACAAAACGTCGAGGAAAGGACGAAAGTTATGTAACACTGCCGCACTGGAGCTTCTCAGAGAAACCTTCCAAGATCAGGCTCAGGGTCAGTCGGAGATTACGAGTAGAAGTTGTAGTAAACATTGGAGTATGTCGACCAAAAAGCATTGACCTAAGGAAGACTAGTCCATGGCTTCCGTGACTGGGTCTGTCTGTTTACAAACAAGGACACACACTTGTCATCCAGCAGTGGTCATGTTCATGACAATATATTTTTTATTCGATTGAAATTTGCCGCAAAAAATGAGCTAGAAGTAAAGGACATGAACGCTATGAATATGATGCAAAAATTTTCTGTGTCCCTGGTAGTAGGTTGGATAATATGATTTTTCTTCACGCCATTATTAGTCAAGAAATTAACATCTTATTCTTCACAATTTCAAATGTGGAATAGTGATGAAAAATTTCGATTCTCCAAGTTGTTATGTTTTTCTACCTGATAAACCAAAATTCTAGTGTAACTGCTCAGTGAGTTATTTTTCTACACGGTACAGACAGAACAACAATTATTCATGTTAGGATGCAGAATACTTTTATGAGCTTGAAACTTATTTACCACTATATACGAAACCTCAGCGTTTTGTGGTACAGTATCTGTAACCTATTAAGTTAATTTATACCGCTGCATTTCATACTTGCAGCTCACTGAAACACATTTAACAAACATTTCTTCCCCATAAACTGCATGATGGTGAGGGAAGAACTGAGTTATTGCATTGTGTTTGTGTCGTGCCACGCAAGGCAATGTTGCAACATAGCTGATAGTTTTGCTATGGCTCACAAATTCTATTAAATACTGAATTTTTGTTCGTCTAAACTTGCTACAACTGCCGTTATTGTGAACCATTTATTTGGATTTCCGTAAGGAAGTCTCTGGTGCCGCAGAGGACACTTCTGTAATTCTGTAATTCTGGATAATATCAGAAAAACTAGCGGTTCCTTGGTTAATATCTAGCTTAATTGTGCAGACTGCAAAAATGCAGATTAGCAGTTTTTCTCAACTGTGACTGAACAGCTATGAGCTCTATTGTGAACTTCAGAGCATCGACCAACGAATAACCTTTAGCTAAACAGTTCTTTGATGCTTATAGTACGGAAACTTTCTGTCTGATTTACTGCTTCTGTAGTGATGTACACAGAAGTTCAGAAGACAGCTTTAGAGTATTCATACGTTGCATGTCAGTTTTGAGAATCAAAATTCATAGAGTTTTCACAGATCAAATGAGCTAATAATATGCATCGAGGCCATAACTTCTGTTCCTAGATCTTCATACTAGAACTGTTTAACCACAATTTGACTTCAAAACACAACAATTTTCCAACTCGCATTGTCTACCAATGAAATCGTTTTTTCCTCTTGTGTTTGTGTTAGCAATGTGTGATGCACGTGCATGTGTGTGTTTACAGGAATATGCAAGTTTATATGAATTGCCTCGTACTGAATGTGTTACCTCCTTTCGATTGAATGACATTGCCGCATGTAATAATACTGATTGAGACGCCGCAACCACCGCAAATCTTGCTAGTGTCTTCATGCCAGCTAATAAACCGAGTCTTGATGGATGGAAAATTCAGGAATATCCTGAGAAAAGTTTATTTCGACATTTGGCAAATTTTTAAATCATTCATTGTAAATTCAATGGATAATTCATTATCAAGTAAAATTAACATCTGATGCATAAATTGCACATCACGGTTGAAACTTTTAAAAACTCCTTTTCTCAAGAAAAACAATTTTACTTCTTGGCCAATTATCCTACGAGTGAATAAGGAGTTTAACCAGTCAAGAACTAGACATATTGTGCAGTGAAATTTACAGTCCATTCATGAATTTCAAACTGCACAAACTCGAGTAGAAGTAAGGGTAGTGTTCATCACCCGTAAAAACTCATAATTGATAAATAGCAGACAACTGACAGAAATATTTGTTGAAGTCCGTTATTTATTAGCAAATTAGCACGCAACTTTTAGTATGACATATTAACTTAATTCCAGGATAGAGTAGAAGTGTCTCAAACTCATTGAATTTTTGTTTTTAACAGCGTAGCTTGGAAAAATTTTGTGCAATGTGTCTTATGAAACAGATGTCATGTCAGAGGCAGTTCCCCTTGGTGAGTAGGCAGGGTGTCCAGTTTCAGATCTTAACACAACGGAAGTACTACCGCTTTGTATGCATTAATGCAATCACTTATGAATAATCCTTTATGCATGAACATGGACAAATTGTCAGCCAGTGAACACATGTGCAATCAACGTGCAGAGTCGTACGACGATGTAGGTCATCTTTTAGTGATCTTTCAGCAGTCCAAGTGTAGAGGTTTCTCTTGCTTCACCATTGATCTTTCCATTCTCAAAAATTCCTGGGAGTTTTTTTCTCTACAGGAAATTATAGCTTATTTATGAAAGCTTCCCTCATTGCTTTCTCTAGTAAAACGGAACTGATTTAGAGTTCGTAATTCAATCTTTGGATCAAAATAGACTTTTAATCTTCATCCTGTTGGTTATCTAGACCTAGTAATCGTACACCTGAACTAGTTTAAATTATTGTAGGAGCAAAACTCCTCTTGATGCAATTAGAGTTGGCTTATCTTGGTTTGAAATAATAAAACAATACTCTGAATTCGCAAAATAGATACAAAAGGTAATAAAGTAAATAAAACTGCTATAATACTCAAATGAATTTGAGTTCAAAGATTTGTATCAAAAGAAGTCATTATATTGCTCAAATTGTTTTTTTTTGTCGAAAATTGAAAGATAATACAACATTTTGGAAAGTACATTCAAAATTTTAAAAATACGTAGATCACGTCTGTAGAAGTTTCCGTGCTGGTATTTACGCACACATGTATTTATATGGAGCTTGTATAGTCGAAAACGCAGTGATAAGCTGAAATGATATCTTGCAATGATACGTTGCAATAATGTACTGCAATGATATCCTACAATGATGCGCTGCAATGATGCGCTACAATGATATCCTGCAATGATGCGCTACAATGATATCCTGCAATGATGCACTGCAATGATGCACTGCAATTCAGTTCTCGAAAGAATAAAAGAATAATTTCCTAAACACGGCCATTACTGATCATTGAAATAAATAAATAAATATGAAGCGTCTGGAGTAACCAGAAATTAATTACACGGCGATTTTCAAGAGCTGGTATCACGTTCTATTATTGTAACTAAAATGATAATTATTGGCCCCGTTCGTGCTACATTCAGTTTAATTTAACGGTTTCATCGTAAGTTGTTGTAAAAAACTCGCACAATCACAAACATCACTCAAATATCATCATTACACAGTGCATAAAATTATTCATTACTGAAGCATTATGATTATATACTGAATTATACGTCACTGAAACACAATGTCTGCTGAATCATACATCACTAAAGCATCTTGATCATAATCATCATGCCATACGCCACTCAAATATGATGATCATGTCAATAACACTTAAACATGTGGTTCATATCATGCATTATTGTAGTACCATGGCCTGGTCATGCATCACTGATGAATCAATATCTAATCGTTATTGTCTTAACCATCAATAAGAAATCACGATCATTTCATTATCGTGTCATGCTGCACGAAAATATTTTTTCTAATTATTAAATCATGCATCAATGCAACTCAATAATCATATGATTGTTATTTCACAAGACATAAAACATCATGATTGTATAATGATCAAATCATACATCACTGCAACATCAAATATCATTTCAGTGATGGTTGTTGATGCTGAGCCAGGCTGATACTTTTAGCATCAACGACAAAGATAAAAATATACTCTCAATTTCTCTTAAAATATTGCTAGCTAAATGTTCCTTTATTTAATTTATTGTTTATTAATTAACAACCAAACCCCGTAACCGCGTGAAAGTCTCCTACAGCAATTGTGTCTGGTTAAGTTGTCGCTAGTGCCTAAGCAAGGAAATTAAAGAAATATTGAATGATATTTCGGTCTGTCACGAAGTCTCTTAGCTGAATGTCCCCCAAACTCTTAAAAATTACTTATAAGTTTTGGAGTTTCATACTTGCCTCATTTTGAATTTAGATTCAATCAATAATAGGGGTTTGATAAAAATCTCCAAATTATTTACTGTACAACCCTTTACTCCACAATTTATTTTGATATGTTAAACAAAAATTATTTCCAAGTAACTACGGCAGAGACGGTAGTGATTTGAGGAGACTTCACCATGCATGCCACACCGCGCAATGAAGGCATGTCATGAAATTGTGTGTGTAAGAGTGCTACGTTGTAGATTAAATCATCCCTCATACTTCTAGTGTCTTACCTTACCAACTTCTTTATTACATGTGCAACCGAACATAGGCCTTTGCATTTAAAGTTTCCATTCTATTCATCTTTCAGTGTATGTAGTCTCATATGCATTTACTGAAAATCTCGTTCATGTTTATATGGCTATATGCGTCAGTGACATATGTGTTCAGTGTATTGTGTCAGCGGGTAAATATGATGAGGTAGGTGTGCGGTTTACATTTTACTGGAACGTATTTTCAGAAATACTGAAGATATTATTGAACTGCATATAAAATGAACTGCATATTACCGAAGGTGACCTTCTCAAATACCTATAATGACTAAAACTCAGTTCACCAGGAGCGGCGTCTAAGATTCTGGAATTATTTTCCTACTTGCAACCGGAATATCGCTTTCTTTGGGGCAATGATTTTATTGTTGTATAAGGAAGGCTTCTTATCCGAAAACGATTACTAATGCTATTGTTGCAATACTCAGCTAGTTTTGCGTAAAAGTTTGTTGAGGCCTGTCTTGATCGACTCCTTTGAGCAAAGAACCTCTGTAACAAAAACTATACATGCATTCTGCAGCATACATCATTTTCATATCCACTTTTGCTTGTTCTGTTCCCATAGTGACAGGCAGACAAAACAATGGAAAAATATCTTTAGCATTAGTGGATCATTACTTTCTACAAACACGAACCCTACGCAAGGGCTAAAAATATCTTATTTTTGTCTCGCTCCACACATCTTCATGCAAGAGTAATCATCTAAATTTCATATTTTCATAGATCTGTTTACTGCTTTTAAGGAGCCATAATCATTTGAATCGAAAAAAAGAATCTGGCAGCATTGCTCAAGTCCACATTCGTGCGTCAATGCAAATGAAGACCAACGTTCACTTGATCGTTCAGAACAACCTAAGCACGACTTCCGTTACGAACTCGGAAAATTCCATGAGGTAGTTCAATTCGTTCACTCGCTTGTATTTTTTGAAATTAGAATTTCCTAGAGTGAAACGATGAAATGAAAACGATACATTTGCATAGTTATTACGAACTAGTGAAGGTGAATAATGAACTGTTACAATGATAGAGTTTGCTAAATAGGTGGTGACATCCCTCATTTACGAGGTACACAATCAGTAAGTGAGTTAATCTCTTGCAATTTTATAAAAACTTTCTGGGTACACTAGTAAAACACACGTCAGCTTCAAACTATTGTAGATTCTAAAAGTTAGCTATCTTAGAATCATAAAATAATCCAGAGTCTTCGTCTACCATGATCGTAAGCAACCTTGAGCGATGCATACAAAACGCAACATTTAAACTCGTACACTGAACGTATTAGCTAAACTCCTCTCAAAGTATTACAGAAGAGAGGAAATTGAAATGGGATCATCATCAAGTAATGGTACGCCACCCAATCATGAGTTATTACAAGGCAGGAATAAAGTCCTCAAATAAATTATTTTTTCTCATCTAAAGTACATAATAGGCAGCTAAGTTAATCGAAAAATTTGTAATCTAGAAACGAATACATATTTGGGAAAAAATTTGTAAAATATTTGTCATAATTTATGATTTATCTTATATGATGAAAGTTAAACAGTGTTTTAGAAATTTATTAGTGGATTTTATATGAAGTATTCTGTCACCGTGTTTGAAAATTTAAATCACAAGGATCAAAGATGATAATTATTTGCTGAATGAAAATAGCCGTGATTTTTCTGATCAGAAATCGAGAAAAGCGTTTGGGAGTTTTCTACCTACAAAAGTACATTCGTTTTGGACACCCTCAGAAGCAGATGTCACAAGTTTATTGAATAAATTATTGCGTTGTGAGACAACGTGAGGAAATTTGTTCAAAATTCTTACAAATACATACTAAGACAAACTCAGTTTGCGGCTTTTATGATTAACAGTCTAAGAAGACGAGAACTTTTCATTCCTAAAGCGATTCATTAAATGACTTATTTATTCAATTGTTCATTGAATAGTCTAATTTAGCAGAAGATGATTCCACTATACAAAAAGAAGTAATATCTAAGGCGATGATACAGTCGCAATTACCTCCAAACTGTAGGAATAAAAGTATCTTCCAGCTTTTAAAATGCACAGTGAATGCAAAACGTACAGTAATTACAGCAATACAGCGTACAGTAATTACAGCCATACATACAGTAATTACAGCAATACAGCATGCAGTAATTACAGCAATACAGCGTACAGTAACCACAGCAATACAGCGTACAGTAATTACAGCAATACAGCGTATAGTAATTACAGCAATACAGCGTATAGTAATTACAGCAATACAGCGTACTCGAATAAATACAGCTATTTAGAACAAAATTCACAAACTTGCTTCATACCAGTTAGGACAATGCACTGGTGATATTTTCGAAACTGAGGTGAGGCCTGAATATTTTCAACCATTTTGCATTGAATCACTGGTGTACAAATATTTGCGTAAAACACAGTCTAAAAGTAGCACGACCAAGAGAAAGTTTTAAAAATCAGTTGAAAATGTTGACAACTTCAATGAATGAAAAATGTTCTCATATATTTAAAAGTTTTACTTAGGCTATCTCTTGTTTTATGTGATGTTTGAAAGTCTGATCTTCGCTACAAAAATCTCCCCTTGAGAGTACGAGTCTTAGATGAGTCTTACTTTAAAATAACTCTCAAAAAGACGAGCGTCAACTGGAGTACAAAAGTATCTTGATGAGAACAATGGTCTGAGTAAAAATGAGGCCATTTAATACAAGATTCCAAGGCTTACCTCTGAACCTTGAATGTAAAATTCACACAATTACATGGATCTTAGCTAGGCTGCAAGATGTTCTCCATGATAACTATTATCTTATCTTGAATCAAAAGTCACATTATGGGTACAAAAGTCTTACCTTGGATACAAGAGTTACACTTTGGGTACAAGGGTCTTACTTAGGATAAAAAAGTTACACTATAGGAATAAGGGTCTTACCTTGGGTACAGGAGCTGCCATTGCTGGTTCTATGATCACCCAAAGCCATCACCGCCAACAGAAAGATGAATTCAGTTGTAGACGGCGTTTACGGGCGTTGAAGTACTAAGGTTCTCTCAGTAAATTTTTCACTGGTTAATTCTTGAAACGTTTTAAGGTTTGAAATCAAAAAATGCAAACGATTTTTTTACTTTTACTGATAACTCAACTAGACAATGTTCCTTGTAACGGGTTTTTCTATGAAAGGTATTTTCTTGCTAGATGGATCTGTATTTTCTGAACAAGTTTTTGAAAGATGAGCTCCAGGACACCGAAACAAGAATTAGACACACTAGCAAATGAAATGCCGTGATCACTCGACGGAACCGAAAAAATATTGCTGAAGAAATGAGTCTTAACTGTGCAACGAAATAATCTTCAGTCTCCAAAACCCATGACGGAAAAGCAGAGCTTAGCGAATATGCACTTAAGTAAAATAGGCAAGTTTCTATTCATGTGTTCCATTTATAAATTCTCCACCAATGAAATCATTGGAATAATGCGCTCTGCCCTACCAAGCGAAGGCATGTCTTGCTTTGTACACAAATAAAATTGTCTTGTTCTGTGATTTGTCGGGATTGTATTTCCATCAATTTTTATAGGGTTTGAAACCTGCACAGAGAACAAGTGCTGTTAGACATTGACATTTAATGCAAGATTCCCTAAGCTCATTTCGTAAATAGGGTCATATGACCTAACGAGGAAACCAAAGTATAAATGCTTGTTGACATTGACAGTTTTGATAAACTTTCTCCCAGTCAAGTAGCGAATCCTAAAATAAATTATTTTCTGCGTTTTGAATTTCTGTACCTCACGTTCCTAAAGTTAAAAATTAGGTTTTAGACTCAAAAAGATTCTACTCCAATTTTCTTATAGAATAAAAAAATTCAGCATGCTAAGCTGTACAATGAACAAACATTAATTCATGAAGAAAAATACTCACAGAAATATATTTTAGATTATTTCTAAAGCTCATTTAATGCGGCTTCACTGCTCAACGCGAAGGTTATCTCAATACTGGGACAGGACTGAATTTCTAGTCGGCTAGATGGACGTACATGAAAATCAATTTTTTATAAAGTAAAACAGTCCGCCAGCGCTGCCAGTCTACGGCTTTAAATAGGAATCTTGATAAGGAAGAAGACTGGCAGAAAACAGAGCGACTCGGGAGACACTAGAAAGAAAACTCACAATTGTTGGCAGGCGGGGCAAACACTGGGAATTTTTTATGGTTAATTTCATGAGTGCTTTTCAGCTAGACTAAAAGATAAATATCTTGAACCGGAATTTTGCGTTGTTTTGGCACTCAATGCTCATACTTTGAACATTTTTATTCCATAAATAACAAACTCAAAACCCCACTGAGAGATCGGGCTTTATAATAATTCCCATACTGCTCTACTCTACAAAAGTTACAGGAAGTTTTGACGAATTGCATCTTCAAACTTTAATTCAGTGTAGATACATCACATTACACTACATTTTAATTCTCCCTGGGCTTGTTCAGGGCCTTCAAATAAATTGTATTGGGACTCACGATTATTTGGTACGGACGCCTGCAGTCCAATAGCATCAAATCATAAGCTACAGCCAATAAATTTGAAATTAAGCACCTTGTACAGACGGGAATTTGTTTTTTGTACATTGAAACGAAAAACATTACTCAAATGTATACACAAATATACATATTATGCGTATTTTCTCCAGAAGCAAATGACAGCTCTCCCATTCATGAGCCTTTTGCAATCTGTAGGTTTTTTGCATTTATTTTTGACTCCTTGTTACTCATGGTAATACAATTATGAGGCAATAACACTGGAAATTCGTTATGGAAATTCAAAGATGAACACTACTGACTGGAACACATAAGAGCGCTCCAACATTAAAAAAACGTGTATAGTTGAACGTATTCTGAGCAGTAGAAAGTGTATTTGCACAATTTATGCCATATTTAGTCGCTTACATACTTTAGTTAGCACAAAGACAGCTGTGAAAAGACAAAAAACAATGTCAGCTGAATGGCATGAAAATGGTAAAAAATCTACGGGGTTTAGTCTTAATATTTCAGTATCGTTGCACGCTCCTTCGTTGCTATACTGATATTGCGAGTCATTTGATAATTGTACATTACGAGTTGTATATTTAGTATATACTCCTAATCATATTTACGCTTACTGAAAGAAAGTATACGTGTAGTGCGTCTTATAATTATTGTGTATCAAAAGACATTAACTAGTTGTATCTCACAAATCATGTGATCTGCCTACACCGGGTTTCCATAGAGTTTTTGATTTCGTCGAAAAGGCATACCTTGTAAGGTATTATACAAAAAATTCAATTAATTCAGTTTCTTTCCCCATACTTTTCAAAAACAATGAGTTATTCAGCACTGCTTGTTATTGAAAGAAGATTGTTTTTCACTTGCGAGTTGTTGAACACACACATCATGTTATAAAGTTCCACGAACATTCTGCGCGAGTCATTTTCAGAGATGTCACTCAAACTTCTGAAGACGTCCTGTAACCAGTTGCAGGGAGCAATTATTGCACATCCTCACTGGACGACTTTCCTTGTCGCACTGAGTTCGATCACCTTGGCACTCCAGATAGACCTAGTCTACGGTCACCATCACCCATTTACAATCACTTCGGCCGGCCTCCTGATGCTGCGACTGGCCTCACCACCACAAAAGAATCAGCACCAACACACGCACGCACCTAGTGCGCTGCTCCAGCCTAGCATCACGTTAGGCAGCAACGTGACGGAGGGGAATAATAGCTGAGCTATGCCTTCAATAACTCGTATCGTGAGCACCGGATTGTGCTTAGCGTATAGCCCTCAAAGCTGAGGCGTGCATGCCGAACAAAAGTTCATCAGTGGTCGATCTTTAATGTGACTTCCATCGCATTTTGTCATTCATCTTTCAAGGACTGACGTCGAGAGCACTGATGGCTTAGAAAAGCTGTACACTTTTCGTACGAGCCGGCGCTTAGAGATCAGAAGAAAAATTCTCTTAGAAATCAGACAGAATACATAACATGCTATCATTGCAGATATCATCGACAAAATAATTTTTTTCTTAACTTTGTGTCCGAGTGCATTGAACGAAACAAAGAAGAAGGATAGAGACGTCACTGTACTCTCCATGTGCTGCAACAGATGACCCAGAGCCCCAGCCATCTCTTGTACATACATACATATATCAATACCAGTGAAATAATTAGGCACAGTAGGAGGAAAATTACCAAAAAGTATTAAGTGAAACTTTTTGAATGGAGCACGATATGAATCCTTTGAATGTTAATGACTATCTTGCGGTCCAAGTCTCCAGTAGAAGTTAAATTCATTTACCATATTCATTCCCCTCTTTATGAAGAGAACTTTGATGGTCGAGGGTCTAATCAAGCATCATCTTTTAATACTTACTAAAGAGAGCACATAAACTACGGTGCATTTAATTCACTAGCAGCTTTATGAATTTCATTCCTACACTAACTGTATTTCATTAACATAAAGTCAAGAAATATCTTTACAGTTCCTTTATTGACTTCGCTAATCTTTGGATCGTGGACTTGAGCACACACTGGAGGACCAAAAATTAGTCGCAACTGCGATCTCAGATATCTTGGTTTACCTCAACCCAATAGCAATGACTGGAGAAGGACTCTTAAGTATTGAAGTAGATAATGCTTTATTAACTTTCAAACCGGTAGATATAATTGTCCATACTACAGCACTTTGGTTTTTCCATCTGTTTCCGAATACGCAGAAGAAGGAGGCCAATATTGCAGCATCAGAGAGGTTGTATACATACATGCAGTACTGTATGACCTCGCAATGATGTCGTCGAGCAGTGAACTTTTTTGGTTGAGGTGGCTGATAATTTCAGGTTCCTCAACAATATTAGGCTTTTTAGTATTGATTTGAATTCCACTATGGTCTAGAATGATCACTAATTTCAAGAATCTCAATTTCACATTAGGATTTTTATTATTTTTGTAGTTTTGTGCTTGTCTCTGTATTCTTTAACATTCGTTCATATCTAAGGCCTCAGCTGTATTTCTGTAGGGAGTCATACATAAACTCATGGCATCAAATTAATTTCTGAGTCTAAAACAAACGATCATGTCCCAAGTCTTTGGTTCAATTTCTACGCAAATAATATGCTGCTTAGATACTTGGATAAGCTTACGGAACATTTACCTCGTCTACAAAGAACAGTATATCACGAGAATGAACCAAATTTTTGAGTCAATTTGTAATCGCAAACTGTGGAATCTCTGCTTTGTCTGTGGTGTTGAAAATGAATGTTAATTTTAGCGATCTGTATTGAATACTTGCTTGTGGAGTCTCTCATTTAATTTTCGCTCTTTTCATTAGTGGTGTATGCCATCTGTTCCTTCCAAAGATGTCTACTTCATAGACGGGGTGCAAAGAAAATAGTTATACGCGTACTTACTGGTACAAATGAATGCATGTTTTTATAGATTATTTGTTAGAAAAAGTCACTAAAGCTTTGGTCAGCTATCTGGTGACGTGGCTGGAACCTCCTTCACAGTAAAAATTTACCTCCTGTAAAAAAATTCCTTCAAATATACATGGAAAACAAAGAAGTACACTCAAGCACAGTACTTTGTATAGGGCAATCAAACGTCCGTTTGATTGCACTGTAGCTTGAGATTCTGTACGTACATAAAAATTACATCTCATTTTTTCCATGAGGCAATTTTCAGTGACCTCTGCTGGCAACTGCTGTTTTATTGGGAATGACAAAGAGATAGTTATCCTTAAAATTCAAACTTCATATTTAAAATTATCTCGATCCATTTTTACAATCGCTATGGAATGAAAAAGATTATTAAATGGAGAACATTGAGAAATTGAGTCCTAGGAGCAAACAAAAAACAGACTGTTTTCACTCACAAAATTTCATAAAAGACTGTGACTAGAAATGTATAGAAATTAGTTTTAATTACGGGAATAAATTTGTAAAATTGACATCTTTGAACGCACTGTAGCTTTAAGCAATATTTTTCATCGATTGTAAGAGAAGAAAAGTCATTTAGATAATTATCTCCATTCGAATGATCTCCGGTAAAGAATTTCGTTCAAAAGGTCTCCTAGAGACTAGATAATTAATTATTATTCTCACACAACCTTGCATCTTTTCTAAATTATGTCACAGTGAGCTATGCTCTTATCATCAAAGTTACTTGAATGAATGAATCTGGCCTACATGAACCCGACCACGTGGAGTGAGAACCCAGAAACTCCTTAATGAGGTAGTCCGGGGCCGCTATTTCGTTGCCGGGGGCTTGTTGTGAGCAATGTGCTGAGGACACATTTCACTTAAGAAAAGTCTTGCTTTCAAGTAATTCTAAAGCAAGTTAGAACACTGCAGACAGTACAGGAGAGAAATATGAAAATATAAGTGCAGTTGCTGACTTCTTAATTGAGAAATTTCATGGAATTTCAAAACTTAAATATTGTATGCTGTTTAAGCTTTGGTTAGCAGAGAGTACGTCCAGTAACGTAAAGTATAAACTCACGGTTATAAAGTGTACACCAAAATTTTCATGAACATCTTTTTCAAAGGGGAAAAATCCTTAAATTGGAGGTTGATAACAACCATCGGTGCTACGTTTTTATTTAGTATGCGATAAGCAATTATATACTCTCCATGAAACCTCATTGATGAAGTTCTGTAATCTGTAGAAACTGAATAAAATGTCATCACGTACTTCTTTAGATTCGTGAAGACAGAGGAACTTGACGCTACCTTCACTTTAGTGACCAACATCCTAGAGTTCTCATGAACAGAAATTTCGACGGTGCAGAATTTTTGCTTTCACGGCCACTGCTCAGGAGCGTCACCTCTCGGTGGCCTCATTTTTCAGAACTAAATTTAAGATTTAGTTCCACTGGGTCAATGAAGCTCTTAAATTTAGGTAGGATATTAGTGCGAGCTTGAACAACCACACAGAAACTTCGTATGACGGACTCAACTCTATGTAGCTCGACTGCTGGAAAATTGTTTACAGTTTGACCTAAACTCGAGTTGTCCGTCAGCATTTAAATAGGTAATTGAAGATGATTTACAGTGATTCGAGCTCAAACTCCCACAGTTGGTAAAAATCCTTCTTCAATGTTGGCCATCAGCTAATAATGTCTTTAATAATGACCACTTCCTCCCGTATCTATAATGCCTCATTTAATTCGTAATTTGGAATTTGAACTAATGAGTAGCAGAATAACTTAATTGAGCATATTACAGGATTACACACGAGTTCAAGTGTTTACTTGTTGTAATTCAAAAGGGATTTTTATGAGGGTATCTTGACTTGTATATAAATATATGAATTCAGTTGTAACAGCATTTTTTATTCCTCAAGCGATTTATTAAAAGACTTATTTATTTAATTATTCATTTTACAACCATACTTAGCAGAAGATGGTTCCCCTGTACAACAAGAAGTAATATCACGACTATTTACCAGACTATAGGGATAAAAAACGTATCTTCAACTACCTGTGATTTACCTTTACAAAATTACAGCATTGGACTTTGGTAACGACCCATGAATGGGCCAAACAGCTCGTTCTTATTGCGTTATTCTGTTGTTTTTTAATTATAGCACCTACGGTTTAACTTTACTCCAGTTCGCATGAGAAAATTTGATTCATATCAAATCGCTCAGAATCACGAATTTATCCAGTATAGCTAAAAAACTGTAAGTGTAGTTACCACCTCAATGACTGGTGGTAATACTGAAAATTTGCTAGAACGGTTAAGTAAAAAATATTCTACCTTACATAGCATTCACTATGTTGTAGTGAGTACTATATGAAAGTAAGATAAACCCCCCAAATAAATAAACTACTAAACGGACAATTGTAGGGTAGGATCATAAAAATGCATTCTATTACGTACCCTCTTTTCAGCATCTACTTCATTCATTATCATAATATTATTAAGCAACTTCAGTATCATAGAAACGTCTCATGTTTAAAATAAGAGTAAATAAGTAAACTGTTCTCCTTGGTTAAGAAATATCTCCGATATATAAGTGAGAAAAATGTTCGTAATGCAGTGATATTGCGATAGAACTTATGCAAATAATTGCGAACGAAGTTATTTGTTGTGCAGAAGATTTGTAGCTCGTCCCCAACTGGGTTTTAAACGAACAACTTTCCCTCATCTGTCATTTAATTGGCTTTCTCCATACGATAACAAATTTACTTTCTTCACAACGTAACACGTTTGCCTTCACAAGATAACAAGTTTACCTTCTTCACAAGATATCAAGTTTACTCCCTTCAGGTGAAAACATATTTACCCTCTTCACAAGATAACATATTTACCCTCTTCACAAGATGACAAATTCATCTTCTTCACAACATAACAAATAACAAAGGATTTTTTCCCACAGGTTTCTTCACAATATCAAACAGCATTTAATGTGTTTTCATGTTGATACATTAAAAATGGCAGATATTTTCATTTTGTTTTTGTTGTTTAAGTCATGTAAAAAACGTTGGCAGGAAAAATTTATTCCTTCGTGGACTAAACAAGGATTTCTACCGAATTTAGTATCGTCGGACACGTGTGTATTCATATTAGCATTAAAAATTATGATATCAGGTATGAGGTAATCAGTCAATACAGAATTTGGAAATATGAATCACTGAAGCAGGCATCTTCGATAATGCAGTTCACGGAAAATGAAAGGAAGAGTCGTGAAAATTATATCTCTAATTAAAGATTTAAATTTGGTGCAATTCGCTATCTACTTTTACAACTGTAATTAATTTCTTGAACTGGTTTGGCCTT
>VCRD01000541.1:91815-149150 GCA_006783055.1 Trinorchestia longiramus
TGCAACTCTCATTTGTGGTTGGGATCAGATGAATAAACGATGTTTAGCAGGTCTGCAAATGATGAGAGACGCATCATCACCATGGTAGCTTGTCAAAGAAAACTGCTGACAATAAAACAGAACAATGAATCTCGAGATAAATGATAACAATGATTCTTTCCATAGCAACGACCTTGGCTTTCATTTGGAACAAAGGCTTCTCAAACAAAATGCTTGATTTAACACGTTGACTCCGAAGTGGTACGTATGTGTACCACTTAGGTTAGGTTCTGTAATTTTTTCAGATCCTTCCAGTGACTATGCGTACTAAGTGAAGTTTTACACCAATCAGGCAATCGGAGGCAACGTGTTGAATTATACTGTTTAAAAACTTTCGTTTTCAGCTATGGATGATTGTTTTTGTAATTTCTGCCAAATAAAAAAGTCAACAAAATATAGTTAGAGTTGTTTAACGTTGATGCCATCTATGAACATGCATAAAATCATGCAGAAACTCATGAAATGGGAAATTTAGTTGATCTAGATTGCAATCACACGGAAGCTTCTTCTTCGCTGCTTGGCTGTTTGAATGTGAATGTAAAAACCAGTAATTTCAAAGAAGCCCAACATGCATTCACGACAAATATGCTTATTGACAATAGGAGTAAGTGTTACTGATTACTGTATGGTTTACAAGTATGTATTAGTTTGACTGTCAATTGTACGACATGGCACTCTGTAGTCAGTCTCAATGGAAGTGGGTATCTTAGTTGTCAGGTTTTATTTTCATGACTAAGCACTGTCTCCCGGTCCTTAAAGCTGCAAGTGCAAACAAAAATTACCAAAATGGTTACAAAAGGATATCATCTAACTGTTGCAAAAATCATGGTTAGATTCTATGTTTATATCCTCGTCAGAATTTATTGTGAAACTCGAACACTGTAAAGACGTAAGTACACTCGGCTCTTTGAAACTAAAGCGAAACCTTAAATCTACGACATTCCTAATTCAATGAAAACAGTTCAATGGATGTGCGATAATTCACTCATAACTATTGGCTTTCCTATCTAGTTTTAGGAAAAACATTTAAGAACACAATTATTTACTAACCTCATGCGTGAAGATGGCAAATAAATTATATGTCTTACTTGGAATTCATGTTTTTTATTTATGGATTACTCGGAAAGAAAAGGAAAAAGATATAATAATTAAAATTATATGGTCTGTTATTATCCGCACATAAACCTAATAGTTGATTGTGAAAACAAATCATAACACAGATTCATCAGAAGCTCTGTTTATTTAATGTCGAATTTTCTCTGGCAATATTACTCCAATAGGGTACTACTATATGATAACTTTAACACGACTACTCTCTGTTCGGTATCCATATTTCAAGTGACACGTTCACATTTAATACACAGAGTGAAAACATCACTAAATATGTCACAAGTTAGGTGTCTGAAAATTATGCTTGGTATGAAATGGCTTGCTTAAATGAGCAGGCGAGAAACAGTGTAAGTGTTGTAAGACTAAAATAAAATGGAGTAAATTTTGAGGGATAAGAGGGTGTATGAGGATACAAGACCCAAATGAACATGAAATTTAGTCATCAGTGAACAAAGAAATGTGCGACAGATACACAGAAATATCAGAGGATTGCGTTAGAGAAGCATTGTGAGAAATTACTTATATGTGTTTAGGTGTGTACTGGTGACCGAAATATAAACACGACCAGCCCAGCAGTTTGGGGATGCAGCTGTAATAAGACCAGGTCCCACACTATACTCTCCTCTTTTGAGGAGTCTCAGGGAGGAAGAAAGAAAAATCTGTTAACATAAACCAGTTTAGTTGAATCAGTCGATGCATAACTCTGAGTCAAAGTAATGGTGAATGAACCTCACTCGTTCATTGACACTTTATTCGTCATTCACAGGAAGGTATAAAGGTGATATAAACAATATAAATGGTTTAAATAAATTAAAGACAGATCATATCAACAAAGAAAACAACGTGAAACCAACGAAACAACAGGCTGTAACAACAGGGGAGAGATCAATATCATCCTTTTTCAAGTGGAATCTTGGGGAAAGAGAAAGAATGGATTATGAAGATCTGTATCAATGGTGAGTTATACAGGATCACTGAGAACAGAGGTACAGAGGAGCTTAGTTCTCTGTGGAGGCTCATTACAATACAATAAAGCTCTGTGCACTGTTTTATCCTCCCCCAGCCAGCCTATAGCTACACATACGTATATGAATGCTGCATGTGATTACGAGACCGGCTACAGTGACGTGTGTATGTGGAAGTGGGGAAGAGGAGGGATATTCGTTCCCACGCGAAATAAGTTATGAATTGCCTTGTAGTCACAGTTGTGTGCACGAATATTCAAGTATTAAAGATTGGTCTATAAACATAAATAAAACTACTTATTCAATGTTTTTGGTGGATTAAATAAAATTAAGGTATTAGGTGGGTTGGTACTTCAAAATCATAAATATGCAAAAATTCATGTCAAAAAGCTGTCATTGGATATTAAGTTCTTACTCACTCCTCTTCAGATCTCAGGTTGTCCATTGGGCAGCAATGAATTTGTCATTCGATATAAAGGACAGATCTTAGTGAAACGCTTAAATGCATAGTACGACGAAACTAAGCAGAACATATTAGGTAAAATTAGATTAGAACACATTTTATTCATGTACTTTTCTCTTATTCATGTACTTTTTCGCTTTCAGAGGAAAACAAGGTATTTTTTGCATTTTCGACCCAAATCGACCTCCTCTTACAGTTTTCATTCTAGAACAAAAGTAAATAGAGTTTTGGAAACAAAAAATCAATATCTACAAACGATTGTGCCACTTTTTTGCCACCGTAAGAATCACAACTGAAAAATCAGAAATCGAAAATTTTTACCATTTTCAGTAAAATGCCAGTCCAATGCCTGTAAACTCACATACTGTTCTTAGTTATTTATACTTAGACTAATGACGTTGGGCTTTCCGTGAGCTTCGTAACTTGTAACGCTTACCTCTAAACGATAATTAACACGTTGCCTGCGATTGCCTAGCTGGTGCAAATCTTTACTTTGTACACACAGTCACTAGAAAGCCTTGAAAAAATTATAGAACCTAACCTGAGCGACCCACCGGCGGGTCGTATCGCACTCAACGTGTTAAAACACTTTAAAAAAATTAACTCACACAAAATTTATTTCCACGATCTTGTCGGTTATTTACTTTTCAAGTGCCACAGGATTTTTTGATGAACACACACACGCAGAAACCGTATTTTCATTTGATACTTATCGCACACACTAGACTGTGAACTAAACAGTGCAAAATGATTTGGCTCCAACAAGTGAACATGTGTTGTATGGGCAGGTAGCTCAGCAGCTCGAGGGAACACCACACAGGTGCGGGGTGAGCAGAGGTTGTAGAGGCAGGTAACTCAGCAGCTCGAGGGAACACCACACAGGTGCGGGGTGAGCAGAGGTTGTAGAGGCAGGTAACTCAGCAGCTCGAGGGAACANAGGTGTGGGGTGAGCAGAGGTTGTAGAGGCAGGTAGCTCAGCAGCTCGGGGGAACACCTCACAGGTGTGGGGTGAGCAGAGGTTGTAGAGGCAGGTAGCTCAGCAGCTCGAGGGAACACTCCACAGGTGTGGGGTGAGCAGAGGTGTTGTGAGAATTTGGCGTGCATTGAAACTTCATTTCTCGACCTGACTGATGTACAATGTACTCAACTCGCATAGCTCGGTACAGTGCTGCATGTACTTGGTACGGTACCTTGGTACAAAGCTTGGTACGGTGCTTTGGCTGTACCTGCACAGGCCTATTGACTGTGCATGTACAGACTCTGACTGTGCATGTACAGTCTTGCCCTGATTGTACAGGATGCGGCAACATAACTTCCTTTTTTTTCAAAGCAAAGCTAATTGAAAAAAGGAAATTATGTTGCCGCACCCTGCACATGTACGTTCAAGCCTTGGTAATTCCTGTGAAAAATTTCAAAAGTGTTTATAAAAAAGTGTTTCAAATTTCAAAAGGAAAGTGTTCACCGCAAACCCCCCTCATCTGCTCGATATCTCTACGTAATGAGACCTCGTAACAGCTAACAAATGAGGGGAAATGGACATTGGACTTTATAACAACGCAAAACTACGTTGGATAATGTGTAAGAGGTTATAAAATATATTAGGTCCATATTGATTCAAAATTACCACTTTCTCAAAATTATTTATGAGACGCGATGCCTTCACGTCATTTATGCGCGGACGTTCAATGGAATCCGAACTCCTTAACACTATAGTGGTCCCCGTTTACTGTATTTTAGAAGAATGGAAAGCGTGGCAACCAGCAAGAAAATCACTGCCGCTTACCGTTCTACGGTTAGTAAGTTAATATTCACGAGCATTCAAAGAGACCAGCGTGAGGCGGTTACGAGGGTACTGTTGACAGCAGTGCTCAGAGCTGTTGACAGCAGTGCTCAGAGCTGTTGACAGCAGTGCTCAGAGCTGTTGACAGCAGTGCTCAGAGCTGTTGACAGTAGTGCTCAGAGCTGTTGACAGCAGTGTTCAGAGCTGTTGACAGCAGTGTTCAGAGCTGTTGACGGCAGTGCTCAGAGTTGGTAACAGTACCATGCAAATAAAACAGCAGCAACAGACAAAACTATTGGCAACAGCAGACTGAAATGTTGACAGTAGCGAGGGTGTAGTTTACAAGCACACGGAGTCGTTGACAGCAGCAGATGGAGCTGTTGACAGTTGGGGACAGAGCTGTTGACAGCACACAACGATAATGAAATATTCATTTCAGATATAAACCCGTTATCTTAAAAAGTATAATTTCCGTCGAAATCCTCTCGTTTGTCATAATCTACGAGTGTTGTGAGTTGAGTGCACGTTGGGTGATACTGTAAGATGATGAACTACATAAATGATGTTCTACTCAAACATAGGAAATGGTCGAAAATTCTCAACGCATGGTGCACCTTTTATTTGCAGAGAATCGTGTTTTACCTAAATCAAATTTCAATCGATAATTGAGTTCATACTCAAAATTCGTGATACGGAACATAAGCAATATGATACACTCACCAGATTCATATTCTAACGTTATTTGTGTATTCTAAACTCAATATTACTTCAAACAACTCTCGTCTCCAATTCTCAATGTCTAGAATTGGCTGAAAGCATCAAGCTAGATATTCATGGATATCTGATAAGCATTTATTTCTAAAATTACTGTACATTGAGGAGAATATCGTGAATAAAAAGACATTTTTTCAATTCCAGCTTCTGATTTTCTACTATTGACTAATAAACAATGCTTGGAATCCCCACTGTCGAACTCTGTAGCTTCTGAATAGCAGCTGAACTTCCAAGTTGAAAGAACTCCGTATTGGTCTCTCATGTTACTGTCAGTGTTACCTTTTACGAGTAGGTAGAACTGTAAGAACAGCATTATTCGATGTTGCCAAAATTAGAGTGGATTGTATTTAACACTCTCAAATAAGACAGAAGCTTCTGGCCACCTTGCTATTTTAGGTTTAACTTAATACCTGATAAAGGGCTTGACTTTGCTTCATCTTAATGGGCAAATATAATGCGAACGAGATTCAGTATGTTCACCTGTTCTAAAACCCTGTTGCATGATAAGGTCTATGAAGACACACAATTTTAGTATTGCTGTACTTTCCTGAACTTCATTTCGTCATCGTTAGACAAAACAAATGGCATATGGTTACCTCTCTAAATCAATGTACGAATATATGCTTCAATAATTAGGGTATTTTTGGTATTCCCTGTAATGTTGGGCTCATTCACTAAAAAATGAGGGGCCTGAAACATTTTTTCTGAATGCTCTTGTACAGTTGAATTATATAAATTAAGCCCTAACACACTATTCTCATTTCCGTCGAAGCTGACGTGAAAAACTCGTTGTTCGTGCAGTTGCAGAATTTATAAAGCAGTATCTTATCATGAGACGTGGAACACTTTTTCTTCCAGCACGAATAACTTTACAAATATTAGCCCTTCTTGTTCTATTACAACCCTGGCTGCGCTCTACAGTAGCGGGTAAAATGTCAGCAATAATTCATGCGATAAGACTTGATTTTTAAATCACGAATGCTTAGAACAACGTTTTTCCATAATAGGTATAATTCCCTGTAATTATAGTTCTATGAAACTTTCATAAAACGAGCATTTTCATTCTCGATATAAAGTCCTACGAATGCGAGGACCATTATAGATATTCTATGAAACGCTTTAAAGAGTTGAAAAGTGTATCCGTTTTGAGATTTGAAAGTTTTAAAACATTCAATGACACACTAAGAGAAATATTCAAAAGTAGAAAGTGGAAGTAACTCGTGAAATTTTCCTAAATCTCACCTAAAGTTATTCTGGAGCTTGTATCTCACGAAACATTCTTGTTTCTGAAATATACATGGCTTTGTTGAAAAAGAGTACACTTTTTCATCCAATCCCAATTTCAAAATAATGCTGAACTTGAAGTGCCGAGCAGGCATGGACACCTAATTGACAATGGATGCCATCCTGGAAAAATTATCCAGTCTACTAGTGGTTTTCCCCCTGAAAGAAATCCAAGATAAACTAAGTCAATAACTTTCAATCGAATTCACATCTAAATGTTGTTTCAGAATTTTATTTAGGCAACTCAGCTTGTTCTAAGCTTTTTTATTAGACTGAAGTGATGTCGGCCACTTAGTAGCCGAAGTTTGCAACCTCTCTTTATTGACTACAGTTTTCTTCATGGTAGCCACACAAAAAATTTGGTTAAAATCTTGTCACATAATTTCAACGTCTTCGAACAAGTATGGACGAATCAGGTCGGCAAGCCCTCAAACCAAGACCAACAAAGCTTCCCCAGTAACCGGTTGTGACTAGACATGAAGTAATTTTCCTTGAGGAAAACTGCGCATAAAATGCAACGCAGGTGCGTTTGCTGCACACGTGCATCACGTTGCTGCTAAGGCCTGAACATTTGGCGCCCTTGCTGTCCTGGCGTGCTGTCATCACACATCCATGTACGGTCCTTTGGCATAAATGAACCTACAGCGTTTTACTTTGTATTTAAATTGACTGGATAGGAGTATGAATAATGTCCAGTAAAATTAATGAACAATAATGAGTGGGGCATTTCATTTCAGTATTTTTAATAACAATTCAGTCGATGTGATATGATTGCTAGATGGTATAATGAGAAACTCAAGTCACTTAAGATACAGTCGAAATATGATTAGGTATCTAACCATGTTTACAAGCTCTACATATTGTACATTGCTTACTCTGGAGTGATCATGATGATCGACCCAGATACTGTTGCTGGAGCCCGCCTTCAAATCAGAGTCAGGAATGTAATAAATTGGCAATCTTGTTTTTACTCCCAGCATGCTTCTCTGTAATCGCCGAGGACGCAATTAATGTGCCAATTTACCTCCTCCTCACGTTGTTGGTATTCGGGAGTACACATTTATTTTATTATTCATTCATATATTATTATTATTAATTAATTCAGTCACACTGAATATTGATTACCTTGAACAATGAAATTCAACTTGCTATCACTCATGATCTTTAGATTGAAAAGAAGGCCTAGGGGTATTAAGTTCTTTCATCAAAAAGATGAAAGATTTCATTGTGGAGAAATGCTTCGTATTCTCTATTCATGATATTATCTGAAGGACGGTAAAGAAACATTGCGTTCGAATTTGTAATACGGCTTGCTCCAACAAAGACGCATTCGATGCTTGTTCAAGTATTTTGTCTTTTGTTAAATGAACACATGCACAAGATGGTGCTGTCGTGAGGAGCTTCCAGCAGCACCTCTTGACGACCATTATTCATTGTGATTAATTTGGACATCTCGCAAAGAACAAGATATTATTCATTTGGATGATAGTTGTCACATGTCAGCACTGAAACGTTAATGGTAACTGCCAATTAATATGTATCACTTTTCACAATTTTGGATGCGTGTATGTTCGAAAATGACAACTGAAATTAGTCTTTTTTTTGCAACATAATAGAAAATTAAAATACATATCAACTGGAATAACTTTCAGTTGCAACAAAAAATTAAGCAATGAAAAATATTCGAAAGAAGTGCCCAACAGTATTTATTGCTGACTCTTCCAGCCAATTAAGCGTCATTGTGCACAAAGTCCCCTATAAAATAAAAACATATAATTGATACCTATAGAAAGTATTTGGAAGAAAGTAAGATATATGTCAACAGTTCAGGGTTCCCAAGGGGGAGTGCTGTGTACATCTCTGAGAGAAGCTTGAGCTCATCAATTTTTGTTAGGACTTAAATACGAAGTTTCGCTGTAACCTTCAAATTTTACTATTAAATAATTTACGTATTCTCACAATGAAAAACTTTAAGTACATCTCGCTACAATAAGGAAACATTTACCTCTACTTCCCTGATATTGATAGAACTCAATAAAATATTTTTGAATGGTCGAAATTTTTCTTTTATTGGAACGAATGTGATATTCCATTTTTTTATTTCGAGTTTTATACTGCACATGCCATAGAAGTGCCTGTTGTGTTTTTCTTTGAATGCTTAATCAGTAATTTTATCTTTTTCTATCCTATTATTAAAAGATTGTTTATAATTGTTAGCTCTATCAGCCAATATGCTCTCAACCCCAGAAGATTACATTAGAAATGTGTTCATGAGTTTCATAGAGGTATATGAGCAACTGGAAAAGTTAACTCCATTTAGAACATTTGTGGGATTGATACAATGAATTCAAGAAGTTGCTCAAGATTGTTTTCCCATCTTCAAAGTGGTTTTATGAGTCCGAAATAAGACGGCAAAGACTTCCCGTAAACCATGATCCCGAATAGCTAATCGTACAAGCTGTATTCACAGGCTCTGGGACAATTTCTCGTGAATAGACTATCAGACCATCAGACACTAACTGTAAAAGAATGTAAAGGTTTCAGTCTGTTGTTTGTTGTGAACACAGCACAGTCAGGCAAGATTTTTGGATAGCTTTGTCACTAGAGATAAGACGACCCTTTATGATACGACCTTGCTGTTCCTAGATCAGTCGATGTTGCAGACGAGCTCAAATACCATGAGCAGGGTGTTATTAAAATGAGATTATGTCGAGTGTATGATAAGATGTATCTATATAGATATATCTGTGTGGAAGTTAGTTGTCCATGGCCAACTGTTAACCAACCATAAGACAACTTCTGCATATCTCTACTGTAATAAATTGCTCCATTTCAAAGCAGTTGTTGCCTGGAAGCAGACACTTGTTTTAGAGAGACACGGTGTCATTCTTCATCATAATATTGCTCATCCTGACACAGTTTAGTAAGCCAAAAGTATCTCAGAGGATCAAAGCATGGAAATACTTATTCATTCTGCATATTCTTCCTATCTTGCTACGACTTATGATTTAGTTAGGTTACTACAAAACAGTATGATTGGTCTTAAGCTGAATTGAACTAGACAATTGAAAATGAGCTAGATTTCTATTTTATATCAAAGTAGTACGAATTTCACAGAAGTGAAATTTATGGACTGGTCGATAAATGAACTTTCTAACAGCAAAGAAAATTGGGTTAATGATTTAGTAACAAATTTTCGTTGCCATGGGTGCTTACATCTTCAACGTAGACTCTAAAACCGAATATTAGGAACATTTCAATCTGAAGAAATCGATAGTTATCCAACTTAAAGAAAAATGAATTCAGTCTGGTCCAACTTTTTAACTCAATATTTGACCAGATTCAAACATAATACTCTTACGAATGATAGTTATAGAAGAACAGTTTAATATTCATCGATACAACAAAGAACATTCGATTGCCAGTGAAATGGCAGACTTTGCGCACCCTAGGGAAAGTTTCTCGAAGTAACAGCCAATGTTAAATTGAAAGGACTCAGGTTATTATTGTGCTGGCCTCGTGTTGTATGCAACATTTTATACGAAAAACTTCGGTCATTGTTTCTGCAGAGAAGTTTGATCGTGGAAGTTTATATGAAGTATATTTCAGCAATTGACTAATAGATAAATGTAGAGCTTTGTGCCTCGAGTATCAACACGAATTTTACATGCTTTGCATCCACTGTAGTTTAGTGATCTGTGCTTGTGCTTCCAGGTCCCTGGTTTCGAGAGTTCGAATGCTTTCGAATTTCCCTGCTTGTGATGTAGTTTTTGAGAAAAAATACTATAAACTTTGCAACATGCTACCATACACTTCCATTTAAACGTGTACCTTAGAGATATGATTTTGAAATATATGTCAAATGTCTTGACTGCACTCATAAAATATGGCAGAACAACAAACAAAAACGTATATTTCCAATTAAGTTGGTACATAAGAAATGTAACAGCATTGGTTTGTAAAGAAACTTTACTGTCTGCCCTATACAGGGAGTGTGTGCAACACAAAAAGCTATGTCTGCATGTTTAATTCCCTAAACCTACCATAGTTCACAACACGTTTTCTGCCAAAGTGATCTGCGTTCTGTCAAGTGTTATCCATCTAAGAACCCCTCATTTCAAATTGAACAGGAACTTTTCGAACTTCAATGGGGAAAAACAACGATTAATGCACGATGATACGCTAAAGCTAAAAATAAAATACGTGAAATATGGACAGCTGGGTGCCATAGGGATAGAAATGATCACGGTAACAGATAAATCTATGGCGCTAACTTTACCGGTTAGAACTGGTAATCGATAATTAGCGATAAATTTCTTACTCAGTTATATAATAACCAATAAATTCAAATGTTCTCTACTAGCGGCTAGGATATTTACAGGGTGTTCAATAATTATCGTTACAACTTTTTTTGCTTACATTTATTAATTAAATCAAATTATACAAATCAAACTAAAATATACATGTTATTAAACCATTAATATTTTCTAATATGTATAATTCATTCAATATACTTTCCATCAGCGTCGATAACCTGCTGCAAACGTTTGAAGAATGCTTGACACGAGTCACGAATGATTGTTTGGGGGAATTTTGCCCATTCCTCCTCAGCTCCTCAGCTTCTCCCTGGTGGATTTCACCAATTTAGATGTTCGAGCTGTTCGAAAGCGCTTGCCCTGCCCTATTAGCTACCTTTCCAGTCTCTTTGAATCGCTTAAGTGTTCTCCAAACCAACATTCTGTTCATATTTAGTGATTTGGCAATGTCCCTTAGTGACTTTCCTAACTTATGCATTTCTTTAATTGCTATTTTACTATTTAGAATTTTAGCCATTATCTGGTAAAAAGTATCAGGTGAAAGTTTAGATTATATTTAAACATAAATAGAATAGTTGTAACGATAAATATTGAACACCCTGTATATTTAAAAAAATAGACAAACCTGAATTTTGCTTCTCTCTGTACACTAAAAACCAAAAAATTAAGAATAAAGTACAAAAACTTCAAATACAATGTTAATTCTGTCTATTCATCAATAAAAAAATAATTATTTCAAGTAGAATGACCACCTTTGACTCTGAAATCACAAAACCTGACCATGCTCATGTTCCACTGCAGGGACATAAATCTGATTTTCATGAGACTGACAGCTTCTGTGAGTGTTCACCGAGGATGGGAGTAGTTTTCACCATGTAAGATTTCCGAGTTCCAACGTCGAATGGGATTGAACAAAATTTTCTTTATTACTGTAACAGAGGTCGGGGTCCGTATTAAAAATACATTGTAAGAAGCTTGTCAGTCGCAATATGATATTTCCTAATATTTTTTCCGTATACATGAAGTTTAGCGATTATATGGGGAAAATAGAGGCATATAGCCGTATTACTTACAGGAGTGGCATCTCACTTATCTAAATTCTGAGATATAACTAGCGATTACAAGTGTACTCATCAATGTTAAACCTAGATGCAACTTGGTATCTTTTGAGGATAAATTTTTACTTGACGCACCCTTATCCAACTGTCGCGAGTACGAGTTCATGTCTTCTTGACCGGCCGGCTACAATGGCTGTCCACTAACCCATTAATGACGAGAATTATTTACTGGATGTATGTACCCTTCCCTTGCAATTTTTCAAGGCCAGCTGAGCATGGTGTAACCGGCGTATAAGAACCAAACCTGTTTAGAAAATGTACAAGCTTTGTATTGAACCAATTAACCCACTAAAATCGATACTTCATAATACAGTTAAAATATGTATTTTTGTCCCCTGGTTCCAAATGGAACCGCTCGTCATTAATGGGCTAATGTGATTCTTTTACCAAAAACGTGGCACAATTGACAAACTTCAGCTACAATATTTCAATAAATGATTGTCGGAGCATGCTCTGTTTTATAATAAAATAATTTCGAAATCATAGCCAAGGAACTTGCTAAACAAAAACACATGTGTAATTCTTTCTGATTCCAGTTGAAAATCACAGCTCGAAGTCACACAAGGCTCACGCGGGACATCGTCCGTGTTAACTAATACGCAGTTACAGTTTCAACATCGTTAAAGTCCCACACAAAGTTCATGGATTCACATTGATCCTTGACATCATCGATGCCATCACGGATCTACATCTGAACACAAAAGGAGCTGTTTGTCGTAAGCATCACGTTTGTCCATGCCTGAGCACAACGCGTGTGTGCCAAGTATCTATTTTCACAATAGCGTAGTGCTCTACATTCAGCGCTTTATCGCCATTGCCGTCAGTTTTTGTGATTAAGACATATGGATCCTTTGCTTCAGAACCTTGGGCTCTATAGCAGGTATTTTCAACACGTTACAGGCAATGAGCTCAGGTTGCTCCATACTTCACCATCTCTTGTTACATTTCCATGAACATAGTTATGGTATTTGATGACCTAGTAATGATTCGTAAAGTGGATTTGCATCATTACTTTTTCATGATATGATGGCTTCATACTGTGTTAATTTATAGTTTAGTAATTTCCCGGTTATTTAATTCATATTACCTTGATTTGAGGCATACTTGTATCCATTCGTTAACATATGAACATCCTGTTGCAGTAATTTTAAGCATCATTATTTGATTTCTGGTTGAGCCAGCAAAGTTATTGCGTTACTGAAGCACGCTCTAATGACGTTGTTATAATTAATCCCGCATTATAATCAAGAAATAGACTGGAAGTACGACAAAAAACACTGTCGAAACACCACACAGGAAACATAGCATCATAACAAGCTTTACATGAATACGTTGTGTGACAAATGCCCCTGCATTTACATCTAGATCAGAAGAGTTGCTGACGACAAAACTGTGGAGTTCGTTGAAGTAGAGGGATTTCCAAGGGATTTCCTCAGACTAATGCATCCTCTTAACAAGAGATCAGTAGTTTTGCTTGTGCGAAAATTAGTGTTAACACACAGAATTTGAGCCTGAGTCAACTGCTAGTGTTTTGATATAGAGAGAACATATATACGAACAGTGCATGTTTGGTTAACGTTCCTAGTTACATGTACTAACGGCGGGGAACACGAGTAGCTTTGTAGTGAAATTCTTTTAGTATGTAGTCTGTGAACCATGAAATGGATGTAATAATATTATAAGAGACACAACAATAAACTTCCTTATCTTGGATGCTGGTGTGTAGATAAGAGAAATATATTCCTTTCCACAAATTGTGAGTGGCTAAAAATGGGTATATTCTTTAAAAATAAAATGGAAACGACATTAAGGTAAAAAACACGCTAACATGCGTTAACACCTTTATCAATGTTGAGTAGAATGTACTGCAATGCGTCTTGTCATAGTTTCTTCTTTATAAACTTATGCAGGAGACATTGTGTACTGACACATGACCGACGCGTGCGTGCGATGCTTTTTCCTCCAATCAAACAAGTGGAAATACATAGCGTTGCTTTCCGCAGTTTTTGTATTACACGATAAGTAAGTGACCATGAAAATAACCTTTACCTTGTGCTAAACATGGACGATTAATAAATTAACACGTTGAGTGCGATACGACCCGCCGGTGGGTCGCTCAGGTTAGGTTCTATAATTTTTTCAAGGCTTTCTAGTGACTGTGTGTACAAAGTAAAGATTTGCACCAGCTAGGCAATCGCAGGCAACGTGTTAAGGTGCCATTTCTTCAGGACGCCTCACTAAAGAAAACCACTTCCCTGAGCAAGACAAAAGGAATAGTCTCTAAATAGAATAACAATTTTCTCGAAGGTTTCTAAAAGCGCACCAATTTTGCAAGGACTGTACAAATCAGTTTTGGTAACACTCGTACAAAGGAAGCACTGACTGCGCTACAAAAGAAGCAACTTTTCTGATCAGAAGGAAACTCAGGAGTATAAGTCATCAGAGTAATGAGACCATGTCGCTTTTAGAAAGCCTTCAGGATTTATTATCCTCTCTTAGCACTCGATATAAAGCATGAGCTTTTCTTGCCTCATGGAAACGTGAGCACGTTGAAATGTTCATGTGCCATCATAAGTGATTGGATAACATACGTCAGCATTTGACGTAGCTCTCATCTATACATAGTTCAACACAAACCTTGATTCATTCTTAGGTCTTAAAGCCTAAGTAAATTAAAGCTGGCACGATATATACTGTAAAATTAATTTAATACAGGAAGAAGGGAACTGATGATAACTTTAAAATTGGTAATATCTGAATTCGTTTCAGATATTTTTTTTCAGAAAAAATGAATTATCGATATATAGTCACATTATCTTGACTGGATCTTTAATCAGCAGTGTACCCACCACATCACGGAACTTTAAATCGTGCACCTTAATCGTAGTAATGAGCACGCATTATTTGTACCACATGATTTAAGTTTACTTTAATTGCCTAATGAAGAACAAGAACCCCAGTTTCCAAGTGAGCCTGATTAGCTTCCGTTAATTCAATATAACTGAAGTACACTTGCATGAGTATCAATGAGAATGTCTGGAACTTTTAGTTTAATTCAATTTCCATCACAAGAGTATAAATTAAATATACGGCTTTCAGGATCAAACCAGGTAACATTTCGTGCGTAAAATTAGCTATCTCAAGTTGCAGATATTCACGTCATCATAGCCAGAAAATTCCACTTATCCTAAACAAGGATTTAGTTTTAGAAAATTTTATACGAGACTCGCACATAATATGTGCTATATTGAAAATATCAATGATATAGATGAAACAGGAACACTAAATGTGGTAGCACTGTGGTAATGATATACAAAGTTAGACAAACAGTGTGGCATGCCAACGCAGTGCGTCATTGCAATGCTTGAAAATTTAATCATAATATTAAGATGCGACCAAGTGATGAGAATGGTAGGAGTCACAATTGAATTACACAGCATTCACGAATGACAAACAAAGAAATTGGTTGGTATACGTAGAAAAGGTTTCGAATTTAGGAATAACTTTAACCGTCAGTACTTCACTTTCTTTCATTTTCTGCTTGATTTAGGGCTACATTGCAGTTTTTGTGTTTGATTTGTGATTTTAGCCCTGTTTTCGTGTTTAATTTGGGGTTATAGTGTTATTTTATGCTTGGTTTGAGATTTCAGCATTGTTTTTCTGCTTGACAGTGCTCTTTGATTGATATCATGAAACAAGAACATATAATAGAAAACATGCCATTCTACATAGAATAAGCTTCATGTCTTGAAGTCAATATTGAGCAAAAAATACATTAAGTAGCAGATTTATTTTGCATTTTATTTGTGGCTTCAAGAAGCAATGTTAAATTTACGAGGAACAATATGGAAAATCTGTGTAAAAGCATTTTATGCACAAAAGAATAGTTTAGATCAAGAAGTTGGTATTTAGTATATTATCTTAAATAGGATTTTACGGTTTACACAGATACGAGTATATACAATTTATGAGCAGAGTAAACAGACATATGGCACAATGTATTGAAATTATCTAAAGAGTAAATACTCATACATCAAAACTGAATTATTTATTTTCATCTAAATCACAAAAAGTCGTCAATTAATCAGTGAAATCTGTAATTCGAGCGTCAGTTATTATAAAATTGTCTGTAAATTATTATAAAATTGTCACTTAATTGTTATAAACATAATATTTCACTCTTTATTGGAACAGTTTTGGGTTAGATAATAAACAAAAATGCTTCAATTATTTATGAACAGTTATTATGCACAACAAAACTTTCAGTTGAGTTAGAGAGGCTTAAAATGTTAAGTAAAATGATCATCCCAGAAAGCCAAATGCATATTCGGAAATAATTTTGTCATTTAATAAGAAATACGTGGTCCTGAAATACTGCTTGTCGGGTCATTTTGTGTTCCAGGTGTGTAATAAATTGCAGGGGCTATTTGTTTCAGACCTGAGTACCTGACGATTGGACTTAATTAAGGTACGCGAAAAGGACTTAGAGTACGCACGTGCTAAACATAGCCAAAGATTAGTGAATACTATTCTCAAGTCTGTGAAGGAAAGTAAGTGACTCAAATTTTAAAATATCCATGACTCTATTCTTAGTCTCACTACCTTCACAGCATAGTCACATTTTTTCTGACGAAATTCAGCATCAAGTCACAAAAATTTCCTGTCACAACTTGAATGTATGGGTGAATTAGCATTAATTGTTACACTGCATTCAGTTTTAAAATCGTGTTGTATATTTTGTTTATCTAAAAACAAAAATCACTGCGTAGTTCTCAGAAGCATACTAAAAATTCGGAAAAATTGGGCACCGGGATGTTTTTTAATGACGAGTTAATGAACGACTTTACAAAACAATCGTTGCTCTTGGGGAGCAAAAGTAATTATCACTCACAAAGAGTTACTTATTATCTACTGCACAAATAATAACAATTACAAGCTAGTGAAATTTGTATGACTTAGAATTGATTTTGTTCTTTAGCATGAATTTATTGGAGAGTATATTTATGTTCCTTCACTTCGAAAATTTGTAGTCATGAACACACACTAACTTAGACAATAATTGACAAAATGGCTTAACTTAAGCTGTACCCAAATTGTTGAACTACCAGTTATATAATTTTTCTGGTGATGGAAACCTTATTTTCTATAGAGCTTAACAATACAATCATATTGTTTATGGATACAATTCCACAACCGAGTTCTGGAATAATACAGGTAACCGTTAGTTAGGGTTTTATATGGTATTATATAATTAGACACTTTGCTAACAAAATGTTATGCTAGCTTCCATATACATACATCCAAGAGTTACATAGATTGTTTAATGAAAGCTTTAACAAAAAACAAGCGTTTTATTCGTAAGAATATGTTCCGGCTGGAAAGTCATAGAGTTTCTCTGGGCTTTTTAGTACAGATTCCGCTTTTGGTCCAAATTTATAAACAAAGCATCTCTCTGAAACAGCAGAGAGAGCTCCGGTTACATAATGATAACGTAAACCTCTTGCAAAGTTTTCATAGCTTAACATCTCAGTAAAATGCTTACCCGTTCTTTTTCCCCAACGAAGAGCTATGGCATCTGGTTTAACCAATCGGAATACGCCCTCACTCTCGTTTTCCCAACGGATCAAAGACGGATTAGTAGTTGGGTCACGCAAAAGACGAAGAAGAAACTCCCATGATTTTGGACCCCGAACTCGACTTCTTTTGGTCGAAGAAATCTTAGTGAGAAGCGGATCATTTACTCCATGCTCGGAGCGACTGTCACTAATCTCTCCAAACTCGTACATGCCATCTTGCTCAGGATGTCTGCTGTGTCCTGGAGGAGAACTATTGACAGAGTAAGGGATGGTAGACGCAGGACCTGTTGGTGCATAAGAAACGCTGGGCGTTGCTTTAGAATCACGCGTAATAGAATCAGAAGTTGGAGGTAAATTATCGTGTCTCTCTCCATCTGGTTTTGAAAGTTCATCGGGTCTTCCATCTAACTGAATGATATCCACCCCCGGTAAATTTAATGCATCGCTAAGTGCAGTATTTTTGTTCATAACACTGTAAGTGCTAGCCGCTGTCACGGGAGTATTCGCAGGACCTGAACTTGGCACTGAAGAATACGAAGGTACGTTCTTGTATTGGCTCGTGCTGTCATAGACATTACTGCAAGTTTTTCTTGGGAGCTCCGAGGGGAAACTAGAATGACTCGACTGATGGAGACCCAAAGAAGAAGGCTCACCATTCCTCTGTAAACAAGGAAAATTAATCAAGGCAGGAAAAATACAAAAAATCTACATGGCACACGTTTGAGGAGACAATTGTAGTAAAGGAATAGTTGAAAATCTCTGCCACTTACTTGAAACAATAAATAAACTAATGAATTCCAGTTGAAGAAAACGATACATTGAACTTTACTTGACTCATGTTCAATAATGGAAAAAGGAATTAAACTTGCTACACAAATTTATGTTGTTTGCTTACCAACGTAATTTAATTCCGATGCATATTTAACATGAAAGGTTTCCATTACGGTCTTATACGGTGCAGTTTAAAGAAAAACAAAAAGAAAATTTATTGAATTTATTCACAACGAAAATATTTACGGGTAATTTCCAATTTCAAATAATAAAAAATGAAGATTATATCGCCTTCATTTTTTATAAATAGTAGAATCAAACGCTAGAGCATACGTGTCTATGAATCTATCAGTATCACAGTGCTCATTAGTTAACGAGATCTCTAGTGGTTATTGAAATGAAGATGGCCCAAAGAGACTCACAAACCAACAGAATATTTAGAGTAATTTTAAAACGACTGTTCAAAGGAGAGTCCCAGGCCAGATCCCAGGCTTTGAGGGTTCGAATCCCTAAGCGGCTCTCGAATTTTCTCTGTACGTGACGCCGGGACCAGGTAGGCTGACTGGTTGTCAGACTTTTACCATTTCCTCAAACTTGCAAATCATTCCAACGTATCCCTACAAGCCTCTACCTCAAAATCACAGAAAGGACGGGAACAATCACAGCGAGCATGATCACTTGTGTTAAGATATTAGCACTAAGAATTTAAAGTCATTGTATATTTCATGTATACCTAAATGGAATTCAGCTTCTTTTTTCTTTTTTCTATCTAGTCAATATACTTACAGTGTACACCTTAAGTAAAAGGAAATATAAATACTCTTTGTAGAAGTTAAACTATTGTATGTATCATACAAGTAGATTCGAAATTTAAAAGTTGAACACAGGCATTTTCATCATAAAATGAGGAAGGATGCCGTTTTTTAGTTCAAAGGGGAAATAAAGAGGTTTCTGATGTCTCTCGCTACCAACGTATTATGTTTCAATTACGACACAGCAACTAATAGAATGATACATATTGTTGCCGGTGTGCACCAAGAATTATTGACATGGGGATAGCGGACACGAACATGTGAGTTGCCGAACTCAGGAAGCATTGTGCCTCAGTGCAATTGGCTATAGGAACTATGGTAAAATTAAAATATTTTATGAAATTTATCTATTACTTACTATATATGGAACAGCAGGAGGAGTATTTTTGTAAAACTGGTCCGTATTTGCATCAAGTTCAAGACTGCAGTTGTTCATACTTCGTTCCCTTTCTACAGGCATCTGATGTGCTCTAGCATCAAGAGAAGTTTTTGAATTGCTTCTATCCGCTTTGAACAGCGCTGATTCTTCCCGTAACATATTTTCGCCCTTAGCTCTTCTAAGTCCAGGCTCTCGTGGCGTGCAGGGCGAGACTGCGTATGATGGTGAATCGCTGCGTGTAAACTGTGGACATATTTTAGCCAAGGGGGTGAGACCATATACTGGTGTAGGAACATAAATAATCGGCTTACCAGAACCACTTGAGGGGTGCTCCCCATCTACTCTTCTGCCATTTTGAGGAGTAACAACAGAATTATCAGACTTTTGGTTATATAAGTTCGATGGACTGTGGAACTGAGGGGTACTTTGTTTGCTCGATTTCTCTGTGGCAGACAAGGGCTGCATCGCCATGGAAGGCAGGGAGTTCGGACGGTGGCTAACTTCATTAGCTGGGATTTGGGTTGGGAAAGGAGATACACTCCTCAGTACGGGTTCAGTAGAACTTCGGGCAGAGATATGTTGCTCAGAACTCTTCCGGATGGAAAAACCTGACGATTCATTTGGCTTTACACTATCATCGGTTTTCAGGGGCATCTGTAAAAAGAATGCTCAGTTAGTTGTTCTGTACTCGTAATGACACTCAGGTGTAGAAGCTCGTAGTAAAGTTTGATGCAACCTACAACTCCTGTTGTATTATTTTGAACACACAGATGTCGTTAGTTTTTTAGTGCAGGATGCCAGTTTTTCATAGGTATTCAATTGGATCTTTATGAAAATGAGTTACTATCATTCTTTAATCCATCATCATGTTATACACTGAAATATAAATATTCTTTTCCATTCGTCTTCAGTACAAGGCAATAAATGCATTAGAATCGGAACTACGAAGAATCCTTCTTTTCAGAAGCAGTTCCAGGTGCGGAGGTTCATATGTATTATACATACATACACCCATGGTTACTCACGTGAATTTTTCTACTTAAAGTTTTAGTGTCTGGTGTTCGAAAATGACAAGTGATTGGAATAGAAAGTCTTTTATTTTTTCTTTAGAAGGGAACTACGTTTTAAAATGGCTCTAGCCGTGAAACACGGTTATCGAAATTCATTAAAAACTGAAGACTTTATTATTCTAACTGATATCAATGTATTAGATAACAATATCGGCGGTGCAAAAACAGAAACAAACAGAGGAAAGAATCTAACGTCAGCACTAAGGCTCTTCCTACATCCCAAATCTTAGGTTGGAAAGAAAGTCATGCTTTTTTATTTGATCACTTTGCAACCTCCTAAGAGTTATACAATTGATATTTTTTATTAAATTGGTGTCCTAATGTCTAAATTAGTCTATCAGGAATAATAATTAGTAATGTTAAATCAATTTTGACTGGCTTAACCCTCAAGAATGGATATTAATGAGGAGCATCTGAGACATTGTATGCTCTATGAATACCAAAAGAGCACTTCTTGTGCAGAAGCTCCAAGAAACATTAGAACTGTTTATGAGAGGAATATTTTGAATGATCAAAAATGTCAACAGTGGTCCGCAAAGTTCTCATCTGGAGATTTTAACCTCAAAGATCGCTCACGTTTAGGAATACCAAAACCAATTGATCAAGAAGTCATAGAAGATACTGTTGAGGTCAATCCAAAATTAACGAGCTGAGAATTCGCTCAACAATTCAATACAACTCATACCGCCATAATTTCCTGCTTTCATGGACTAAGAAAAATTTCAAAACTTGAACAATGAGTTCCCAATTCTTTGAATGATGTTTAGCTAAACCAAAGATTGACAGTCTGCACATCTTTGCTTTCAAGGAACCATCGAGGCTAATTTTTTAAGAATTTTCACTGGAGATTAGAAATGAGTTCTTCTCAACAATACTCAATGCAAAAGACAATACAAAGTTAGATCGAAATCAAAGTCCATAGTCAATTTTCAAAGAGGGGACTACGCCCAACGAAGATCATGCTCTGTTTATGGAGGGACACGAAAGGATTAATTCATTATGAGTTATAAGACCACAACCAAACAATTATGGCTGGAAAATCGTTGGTAGCTTGATGATCTAAAAACTGGTCTTTTAAGAAAAAGACTAGCATTACTCAGTAGAAAAAGTTTAGCGTTTCACCATGACAATGTCAGACCTCATACAGCAAGAACTACTCGGGAAAAAATTATGACCTTCATTTGGTATGTTTTACCTCATCCACCTAATGTTGCTCCTTCTGATTACCATCTTTTCAGGTCTCTGCATTATTACTCAAGCAATAAAACTAAAGAAAATAGTGAACGACTAAAAACTGACCTCGATTTGTTTTTCTCTTCAAAATCCAAGAACTTTTTTGAAGAAAGCATTATAAAGCTAGTTGGCCGTTTGTGAGAAGTCATAGGAAATAAAGCAAATTATTGCAAAGATTAAAAAGCATGATGTGAATTTTTGAGATAAAATAAATGTATTGGGGAAAAACGACAAGACGTTCTTACCAGCCTAATAGTTCTCTTACCTCACTCGACCGTGGTGCCATCGAAGTCGTCGTGGCGGGGGGCTGAACTTCAATGTCTTTGGCAGGTTCGTCGTCTGACACAGTGCACACGTCCACCAGCTCTGGCGTCTCTTCTAGCTTCACACTTAGAGGTTCAACCTGCTCGGTTAGTAACCAGTGAGTTTATTTAGACGTTTAAGCTTCAAGAATATATTTTCTCGTCAAGAAATGCTAACAATTGATATTCCAAAATTTTGGACGCTTAATATGGAATTAATCCGTGCGGAATACAACACAATACAAATTATCACAAAAATCAAAAAGTTAGCGAGCATTTTACGTACATTGAATTACGATCTTTAGTAAAATAAAAAATCTATCAAAAATAATTCAAGATGTGAAGAATACTCTAAAATATTTTCTCAAAATTGATTCACTTGGCAAGTTCAAATAAACCTCCGATAAATATTGTTACTTGAACATGATTTTGATTACACTTTTTCGCGTTATTACAATAAAACAACGTAGATAGGTCAGAGAAGAGACAGGAACGAGCAATTGCATAACTATGTCGTGAAAACAAAAAACGAACCTCGCTTTTTCGCTGACGCTTAGGATGATGAACAGGGGCTGGATTATACAAAGCTGCTCTAAGCTTGCTGTTGTCATAAGATAGCATACGTTTGGCTGCCGTAGAAAGCTCTGAAAATGGTTTTCCATAACTCGGCCTTGACGATCGTGGAGCAACAAACTCATTAGGAACAAAACTTTTATTTTCAGAAACTTTGGTGAACTTCATGGTGGAGTCTTCAAGCCTCCTTGCTTCCATATTACTTGCTCGCATGTGATGATAATTGAATGAACGAATCGGTTGTTGATTGACCTGATAGTTTTGATCAGCAATTTTCACCTCAGCTGACAAACCTGAGTCGAGTTTTCGCCGAACGTTTCGGGATTCAGAAACAGCTTCCAGTTCACCGAGGTTATTATTTTTGTACGCATTAACAGTCCGTCTGCAATAAGTTTCTACCTCATTTTTTTCAACTTCCTTTTGTGGATAAGATTTATGAGGTGTGATTTCCACTTCATCTTTGTCGTTGAAAGGTCTTTTGACCGGAGGAGCGATTTCTAGCGAAGGGAACTCTTTGATACCCAACGCCTTGGCTGTGCGGCACAGAGCAGGCAACTTCTCGCACTTGACTATTGAGTATCCTGAGTACATGTACTGCATGAGAGCCTCAACTTGGTCTGCCTCGACCCCATCCAGTACAACAAGAGGACTCGCAGTGGCGCCGGTGGGGAAGCTTTCAAAAATGGTGCTGAAAAACGGACTCGCCATCGCCAGCACGATGCGGTGGGCCGGGAACAGCCTCCCACCCACGCAAGATAACAAACAGTCACTCTCAGCGTCCTGAAAAGATGCAATATATACTCAAAAAGCATATTTTTTGTTGCAGAATATCATAAAATTTAGCAAATACTGATGCATGAAAACCATTACACTTGCGGCTAAAATGAACACATCCCGTAACAAGTAATTAAATCTTGGTCCGATGTCACAAATTCAAAACTTCGCCTTTGACAGCAAAACTTTAGTAGGGAGTTAGTTTTAGAGGAACTGTTTTAATTTACCCATAAACAAATTTTTCAACGAATGCTTTGATCACCATAAGAAAGTAAATGACGCAAGTTGTGCTTCCTCTTTTTGTCTCTGTATGGGTTTTCAATATTCTTACATTTCATTTACTTCATCTGCATGAGTAGCCAATGCTTCTTCTGTCGCATTTCTCTCAGCACTAAACAGCATGAGATATTAAGAAGCGCTATGAACCATTTAGGAGTAGAGGAAGCGTTAATATAAAGATGTACGTGCAACCTCTAAAACATTGACAAGGAAAAGTTCTGAATAGTGGAGAGCTAACTGAAAGAGAGGCTGGCATTCAGAGGAGTACGTTGAAGAAAATTAGTGAAAATTGGAAATCGAACTGAAGAGAGTGAGATGATATCCAGACTGTCAGAGATTGAAATTATGAAATGCTAGCAGCAGGAAACAGTGAGAAGTATATGAGTTGAAGATACATCGAAGAGTTGTTATAGTTGTTGAATGTAGAGGATGTTTCAAGAAGCAGCAGGGTTAGAGGCAAGAATGATGGGAGGCATCTTGAACCAGAGTCGCGTGTCAGTTACGGGAGATCAGATGGAAGTGGTCGTGAAAGGCAAGAAGAATGAGTATGTTTCTTTGTTGCATGGAATGACTGTTTGAAGCAATATATTAAGATAGTTGAGAAAGTAAATGTATTAAGAGTGATTGAGAAGGTAACTGTATTAGGAGTTTAGGAGCGCGTGAGTAGGTTGAATATAATTTTTTGGTTTTGATCAATTTAACCTCATTATCTGAAAAGGCCATAACTTTTTACGGGGTTTATGAAGTGACTGGTGAAAGTTTTGGGCACGTCAAGCTGCAGCGAGACAGTTACACGTTTACTTTGAATGTCGCCGTGTATTTTTCCAATGAAGTTAAATAATACGTCATGAGAACTACTATTCTTCTTATCAGCATACTAAATTCTGGGAAATAGTTTTAATCCTCCTACGTATACTGAAAATTGATATTTTTATTATATTTTTTCTTACTTTTGAGACGATAAATAAATAGCAGTCGAATTCCGCTGTAATCTTAGCAGATTTATATGTATAACGGCTTAATAATAAATGCTTCCATAAACTAGGCAATTTCTTGGCAGTATTAGCCGTACTAGACGTACTGATTTCTACATGAATCACGGGTACTTAAATATAGACGTTTCTAATATTCTAATAAGGCCAATTCATCAAAAATTTTTAGTGAGTATAATTTTCCACATATTTTCTGAGGATTAATTTCTCGCAGTTTCCACTTAAATTCTGGTACCAGATAATCATTCATTAAAATTATTCACAGCATTCGATATATTTTAAATGAATTGAGACGCTACATCAAAGACTAGCACCGACTTAGGAGAAAAAGTGCTGAAATAAGAGACTGTAGGCAAAAGGATTTCAAAATTACTTTTGTTGCTAAAAATTAATTTTGTGTGCCTGAGTCGCCACGATTGAATAAGTTCGTGATGATAAATCATGACATTATACTGGGCACGTACAGAGGCGTGGTTCTTTAATTGTTCAAAACAGTAGATTCGATAGAGTAGATTTTGCAGTTCTGAGAAGTTTTTACCGTGTAGAGTACATAAATTAAAATTGCCGTATTAAAGATTGTTGATGCGAGAGCCCAATAAAAAACGGGATAGGCAGAGAAAAACTCAAATGAAGAAGTGAGCCGTGATGAACAGAGATTCATCGATGAGCGTAATAAATTTAAAAAGAAATAAAAATGCATCATTTAACTTTTAGTATACCCTGACAAGATCTGGTTTCAAACCTAACTTGCAAGCGTCCGGGCTAGCAACCAAAAAACTGAAGTCAAGCTTTATTTCTTTTTTTATGTCTAAAGTGCGTCTATCTCGCTCAAGGTTACTTATTTACTGTAGAAGTCTTTTTAACCGGCACCCATGGGACTTTGCAGTTGCCGGTTAATATCACCCAAGTAACTACAAACAATTCACAAACACGCTAGACATAAAAGGAAAACAATATCAATTGCTTAAAGCAGTTAAAGAAGAAAAACATAATGAATAAATATATAAAGCTTGGCCAGCGAGTGCCCGAATTCTACTGTACTGGGTGTTTCCACAGGACGCATGTAACTCTACATCAGTGAGTTCTGCAACGAAGTCGAACATCATCCCTTCTCTTCGGTTCCTCCGTTATCTCAAGAATATGATGAGCAATACTAGGTGATCTTCATGAGTATATGCACAAGCAACAACCAGTCACTTGTCAGCTGGTCACCAATGTAAGAACGGCGAGGCGTCTAAGCAACATATTTAGGAGTACTCACAAAAATATCAAAATATGACGTTAATTAATTGAACATAGGATTGCATAACGGTCGTTATCAGCAAGAAATTGATCAACGTAAACTGTCAGAAGGTATTATTAAAGGGTAATAAAATTATACAGATGCCAATGAGGCAAACACGATCGTTTCTACACAATGAAACACGATCGTTTCTACACAATGAAACACGATCATTTCTACAAGATGATATGAAAGCATTTTTTCAGACGACCTGCTGTAACTACACGAAAATGAAAAACGAAGCAAAAAATACTATAAAAAGTAACCAAAAGCGTAATAATATGAATTGAAAAACAAAGAGCGAACAGCCGTCTTGCAAACCTTGCTAGAAAAATCCAAAAGTCGTTTTCATGTATTGAGTAAATTTCAATGAAAACGTATTTTTTATGAAATTAATTTTTTAATCTCTTTACGAGTATCTTACACTTTTTTTCAAGTATCATTCATAACGTTAGAGGTATAATGTATTAATTACGTCTTTAAACTTTTTTCTCCTCTGCACCAACTGTTTCTGGCCAATGTAAAAAGTTGTATGCACCAAGTGTTTCCGACCATAGCGAGTATATGACACAAAACCTACAGATATTTGTGATTAGTCATCTTGGCGACGGCCCACGCTCTAGCAAGCCCACGTACACTTTCAAACTACCAGACACTGTCCATTTTAAAATTGAAATGAAAATATATGTAGCTTCTAGTTCCAGTAACAATGAATTATTCAACGCTGCTGAGGCGAAGTCTGTAAGTCGCTGGAAAACCTCAAAGCAGTCGCTGGAAAACCAAGCAGTCGCTAGAAATCTTCTATGTAGGCAGTCGCTGGAAAACTTCTAAGCAGTATTTGGAGTACTGTATCGATGAAGCGTCTACAAAAAGGTTCAATACAATTGTATTCGAAGGAATATATTTATCTCTTGTTCTTGAAAATACAGATTCAAACTTTCGGAACTTTTTCAGTTTATTGCCCTTATGGAATTATTCAATATCATAAATTTATTTCTTACATAAACGAACGCAATGTGAAGTGCTCTCATGCTAACACAAACTCCGAGAACGACATGTGCTCTAAGTGTTGTTACCAAGCGCAAGTGTCAAAGTCTACTCTTAAACAAAATTGGTGGTCTCTTTGATGCTATTATATGACATGAAGTGGAGTATTTTATAATTTTCAAATCTTTTGTATGAGATGAACTTTTTATACGTCAAGTGTCTGATTAAGTAACAGCTGCGCACTTAAAATTTAAACTTAGGAACGATTTAAAACGCTCAAACATGGTACGTCAGATTCAAAAAATAGGTTATTTTCACACAGTACTTTTGCTTAAGTTATTGCATCTCTGATGCGATGTACCTCAACTATAACGTACTTGCTTTAATGAATTTAACAATGCTGACTTGAACCGTCGTTATTCGTCTTCAAAGAACCGAATAATGACTCCACAATCGCACAACTTTCCTTCGGTAAATCAATGTATCAAGAAATTAACTGAGAATGCTATTTATGTAGAAGCTCATCCGAGGAGTTAAATATATGGTAAGTGAAACTTGACAGCTCTCTTCGATGACCTCATGTGCCCTTCATTTAGGTTCTAGAATACGTTACAGGGCTTAACTTTCTATACCACTGCTTCTCGCACACGATAGTGTAAAACTAAGTGAATCAACGTCATTTTGTACCTACTGGAACTGAAATAATAAAGAGATAATAGTTACGAAGCTTCATTACATAAAATATGAATTACATAGTTATCAACATGCCCATTACTATCCCAACAATTTTCCTCATATACACTATCTTAATGAGCTTACTTATATTTATGTCGCTAAAACTAGCAGAACGAGAGCAGCAGAGGTACGTACAAAAAGCTCCTCGGTGACCAAAAATAGACTGCAAACTCAGATAAATAAGAAGAAAAATTTAGTGACCGTAAGATAAGGTGGCAAGAATATTTATTAGGAATGATTGCCAAACCTAATGAAGGTATTATATGAGCCGTTGAATACGTAAAATTTAATAATCTTGTAACATACGATCTAGCAAATTTTTTTCGACCATTGATAAATTACGTCTAGAGATACAATCAAATAATACCACAAAATTATGAAAAATGCTTCCACCATGCAGTCGTAGAAAAAATATCGTGAACAATAAAAATCATATTATTTCGTTCATGCTTACGAGAGTCATACAATATTTTGTTTGAAAATCATTTGACACATAATCAAACATTCCCGGACTATGTGCGCTAGCTAAGTTACTATAATCTCTATTACTTGCGCTATACAAACTGCACTGCATGAGCATGTGTTTATTGATTACTGGAGCAATCGGATTTTCGTATGTTGGGCTTATGGGTCTTTGAACATGACAAAAAACAGTGTATTTCCATTAAAGAAACTATATAAAATTATCCAAAAATATTTATTTCTAAAGTAACTCATTATTAAACCTTTAGGGGGTAGATAGTCTACAGCTATAGTAGGCATAATGATCGCAATGCCTACGGTTGAATCACTAGAGTAAAGATTGAAAATAAAAGTATGCAAAAAACAAATGAAAAATTAAAACGCGAAAACATTTATTCAGACAAAGCCACACACAAAGTATGGAACGAATATTCATTTCAACTATTACGCTAAAATCATTAATTAACGATTGAAAAAAGAGTAAAATTGAGGTTGGGAGTCATACTTTCACTATCGTCCGTCCAATATGAACTAAATGCAATAGAATACATTCGAATATACAATCATGGTTCCAAGATTATCAAAGCCTAAATCTGTTCTGAGTATAGGATTCCAGCACCTAAAAATTCCTCCTAGTTCTACAGAGCCTCTGACAACCAAATCCAACACCTGGTCTGATCGTGCGGCTTAGTTTTAATCCTGGTAGATTAAAAGATGTCTTTACTATCGGAAAAAGGAGATCAGCGCATCCAGGAGAAGATAACCTTGATTTCAAAACACTGCTGCTTGCTGGTTCTACCTAGGAGAGTAAATCATGATATCCAATGAGGAATTGTAGTCCATAAGACGGTCTTTCCAAGTCTACATCGCCATTCCGGCAACTCCTCCGACGCTGCTGGTGCCCAGGTATCTTGGTATTTGCCATTCCCTTGGATATATCAGCTATGTTTCCTTGGATATATCAGCTATGTTTCTTGGATATTTCAGTTATGTTCCCTTGGATATATCAGTTATATTTCACCGGAAATATCAGGTGATTCCCCATGCGCCCCAGAGAGAACCCTCAGTTTCATAATGTCGAAACAACACGAAAAGCAGTAGTCTTCTCGTTATAAGTTACAATGCTCTGGTGGCGTAGAGTGTGGGGTCATACGATGTTTCTGACGGACAGCTGTCGCTTGACTCACAATGGACTCCTCCAGTACGATCTGCCTCTCACCAGGGCATCAGGATTATGAAGCACAAACAAGCAGACTGAAATTTCTGCATCAGACAAGAAAACATCAACAGCACACGACAATAGGAAGAGATGAATTCCTAAACTGAAATGTTCACTCTAAACCAAGCATGAGAACTGAAGTGGACGACTTCTCAGCCTCAGGGACGCAAGAAGGACATGGGTCATCAAGGATGAGCTACTGAGACTGGAGGAGGACATAACACTTTTGCAGGAAACTGACTTACCTGAACCAGGATATTGAAGGAGGGAGATTACATGAAGGAGAAAGACCAAAAGGACATTTTGAGAAATGTTTTTATTGAACGAGGGAATCGACTCAACATAGACATTCATATTTTCTCGACATAGGAAGGTCAATTCTGAAGCACATGTTTTTATAGGCGACGCACAGGATATAATTATGTTTTTAATTCTGTCAGGTCAACTATTTTTTTCCTACGTACTCAGCAATACCGTTCCAATGAAGACTCGCTGGTCTCTAGACTGCAAATCACATACGAATATTTCTAATTGACGACCTCCTTAAAATCTCCTGATATTGACACTGGCTGTACTGAACCAAAAACACATTTTAATGATTTTATAAACGTCATACCCAAGCGCACGGATCTTTCATTTAGTCTTTGATCTTATCAGTATAACATGATCAGTGTTAATTATACTTGATAGCAGTTTTATGTATTCAAAAGTCGAAGAAATCCACCAGTCAGTACAGTAACAACATGAACGGCTTCAGAGACAATAACATTTACCCCAGTCTCACTTCTGTGATACAATCAACCTATTTTTAACAAATTATTTTCAAAGATAGTGGTCGAAAAATATCTTGAAAATCGTTTCTATTGAAAAGCTAATTTTTTGTACATTGGCTAATGATTAAGAGATATGTACTGCTTGGGTAACATGTTTCTTACATGAAATATGATTTATGAGTATGGAATAAAAAAAGTGATATTTGAAATCAGTTAACTCGAAGTAGATGACAGTCGAGGGTGCAACTCAGGATGCCAATTTTATATCCTGTTCAGAATACTGATACATAACACTGTTCAGAATACTGATACCTAACACTGTTCAGAATTCTGATACATAAGACTGTTCAGAATACTGATACATAACACTGTTCAGAATACTGATACATAACACTGTTCAGAATACTGATACATAACACTGCTGAAAATACTGATACATAGCACTGTTCAGAATACTGATACATAGCACTGTTCAGAATACTGATACATAACACTGCTCAGAATACTGATACATAACACTGTTCAGAATACTAATACCTAACACTGCTCAGAACACTTATACATAACACTGCTCGGAATACTGATATTCTAGGGAAAGCATGATGAATTGGGAGGGAAAATTGTTTGGGAAAGAAATGACACCAACGAAATTTAAAAACGTTGTTCTATGAAATTTTTTGAACATTAATTTATTTTTCAGAGCTGTCTTTGGAAGAAATGAAATTTTTTTACTGTGTCTTTACGTTAACATGCGAGAAACACATGTCTGTGAGCCTCATAGGGAACTCAAACGAAGTCAACCTCACAGTAATACTTTCAAACACCAAGAGTGCAAATCATTACAAACAGTACAAGTAACCAAGAACAAAACTCAGACGTCAGTTGAAATAGAAAGCTATGCGATTATTGGGTAACCTTTTATTGTTGATTAATTTTATTGAACTCAGCGCTTACCATATTTTTGAATATGCTGAAGAGATGAGTGGAGATTTCTCTTCCATGGGCCGCCCATCTCACCTTCGCTATTCGTCCTACCATCGTTCAAACTAGGCAGACTGGCGGAGATCAAATACTTCTGTACAATATAAGGCGAATGAGACACCCTCCAGATAGTTGGTATTGTCCGGTATTTTGTATGCTTCTAGTTAGTCTCAGTCAGCCATTTAAATCAAATTTGCAACTTCTTCAAACCAAGAACAAATATTTTTCTCCCAATTGCAATAATGAACGCCGAATAAAAACACTTTTGTGATTAAAATATCTGACAATGTACAATACAGCATCTGCCAGGGAGGCTGGTAAACAAAGGATTATTAACGCAGGAGTTTAAAAAAAATCCTCACTCCGATGACTAAGCAGAATTAATCTTGCAACACCAGCGATCTACAAACCCTGCCTGCATGCCGGTCGCTGCTGTTCAAAAGATTAGTACCGAAACCATCCTTCAACTAACAGACTAAGTAAATAAATTCGATTATGATGGAAAAATTGTATGTACACTTAAATAACATAATGTGCGCTCTTTCTCTAGTACGTTTTCCTATTCATGTTGTTTTCATTTACAACACTTGCCGTGTTTTTCTAGGAGTGTTTTGCACGAATTAGTGAATTTACGAATACGTCTCAGTGACGAACTATTTGTGTGAGGCTTCTTTAAGTTCTACTTCTTAATGAAATCATAAAACTCGCTTTATCATGTTCTCTAATCATCTCGATCAAACCTCCGATTATTTCAGATAATTCAATTTAGACATCAATTTTTGAAAAAATATCTCAGCATGAAATCAGGCTCCATGCGAAATCAAATTAACTTTCAGAATTTCACATTAAATAAAATAATACAAGAAGATAAAAAACATAATGAATATCAGGCTACGCAACTTCTTACTTATGCTGTTCATGCTGGCAAGATATTCACAAGTAGTTGGGCGAGCAGCAGAATATTGCTTGTTTGCCTTGAGTCAATTTTATCAATTGAAGGGTGGAGAGCACTAGTGGACTACTTGCATTTTTTCCCGTGGTAAATATAATATATTTTCCAAGGGAAAAAAATGCAAGTAGTCCACTCCCGTGCTGTCGCTAACACAGCGCTGATAGAGGCGATTACGATCCAGTAGTTTACTATATGAAGGGTGGACGGCACTAGTGGACTACTTGCATTTTTTCCCGTGGGAAAAAATGCAAGTAGTCCACTAGTTCTCTCCACCCTTCAATTAAAATATTCCCTCAATATGGAGACTAAATTTCTCTCATTTCACTTCTGCAGAGCGTCTAAATTTCAGTCATGTTTTTGTATGCACCTAAAGTCCATTCACATTTCCTAAGCGTTATCACAACCAAAATCCCTCTTATTTAAGCATGCCTGCAACATTCTATTCCATACTAGCAATATTCAGAGATTTTATTGTAAGTATTCAATCTGTCTGCCATGCCAAAATAATATCAATATTTTTTGAAAAAATATTTTAGGCTAATTTTTGACAACTGATAACATCAAATACGAGTACATGAGTTGTGCAGAACAGTTACAACAGGATTAATAAATTGCACTAAAATGAAGATATCACTTGCTCCTTTACTACAATTTAGTTCAAGAACCAGTAAGAACAACAATTATCAGCTGGAAACAACAAGTGAAACTTTGAAAATGTGACATCTAACTTTGTTTATCCAGTTTTTTCCTCAGTTCCTTATATCCCTAATCTTTCAAGTTAGGGATTCATCACGTAAAAAAAGTGCTGAAATTATTTTTATGCAAATCAGATGCTTCATGTAATTTCTGAATTACAATAATTTATCTTTTTCAAATCAAGCAGTTATATCAGTTGATTTTCACGACTGTTTCAGTATTACTCATTGAGAATTATTCTCACAATTGAGGCATTATTGATAAACATTATTGATTGTTAAATTTGACATATATGTCAACCATTTCGTATTCTTTTGAAAATCTTTGAAAACTAATAAGTCCATGTGCACAAATTTTTTATCTAAATTACTTACTGACTGAGAACTTAAAAAAATATTTACCCTGCAAATTTGAATAATTATAGTAAACGAACATATAAGCAGCGGCACAACGGCGTTATACCTTTTTTTAACTTTATTCATTTACCTAAACGCTCACTGTTGGAACATCTGCGCTGTTTGAACATGTATTCTGCTCATACATCGATGATATGTTCTGAACATTTAACTCTGGACATTACCACCAAAAAGTTTTCCCATTTTTAAATATCTTTATGGATGATTCATCTAAAAACCCCATACAACAACAAAAAAATTATTGTACTACAAATTGAGTAGATACTTCTGCAAACTTTTGATGGACTTCATGTAAATGTTGTATTCATTAACGTACAAATGAAATATCTTCAGCTTTAACTGCTCTTGATTTTTTCCTTTGGGGATATTGGAAGACAGACGTTTGCATTGGCATGCCTGGTACTTTGAATAAATTAAAACCAGGCATCTTTCAATTAATCGTGAACATAAATTAGCAGATAATGAGGAGAGCATTGAACAGAATCAATAATAGAATACGTATTTGTTTAAATACGGGAAATAATGGAGGTCCTGTAACAGATATTATGTGTAATATATACTAAAATTTTAAACTATGACTTTATGTGTGATTTCTCGTTCTAATTTATTGAAATATTATTATCTATCGTGGATTTTTAACTATTGGTATAATAAAAAAATGCCATACATGCACCAGGACGAGAGACAAGATCTGTGTTTACACAGAGGGAGAGAGATTTGACATCTGTTGACAATCTCCATTCTGCATTTGCCTATTTCAATGCTGAAACAAATCAGATCTTCAAATGAAAAATAATTGCGTCTTCGAATAAATTTGTTTCAAAAACAATGGACATTAAGATCCCCTAATTTAACTTTGGATCAACTCAAACTAGGGTGTATACGTGCATATTCTTTTTCAAGTACTAAGCTACAATATTGTACTCAAAAAAGTAGAATGTAACTTTTCTAGAAATCTAACAAATTTTACACAATCATCTATTAGCGAAAAATCTTACAATGGTGAATTGCAAAACATTTTTAAAAAGTACACAAAATTTTTGAATACTCGTATTCATCAGCATTTGAACGATGTTGTCGTTGATAATTTTCTTTTGATATCAAACATTTAGAAGCAAAGGAAGTAGAAAGAGCATCTTATCAAGGTCATGCAATTGATTATTCGAATTTGAACACGTGCCTCATTGTTAATATGACAATAAAAGAAGCAGTAAAATTCACTCAATAAGCTGCCAATCACATATCATTGGCATAAGAATTATCTAAGAATAACTTCAGCTCACACCGAGTGCATGACATGGAGCTTTATTAAGAGTTCGATTTCTGTATGTCATGGTCTTGCAGCGATGAAGAACTCACAGTTTTAAGCACTACAAACTAAATTTCAATCAAATAAAATTTGTGTGTCAATGCATTTGTTTGTGTGCACTGCAACATATCGGTATCCTAGATCAGGAGGAAAGCTGTTTTACGAAAAAAGATTGAGTGTTAACATTTACACCCGCATTATCTACTCAGTTTTTTTAACCGGCCTTCATGTTTATCGTTAAGTAGGTGTCATGTAACTGAGCCCTACACTTGCGTAATCATTTCTTCAGTCAGCATGCAGGCGTCCTTACTCATTTGGCCACAAGCAAAAGAGAGAAGGGCAATATAATGATGTATAAGAACCAAAATATTACTGTCCATTTAATATCGTGTTATATCGACCGAAAGAAGTATATGGAACACAATATTTCAAGGTGTCATATTATTATTCTTCTGATTAAACGCAAGGCTCTGAACATAACCGTGTTTGACAACATATAACTATCAAAATCATTCTAACTCTTACAATAATTTCTCTTTCAGGAGTGTTTTTACCGCTGATCAATGCTAGCCAATAAATATTTACCGTTGAAAAGAGTGAGAGATCAACATTTTATGCCTAGAATCATTGGACTCTCAGTTTTTCAACTCTTTTCTTGCTTTAAGCACGCATAGTGTAAAAAATTACGTTCAATGAGTGCCCACTTTCCTTTTCAATGCCTTTGAGAGATACATTAGATGTCACATTTTAAATTTTTTATTCATCTTTATCAGGGGTTCCCAACCTGGGGTGTTCACACCCCTTGGGGTGCGAGACGATATTCCAGGGGGTGCGGGAAAAGTCCGGGTGAATAATTGGATTTTGGCTAATATTGGCATTTTTATTTTCTTTTGCAGTGGACTACCTTTGTTTTCATTTTAGAGTTAAGTATCGTTTTTTAGTGGTCGTCACATATATAGCTGAAAAGATTCAATCCTACCATGTATTAAACGCGTTCAGTAGTTCCTAAAGTCTGAGACTTATACTGAACATCTTTGTTACCAGGATGAAACCAGTTCAGGCGTCAGCTGTTCCTCACTACCTGGCAATTTTTGCTGTTGTATTTGAAAAAAGTGGAATTTTCCAACCATTTGAGAACTAGTTCTCATAGTATTCTTCTTAGTTATTCGTTCTATTTCATGTAGGAGATTAATTTTTTGAGGTTTACAGTGGGGAGCAAAATAATACAACACTTTGATTAAATCGCCAGATTACACATTTATAGACCACGTAGAATTACGAAAATTGGACAATATATAAACAATGGTATAAAAAAGTTAACAGTGTATCTAAAACCCATAAATATTTAATAGAAAAAATATATAGGAACATGTATGATAAATACGTGAACCAAAGTTTACAATACCCGACTTTTTTCTCGATATTATACATGAAAATTATTCTAGGATTACTTCAGAATGTTCTAATACATTCTACTATTTGGCAACCGAACTTTCGTCAGCATTCATCACCAATAACGTGTCATTGGTACAGCAGCTCTCGTTCTGAAAAGTCCTAGGTATGGGTAAGAATATGGACATCAGCCAAGATCTTCGCGAACGTTTTGTGGATCTCCATAATGAAGGTTTGAAATATCGGAAGATAAGTACACAACTGTGTGTTCCTATAGCCTCGGTTGGAATCATAATACGTAAGTGGAAATGCCGGAATACGAGTCTCAGCAAGCCTTGAACTGGCCGTCCTCGGAAGATTAACGACCGTGCTGCTCGAAAATTGGTCCGAACAGTAGTGCAGAGGCCTCAAACTACCCGTGAAGAATTGAAAGATGATCTCAAGGCATCTGGGATCGAAGCCAGCAAACACACGATCAGCAGGGCACTACACCGTGAAGGTCTTCGCACCTGCATCCCTCATAGGACACCTCTTCTCCAGAAACGTCACATCAAGGCCAGGCTGAAGTATGCATACGACCATTTGAACAAGCCAGCAGCGTTTTGGAACTCAGTACTGTGGTCAGATGAAAACAAAATCGAACTATTTTGGAGAAACAGCACAAACCATGTTTGGAGGCAACAAAACGACGAGTATAAACCAAAGTGCACCATACCCACTGTTAAGTTTGGAGGTGGCTCAATCATAGTGCGGTGATGTTTCAGCTCATCAGGGGTAGGTAAACTTCACATCATTTAAAGAACCATGAATGGCAGGAAATATCGTGAAATATTGGAAGAGCAACTCTTACTTTCAGCTCGTTTGTTAAAATTGAGACGTGGATGGAAATTCCGACAAGATAACGATCCAAAGCATACTGCAAACGAAACCAAGAAATGGTTGAAGATGAAGGAGATAAACATTTTAAAATGGCCAAGTCAATTCTCGGACATGAATCCGATCGAAAACTTGCGGAGGGAATTGGAATTGAAGATTCAAAAGAGAGGTCCCAATAACATCACTGAACTCTCAAATAAATTTGCATTGAAGAATGGAATAAGATTACGCCCGAAATTTGTAAAAGGCTGGTAGTGAACTACTATACACGTCTCGAAGCCATAATTAATAATAAGGGCTCTGCAACGAAGTATTAATGGGTGTATATCTGGAAATGTGTTGTAAACTTTTGTTCACGTATTTATAATGCATGTTCCTATATATTTTTTTATATTAAATATTTATGCGTTTTAAACATATTATTAACCTTTTTATACTATTGTTTATATATATAGTTCAATTTTCGTAATTGTACTTTGTCTATAAATGTGGAATCTGGCGATTTAATCAACGTGTTGTATTATTTTGGTCCCCACGGTATTCCAATGTTAATTTATTGTATGTTTCAGGGCTGCTGTTTGCGCATAAATCAAAGATGCACCCGAAATTTTTCGTCCAAAAAACTTATGATTATTTGGTTAACATTTGGAAATACCAATAAATTCATCCCGTTCGTATCAGATGGGTAACTAAGATTTTAAACATTAATAAAATGAATGCCTTAATGTTAAATTTTGTGCAATGAAGACACTCGTTAAATATAGGCATAAAACTCGCCATTCAAACAGCTTAGAAAAAGATTGTGATCGCTGTGGATTTATTCGATAGCTTAAAACGGAAAGCACCTCGTTAATAACACGAACGACTTTTGTTGGTGAAGCGAAATAAAACTACGTGGAGCTTGGGTAGCACGTTGTGATCGTCACATGGCGCGGCAATTCTTTAGCTAAAATAGACGATGTCAATTTTCAACTTTTCTCTGCAAACTATAATGAATTTTTCTTTAAAGCAGAGAGTATATTGAGATTAAATTATTGCTATTACAAATATTAATGATTGAAACGTCCTTCAAATCCAGAGATAAAATCCATTTTACACACTTAAGATTCAAGTTTTTTCTAACACTCAAAATAATGGTCGTACAGCTGAACTAAATGCAGCGACTGTTTCGAGTGCACACCCGCAAAACGCAGGTAACAGCCAGCCACTTGTCTAACCCAAGCTACACACTACCGCCACAGCACCTGCAATCTGACTGGCACAGTGGCACTGTGTGGAGTGACTGGAGTCAACCCTGGAAATTAAATCCTTGCTGCTCATTGGTTTTCAGCCGTCCAGCGACTCGTTGCCTCAGTTTCTAATTTCAAGAGCAGGAAAACATTGGCAGGAACTCGGGTTCCTCTGCACTTATTTTCCGGAAACAAGACACGTGTTTTCTCGTGAAGTAGAGGAGTCGGCACTCTAGTTTTAATAAATGATAGTTAATTTCATCAGATATTCCTGCAAATTCTAGACATGTCTAATGTTTATTCAGTTATCAAAATAAGCTGCTGGACAATGAGTGGAAACTTGAAATTTTTGTTTTTTGAACTAGTAAAAGTAGACAAATGAACTCGAAAGAAAAGTCACGAGTTCACCACTTGTCAAAAAATTATGTATTTTTATGAAGCGCATTGTCGTACTGCACCATTAACGACCAAAACTCCAATTCAGAGTTTGACAAAGTACACCTGATAAAATATGATTTTCTTGGCTAAAATATGTTGATTATCACTTATCTGAATGAACTGTAAGATCCTCTAGGGAAATGCATCATGACGAAAAAAGAAAGAAACGTACAGAGTACATATATCAAACAGGAGTCATTAAGAAAATAAATTAATCCAATAATCAATACAGCCGCGGCAAAAAGAAAAATATTTTGCATCACTACTGTCTTAATATATTATCATTATTATGTAATATATATATATATATAAAATATTATATAATAATATAATAATATTATTACATATTATTATTATTACTAAGGTAGTCCATCATAATGGATGATGACCTACATAGTGTCCTCGTTTATCGTGGTTGGTGTGAGCGCCGGCGACTGAAGAGGTCAACTCGGCAACCACATCGTCATCCTCAGCAAAATTCGAGGACACTAAAACCTGCGTTCAAAGCAACGACTGAGAATGCGTGCAATTTTCAAACTCGCAACTTGACTGACAAAAAGTCATTCTGATGGCAGGGACTCACCAAGACGATCAAAACTTGCCGTCAGCTGCAGAGAACTGCTGGATCTTCAGTCGGTCGAAGTCCGTCTAAACTCTAAAGGTACTCCCAGGCCTGGTTTGATGTCGAAGTTTCCTTTGTCTAGCCCAGTGGTTCCCAATCTGTGGTACGCGTACCACTAGTGGTATACGAGGGCCTTTCAGGTGGTACGCGAACACTTTCGGGGTCATGAACAATTTTTATTTTGTGATATTTTACTTCACAAAATGTTTATTGCCTAACATAGGGTAATCTGGCAACGATTTGTAGTTAGCAAATCTTAGTTGATTTGCGTGTTCTACTTGTACAATTATGGAAATAAAGTGATATCTGATCGAATTTAGTTTCTCTGGAACCAGGTGGTACGCGGCGACTGTACGGGACCTCCAAGTGGTACTTGATCACAAAAAGTTTGGGAAACACTGGTCTAGCTCTTCTCTAACGAGGCAGACCCCACAAGGCAGCATGTCTACATATACAGTACTTGAAAACGAGCAGATATATACACTAAGAGGTGCAAATCGCTAGCCATTACCGAGTAATCAATCAGGAATAACACCCAGGACGTAAAAGAGCGATTTCTGAAACTGTTAATTGCGCAGCATTAAGACGAATTACTGGTCTCTCGTGCAGGTGCAGTTGCTCTTCTGACGGTGCTTTGTAAGACGAACGTTGTTTGTTGAAGTATAATTTTGAGTTCTCAACTGAAGGCCAGTTGCCAATTTAAATCTCTCTTAACATCTCCAAAATCGGTTCCATGGAAGGTTTAATGTATACATGTATAACTATCACTGCATATACACTTCTAAAAACAAATTATGATTGTAAACGGCATGAAGTAGTACAAAGCTCATCCTTCAAATTTCTATATGAGAATCGCTGAGTACTTTTGTCTCGTCTGTTCATAGCCAAGTTACATAGTATCATTTTACTTCTAGCACAGATACAGATACTGTGCCATTATGTAAATGCGGCTCCAAACTCCAATCACAAGTTAACGATGGCATTATTCATGGGTGTGTCGTTGTCATTAGTTAGGGCCCTAACAAAATACATGCTAGTGTGTAAAAACTGGTTCCATCAAGGTTCGCTAAGTTCAGTTTGGGGTTTTTCTCAAGGCAAACAGGTCAACAACGGAAAAACTGTCGTAAAATGAACTGCGTTTTTATCAAAAAACGTGATGAAACAGATCATGTATCGTGAATGGAATAGAATAAGGTAATAGGAAGGAGCCGTTTGGCCCATTCTTGTGTTGCTACCCAAGTCCCATGCCGTGCGACTGAAGTCCCACGTCGTGATACCCAAGTCCCATGTCTTAGCATGAACAGTATACGTTAGTTCTGAGTACGTTTTTGAAATTAAATATATTTTTATTTTCGTTATTGTGGGATTCGTTTTTAAGATCTTAGGTGCCATGTTCGTGTGACAGGCTCGGGAAAACAAAAATTCCTGTTCATTGTTTTTAATCGTTCTAATTGTCTAAACTTCTAATTTTTCCAAGTTCCGAGAACTGAGGCTGGTCAGAAAGTACTTCAAAACTTGAATTAATCTTCAATTAAAACAGATTTTTTCGTACTGGTGTAAACGAATGCGCTGTATCTAGCGGCATTAAGTGCTTGCAACGATTGTATGGAGCTTCATCGACGAAAGTTGCTTGTGTCTGTGCTCGAATAAAGACGCCCAGTTCACCGCGAGCTTCAAGGCAAAAGAGCGCAAAAACTTGCACAGCTCGTCTGAAGGTCTTAGCCCAGCAAGAATAAGTGGCATGTTTATGGGGGGACGGACAAAAATAACCAAGTCCGGAATGCAACTAGCTCGTACAGCTCTATGGTTGCGATCTATAGAGAGGAAGAAAATCCTGAATATCAGAGCTCATGTAATTTATTATATTGAATCTTCAACATTGCGTGTCTAGAAACCAAATGTTTGTTTAACACGTTGACTCCGATTGCCTGATTGGTGTAAAACTTCACTTTGTACGTATACTCACTAGAAGGATCTGAAAACATTACAGAACCTAACCTAAGTGGTACACATACGTACCACTTCGGAGTCAACGTGTTAAACTAACGGATTAAGCAGTTACGTCGGGCTACAAACAGTAATGTGCTGCAAGTCGCAGTGCTTAACTTGTTTTAATAAGTCATATTTGCGGAAGGAAAAAACTGAGTGAATACTATTGGCACTTGAACATAACTACAGTATAATGGAAGCATCTCTGTTCTGTGTATATTCCTGAGGTAGACTGAGGAAATAATTTATATTTGTGAACCACTCTCGTTAATGTGGAGTTCCATGAGGCGTATTATGTAATGTACAACATTCAGTTCTGTCAGACGATCGTAAAGATAAATCCTTTTCTATCCACCAGTCGCAGGTTCCTTGCTGAAATGAGGTTGAAATACAGCATGTATTACTCAGACCAGACGCAGTGCCTCTATTGATGTTTTAGGCTGTCGAATTAGGCGGAAAACCACGATATCTGTGACCAGACTACCATGCAGGTACTCATCAGTTGACCAACGTCGACTAAAAGACAGAGAAACCCTGACTTCTGAAAAAAAAACAGAAAGATGTTACGGAGAAGAACCGAGTCCAGTATAAGGCGTTAACCTCAAAGAATTTAGATTTAATCAAATAATGAGCCAACAATCTGCTAAACATTCGCAAATAACTTTAAAATTTATCTTAACAATTAAATCACAATGAAAGCAGCGGTGCTGACCTTTCAATCATGAGGACAGTCACTGACCAAAATATATCATATGTTCAGAGGGTGGAATATTCTGCCCACTGAACTCAGCAATCCAAAATAAAGAAAAATATGCTGCTCTGAAGTTCTCTCTCTGGCAGTCTGCAGGCATGTTCAACACGTCAAGCATATTCTTGTCGTAATATAGTTCTGGTACTCAACTGATTGATTCAAGCAAATTGATATACAATCTTCCGTAAGCGTTGAAGCTAAACATTTCTCACAGTTTTAAAACTAGTGAGACTAGCAGCCTTTTAGAAGTGAGAAAACTCGTTCTTAATGCTGAAATTACGACAGACAAAACATTTGTATTATCTTTTGGGTCTAGCCTAAGCTCTCAAAATGAATGTAGCTCGGCCATTTATCGTCTATGACAATCTCAAAACATAAAATAAAGCTTAACTGAGCTCTATCAAAAAAACTGAAAGACTAACAATTCATAACTTAAGTGGCTAATTGAACGATGACTTAACTGACAAGACAGAACATGGTTGCCTTTCGAGGGACCCAACCCTTTTACTGCATGGTTTTTCCCGACATTCTTATACTTCCACGGATGATTTTACTACCTAAAAAGTGTCAGTTGTTTTACAATGAACTGTATTATCCTATAAAACTGAAGTCTCTTCTTTCATTCCGTTTTCAAACGCAGTCTCATCACTGTCATTTGATATTCCATACCCAGTTTGTTCCGATTGAGTGTGTGTGATTGGGTACAGAGAGCACAGAATTCCAAATGCTATTTTCGAATCAATTATAATAAACTTTACTTAACTGTTGCCAAAGTGTTCGTCGGTATTCGAACATTTTGCAACGTATACCACGTTAATCATATGCATGTAATAAGTTATCCATCGAAGACATACATACATACGTGCAAATGTTTCTGCCTCAGTCTTTACAGTAACCAATTTGCCTAGTTTGGTAGCATGGCTAACTTACGGTCACATCAATGTAAGATATGATGTATTTGATTTATATCACATCGTACTTTATTAAATAAAGATATGAGAAGCTGTGGAACACTGCATACATGTAAGTAAAAGATCATTTAAGAGCCCGTAACCATATCTTTTCATGAAATGGTGCTACAAAAACCTCTATTTTCCGAAAAATTAATTCATACCTAAAAATGAACTTATGACTCCAAACAATATGTCTTAGCCTATTTGCAATATAAGCAACCGAACAGTTTTATACACAGACTAAAATCACAATTAATAAGCAATGAACTTTGTAGAAAAGCTCGAGGGGCAAGACATTTTGTTAGTGTGACTCTGTTGAATGCAGAAAATACACTGAAACCATTAGTATTTTCCGCAAATTGTGTAATGCTCACCGATTTTAAGAGACATATGCAAAATTATGACCGTTTGTTAAATATTCACCGAATTTTTAAAACCACTCAAGGTCATTAAAATCTGGTCACTGTGACATGACCCGAAAATGAATAGGTTACTAGAGCACCAACGTGACTGTAAGCTCTGCATGAACTTCAGAGCAGCATTTAATTAACGAGATAAAATATTCCCCGTAGCAACACAATAATGTACTTGAGAATTTCAGCAACTTGTTGATATCCTTACTTGCGACTTTGATGCAACAAAGCATAATAATTAGACGTAATTATGGTTTTCTTTAAACTAAGTATGTTTGATCGTTTGATAAACTTCAACAGCTTGAAGTCTCAGCTATGCTTGAAGAAATTTTCAATGCATTCAAAATTGCAAGCAAAATAATATATCTAAAGAGACGCTCTTTCTTGCTTTTAAGAACCATGAAGGCAAATGGGGATATTGTTCAACTGGCACTAAAGCTATTTCGCATGCAACAGGGCTAAATTTTTATTTGTCTTTCTATTACCCTCAACTTTTTAAAGCAAAACAGTACATTATTCTTTGAAAATTGATAAGTATCCTCACACACACAGTGTTAGAATAGGACTTTGCTGCAAGCACCATAATTGACATGTGTACCTGTATCAGAGGTGCTATGCCGGACCTCACCAATCCAGCATGAAACTGCATTACTTTTCGTACGGTAGCCTCCTTCAATGTTTATCTCATGCTTCGTATCTCAACTTTTCGATAATCAGTTTGTCAACTATCTTCGACTTTTCCATCTCATGTCTTTGCTTCTGTGCCGATTTCAATTTAACATCGTAAATTTTTCCCTCACTTTTAGCATGAGCAAATATACTGCACAATCAAATCGCCACTGTATACGTTCGTTGTAATCCGTGTTTTATTTTTTCTCCCGGGTGAAGTGGTTCATTACCTCCTAATATTCAACTTTTTTTCCAAGACATAAAATTATCAATAGAACAGCGCATTCCATTCAGGCGGCTAGAATGCACTTCGGTCAGTGTTGGGGTTGATTTTACACCACGTGGCTGATAATCTCCTCTCGTATTCAATGACGAAATAGCCAATTTTTTTTTTTCATTTGTCCTCTTTGTATGACGAAGTTTTTCATTTGGTTAACGCCAAGTTGAACACATTTGAGTCAAATTTTAACAACGAACTCTCCCCTATTCCACTCGTTTTATAAGGGTGGCATTAATAAGTTCCAGAGGCTTTAGAATTTAATCTACGGTGATTTTAATTAATATTCCAGCCCCCAGACTTCGCTTAGCTCTGAGTTGACTTGAATATCATTTTATGGCGACTGTAACAAACAGGTTTTTAGAGCCTCTGAGTGAGTGCCTAGGGAGATAAGAAATGAGCGAGGCCAACAGGAAAATAAAAACAGGGTTAAGTTTTGAACCAGTTTTTTATTTAGATTCAATGTATAGTATTACTTCCTTAATTATTCATATCTTCGACACATTTCTCAGTTTGATGTTAAGGGCTTGAGTGCTTATCCAAATCCTAAGCCCTACTCTTTACAATTTATCTAGAACATAAGTTTCATGAAATATAATAATAAATTAATGAATTAATTTGCAATGTCTAATGCACATTTTTCTTAAGTCACCCTTCTAGTGTAGAAGATGATATATACAAGGAAACTTTTTACTCAGGGTTCTCAAGCTTCAGTTTCTACACGGGATCTAAGTTCTAATCTCTGCTCTCCAGCCGATGTGAATGCTCCTCAGCTACTCCTGAATACAATCTAGCAGATCAGGAGGAAAGGAAACTAGCCAATCTAGAATATCTAAAAGTAACATTTATGTTTCAAAACGCCAGAACGTCCCCAGCGTGTGCTCGAGTTGTGTCCAAAATGATACTTTCAATCACAGTTGCTTAGCCGCGTCTTTAAAGTGTGATTGTACTGTGTGTACCTACGTGGTCAACTAGTGGGGGCGAGCCTAGGTGACGAAGAAGCTTACTTCTGCGAGGCGTTGGCTTGCTTTTGTTATCATCCTGATTCAATTTTATTACAATGCTCCTTGGTGAATTGTTGGTCGGTGATATTATCCATTAAATTGTTGGTAATGTGTCGTCTGGAAGTTTGTCGATTCAATTTTGTAGTCAAAAGTTATTTCAAAGACCTGATAATTATAATTTTCAGTAATTTTCAATCTGATCGAATATACTTCATGACATTTCTCAAATTAGTTACAGGAAAATGAGAAGCTCTATTTTTAATTTAACTTCGAATGAAAAACAAAGCTCATTGAGAATTTATTAATCAAGATTATTTAAGGGAAAAATCCTGTCAAATTTTAGTTGAATAGTTCCAAGAGTTTACTTTATAATTTCTCTGATTAACGTCTAAAATAAGAAAATAGTAATGCATAATACAAGGTTTCTTTGTGCACAACGAAATATATTCCTAAATACTCGACAAAAATGTTGAAATCTTTTCAGAAAGCAGATGAAAAACAGTTACAATAGATTCGAAAATAATTCATTGTCGTCAGGCAAAAGTGAAATTTTATGTCGTTCCATTTATCCGACGCTGTCAAGTTCAAACTTTGTCGATTTCAAATTTACAGGTGCTAAAAAGAAAAATTGTTTTACAGTAGAAGCATTTTAGAGAAGTCAGACTCAGTACTATAAAGTTTATTCGTTCATGAGTGAAGTTCCAATTGAAACATTTCGCAGAGATTGATGAGGAAAGCGACGTTGCATTCCAGATAGCCAAGAATGAGTTTTTATCAAGCGATCTGCTTGCTGTTTACTCAGGCAAATTCGACTAGAATTAACATATTTATGAGCGCATGTTATGTAACCCGGCATGACTGTCGACAGGGCATTAAAGTCAACGTTAGGTGCAGAATGTATGCGCATTGAAGGCGATGGGGCCAGTTGTAACCACTTGAAAAAAATCGGTTCCGAAAGAACATACCTAAGCCATTGATCCTGATCGAGTTGAGTTACGAAGAGAGAGCAGACTTGTAAGTTTTGTACAGAATATTGGCCCTTTATTCGAAACAACGAATCGTATAGTTATCTTAACAAAAAAAATAATCCAACTTATCTCAAATGTGAATTAAAGTGCCTCTAGATAGTACCAGTATTGTCTTTTTTCCCATAAAGCCTTTCACTTCAAAATATAGCCCTTTATAATAAAAAATTTAAAACTATCTAGGAAAAGTACGCTCGTATCAGGCATTGACAAGCCACCTTGAATATTTTTCAATAATTTTAGTATGTGAAAAATAAAAATGGTACAATAATCGGTCGTTTCACGTCTACTGCACATGGGATTTTACCACTGTCTGGATAGTTTATTTTTCGATCACTGCAAAAGTAAACAATTAATTGGATAATTTGGCAGTAGTTTTATAGCTTGTTGTGTTCAACTAAATATAAATATATATTGACAAACCATGTTTTCCTAACCGTCATACTAGACTTTTATCTAGATCAGAGGTTCCTAAACTGTGGGTAAATTACCCACTAGTGGGTAATGAATATTTTGCAATAGGTATTGATTTGAAAACGTTTTTTTTGTTCAACAGTTAAGAGTGGAAAGTAGACTACTTATCTTCTTGCAGTATTTAGACTTGATGTTAGTTATGTGAGGGTGGTTTAAGAGCGAAGAATTCCAGAACTTTAACAATATAATTGACGTTAGTTAGGTTAGGTTTAGGATACACAACAGTTAGATTAATAGTTAAAGTTTAAGTTAGGGGATGGTAGTTTTAAGTAGCACAAAAATATAAAAATGAAAATATTTAATTTTGATAACAATCCCCTTATAAGTAAACTCTCCCGTTACATTCTAAGGGTTTGTAATACATTTTATCATATAAATTCATATGAAATCGAATGTTCTGGAGTTGACTTATTTTAAACCACCTCCTTCGATAATAATTTATCTTATCTGTTGAAGTTAAATTTAGTAACATTATTAGTTTTTAAACATGATTCTACCGTGAAGGGTACTTTCTGATCCTGTTTTAAATATAATTTCGCTGACAATAAAAGTTTCCTGATCTCTATTTAGTTTTACTGTGTCCTTGTAATTGGAGACAACTGTGTGCGGATAATGAAATTTCGTGTGTGGGTAACACCTGAAGAAGCTAACAAAAGTTTTGGAAGCTCTGATCTAGACAAAGAACGGACCCCGATGACCACAAACAGGCAACAGAAACCAAGTTAACCGAATTATAATTCAAGTATTTGAATTCTAGTTAATAAGGTAAGTGAACTAAGACGCATAGGAAACACGATTTGGTGATTTAGTTTAATATATCGTAAGAAATTTTAACATATACTGATGTCAACATGACGTTCGCATCACCCTTCATAACTGTGAACTGCTCTGTTTAAAGTAGTCCATCGATTACGATCATCGATGATGGGTGTCCTGAAAACCGTTTCGGTCGTTCATTGCTTCGCGAGCCACATAGGCCAGTGTTCTCAGTCAGGACACTGGAGACTGGGGTCTGGATCCGGCAACTGAAGTAGACTGGCCAGACCTCTTCTCGCCCCGCTGTTGTGTCCTCTCTTACTCAAAATGGGCAGCTCCCGGATGGCTGCCTTACGCCATCCATTTCTGTTAGCAGCTGCAGCCTCCAGGCTGCCTAGACTCATGTAAAAAACTGGATTTTTACTTGATCTTTAAATAGTTTTTTAGGGATACTGCGAGACCACTTTCCTCACATTAAAATCTCGTAAAAAGTATCTTAGCAGGCAAGCAGCAGGGATTCTGTGCATGTGATCAAGCTGCCTCAGCTGTCTGCGTAGGAAAAATACATTCCAAGTTTGGTATGCCAGCTTGCTCCAATATGCATAAGCTTGGCTTGGCTTATTCCAATATGCCAGCATCAGAAACTCGGTCCTGTCACTTGAGGCTGAGGATCTTTTCAATGCATCGTATGGTGAAACACTCAATGAGTTGCATACGCCTCCGGTAGATAGTGAAAAGGTACTCAGATAAACTTCATACACCTTCATGAAGAGCTCCAGTCGAGGGCCGACAGCGGACTACTGGTTTATTACTTTAGTTTTATCAGTGTTAATAGCAAGCCCGAGAGAGCTGTAGAGGTCGTAAATGATGTCCAGTACAGCCTGAAGTTTTTTCGGTTAGTGAGACACAAGCACACAATCGTCGGCGTACTGCAGCTCGAACACTTAGCCTTGCGCGAATTTTATGTGTGTTTGAAGGCCACGCAAATTAAAAAAGCTTCCGTGGAGCAGGTAAGTGATGCTGACCCCACCTCCGAATGGGAGCCATGCACGGAAAAGAACGGTGGCAGTCGCGAGATACAGGTCGAATAAGAGGGGGGCAATCACACATCCCTATTTACAACAAGCTTCACTTCAAATGCTCCTGTCTTCTCACCTGCGACTACCACGCTTTCTCTGATATAGCTATGGAAGCCACGTGTTACAGCGATGAACTTTGCAGGGTATCCAAATTGACCCATGCCACGCTACAGAACCTCTTGGTTGAAAGTGTCAAATGCCTTGGTTAGATCGATGGAAACCAAGCATCGGTTCTTGTGCTGCTCAAGAGACTATTCTTCTAACTGCCTAGCAACGAATTCTAGAGTTGCTTTCTTTATGGAATCCACAATGTGCTTTTGAGCACACTTTGTTGACAATGTGCTTGTTTAGGCGGAGCACCAGTGTCTTAGTCAGAACTTTCCCAGCAATAGTCAAGAGTGAGATTTCTCGGCCACTCTCACAAATAGCTCGATCTCCTTTTTTCTTGAATATCGATATTATTTGGGCACCCTTCTACTGCTGCAGCACCCGTTCAGCCTCTCACATTTGTAGAGATAATCTCGTACAGACGAGGGCCCAGAGCATGGTCACCATGTTAGAGTACCTGGCTGGAAACACCGCCACTCCATAGAGACTTGCGGGTTTTCAAGTTGTAGATTGCGTTCAAGATTTCTTGAGAAAATGGAGGGACATCAAACTCATACTTGGTGAACCTGTCAAGGACATCATCAAGCCGAGCGGGGACACAGAGAATACGCATGTTTAGGAGATCCCAATAGTGCTCCTGACATCAACACAGTATCCCACCCCGGTTAGTTAACAACACTGTTCCATCAAGTGATCTAGTAGAGGCAAGGAAGTGGCCAGACGACCCAAAGACCTGCTTAGGCGAGCCGTAAAAATTCTGGAGGTCTCCTGAGTCTACAAAGCTCTGTAAATCTCCTGCCACTTAAACTCCTCATTCTCTCCAGAAAGTGTCTTAGGCAGTCCGAAAATGGGTTTCTCAGAGAAGACCGTTGTGTCCTAGTTTTTGAGCCCAGAAGTTTGCAAATGCAGCTACACTTTTATTTAACCCGTTTTTATTTTTTCGTTCGGTGAAACCAAGAACGTCCTCCACTGCCTTGGTGACTGTCTGAGTGAAATGACTTCAGCCGTCTTTGACACAGTCAAAGAGTTCTTTGACGAGTGGAGCAGTAATCAGTCTTCGCTGGACAACGTCATCGAGACTAGTTCTCACTACGTCAAATTGAGAGTCAAAGTTAAATTTCCTCTTCACAAGTTGCTCCCTTGTAGGCGACCAAATGTGAATAAACAGAGAGCTCCGTACCAATCTGTGGTCAGTCCAACACTCAACACGCCTTATCGAACGAGCCAGCCGTACATCCTGCTGATCACTCCATCTTACAATCACGTAGTCTAGCATATGCTATTGCTTTGAACGAAGGTGCCCCAGGTCCCTTAATAGATATCTATTGTTTTGAAGATAGTGTTGGTGACAGTAAGTTGGTTTTGCAAGCATTTACATTTTACATTTATTTTGCCAATACCGTGATGGCCAACCCCTCCAGCCCACCCCCGGTGAGAAGATACTAGTCGCGCGTTGAAATCTCCCAGCACAGTTATTTTGTCTGACAAGGGTGTACGTTGCAGTTCCGCATTCAACTGCTCGTAGATTTCGTTTTTTTCGTCTTCAGAAAGAATTACAAAGGGTGGGAGCGTAGCAGTTGAAGATGACGGTCTCAGGTTAGGGAAATCCTCATCTTCGTGAGACGCACCAAAACGACAATAGGCTTTTCCTCGAGCAGTTGAACACGGAAATTTCTGACTGCAAAGCCAATGCCATTAAACCTGCACTTCTGTGATAGACACGTATACTCCGTTCGACTGGCCTCATTCGGAAGTCTAATCTCTACTAGAACAGCAATGTCAATGCTGTTACGCGTCAGTTCCTGGGTGACGAAGGCAATGCGTCTAGTCGACCTATTTGTATGAACCTGTGATTGAAGTATGGTACGTACGTTCCAGGCAGCTATTTTAGCATTGATTTTTTATTAATATTTCAGTCAAACAGAGTGGAAAGGTTCGACTGGACCGGGACATCGATGAAACAAGTTTTTGAGGCCGAGAATTTTTAGAAGACCTTTTCTATGCCCCTCGCCATGCTAAGGGTATGCAGTGTAGTTCTACAAAGGGCTGCTAGTCACAGAGGTTGACGTCAGACACTTCTGTTGTCTCTTCTAGAGTGAACGACCATATTTGCCTCTATTGCCCAACTAGGAGCCCGCTTTCATCCCAGTAGATAGCCGAGTATTCGTCGGGTCGGTTTGCTGAGGACACCAAACCTGCACTGTTTTAAACGATAAAGAAGAAGTACAATTTTCAGACCCGTATCTTGAGTGAGGGAAAAATTTCTGATGACAGGGTGAATCTCAATAGAACGAGGCTCCACCCTCGTCTGCAGGGTGGAGCCGAGTCATATATATATATATATATATATATATATATATACTGTATATATATATATATATATATATACATGTTGGGGCTCGGCCATAGGGACTTCCCACCCTGGTTTACTATCGAAGTATCCTTCATCTAGCCTATGCCTACAAAGGCGAGCCCTAAGTGGCAGCATAGCATGACTGCCATTTGTTGTCTTCCCGGAGTATATAGCCCCCTCGAAGGTTGCACGAGGCCCCTGCTTGTTCCCANTGCAGTTGCTCTGACATCGAAACCTGAATTTTGGCAAATATAATGCCACTAGTAGTACGACTTGCCCCCACATCACCCTACATGTTGGGGCTCGGCCATAGGGACTTCCCACCCTGGTTTACTATCGAAGTATCCTTCATCTAGCCTATGCCTACAAAGGCGAGCCCTAACTGGCAGCATAGCATGACTGCCATTTGTTGTCTTCCCGGAGTATATAGCCCCCTCGAAGGTTGCACGAGGCCCCTGCTTGTTCCCAGGGAGACCTATGGTTGGCGTGAGCCACCACCGTAGTTCGCTAAGGTTAGGCAATCCTTTATGTGGGAGGATAGGATTACAGGACAGATGATAGACTACGAATAACATTGAATTGTAACGGTGAACAACAGGCTTAGAAAAATATTTCCTTTATTATTTCGAGGGTTTCTTTGTAGACATACTGTGGATTGTCACCTTCAGGTCAGGATGAGGAACTGGTGCGCTTTTTTGTTTTCCTGACAGTACTGCTCACTAAATTGTTGACCTTTAACTGGATTTAAGATCTGATTTTATGGAAGAAAAGAAAGACTGGTTATGTCCTTCAGGAATTTTCTAGTATGGCCAAAGACTTTATGTTGGCTTTCAATACCTAGGAAATTTCAGATTCATTGCGTATATTCCGATTAAAATCGGCATTTAAATCAAAGCTATGAAGGTGATGAATTTGTAGGCTTATGATTTAGTCATTTTACACGTATTTCCGAGTATTGAATTGTCTTAAAACGACAAAAAATTCAATAGGAAAATACATTTATACGCCTAGTCTAGCCATGGAAGCGCTTGATATATAGCAGCATCGTAGCAAGTCATGTTCTTATGGTTCACTCAGTTTTATTTTCCCAGTCTTGATTGTCTTGTTTTTGCTCTCAACACTGTTCTGTTTTTGCTTCTCGGCCCACTTTTGTATTCAAACAGCTTAAAATCAGACACTCGCTTTCGAAAGCTTCATTTTGAACTAGTTGAATGCTGTTCAAAGAGACCTATCTCATTGAAATATCAAAATTCTTGGGTGGAAAAATATTGTAAAGTTCACAGCCTTTCTTCCAGTTTGTCTCTCGATAACAGAGAGTAATTTTATTATAATTTTAAGCCCAAAGCTATTTAGTCATAAGTACTAATTATCAGTTATGGGTTTAGTTGATCTACGTTAATGAAATATCTCCATTCTCTTGACGCAAACGCCTCTAAATGCACCTAAACTTTACGTAAACCGTGAATACATTTACTGTGCAGCACTCTATTAAAATATAACATAAAAATCCCCAAGGTAAACACTTATGCAAGCTTCTTTCCAGTCAGAGGACCTAAATTTAGCAGCAGCATAACTCGATCTGTGCGTTCCCCTTCCTCGCTCTGAATATTGATAACAGCAACCCTTCCTTATGATACACGACAAATGCTTCCCATGCACCATTAATTTATTCGAATTTAATATTTGCAAGTATCAAGCGTCAGAAGCTCGTGTCTTCTATTCCCATATCCTATCCATTCACCCCTCTTCCACCACTCCTCCAACTCATTCCCTGATCACATGCCAATCCATTAGTCTAATATTGGAGCATTCATTGCCTTTCTAACTCATAATCATATGAGCCATATTGTCTGAACATGCTACTTGCAATACTTGTGTTTATTGACCAACGTTGTTAATTTTTTCAGTATCCTAAAGATTGATAAAAGAAGAATCAAGAGACATGTAGAGACTCAACTCTCGGTTGAGACACGATCAGGGTTTCAATTGTTATCTTGATTAGGTCTCTTGTTGATACTTTTTAGATAACCAACATGTGGAAAAAAGCTGACGAACAGAAATTAGTTTTTAACTTAGTTTTTTACTGTGTTCTGTACTAAGAAGTGAAATAGTGAACAAGCGATTTCATGTGCCTCAATTTTTTGGTCAGTACAGGAGATTGCCAACACAGAAAAAGGCTTCGGTAGCAATTCCTGGTGTTATTTCGCGCACCACTAAAACTTCCAGGAAAGTTTTAAGACTCTTAGATGTCTTTCATTCTTCTAAAAGAATAGTTTTCATTGCCATGAAAACTATTCTTTAACGACAGATATTCAACATTATTATTTTTAACGACAGATATTCAACAAAATCCTGATTTCAGGGATGGTCTCAACAAGACACAAGATGGAATTTACACAACTTATTCAACATGAAACGATTTCGAAGAAAAGCTCACAACATCGTTTCATTTTACTCCAATGAAATACTGTACATATTTATATCAGTAACGAAATGCTTTGCAAGTTGGAATATTTTTGGACACACAAATTAGTAGCTCGCATAAGTAATTATTTGAAAAATATGTCATCCATCTCCTTTTTTAGTGATCTGAAAAAGTTTAGGATACAATATGAAAAGTTTATTAATATATCATACTTGTTCTTAAAGCAAATTAATTCAATTTCCCTACATGTAATGTAGTGCGCATTATGTGCACAAACAAAAGAGTAAAACAAAAGAGTAAATGAGTGTAACGCAAAAAATATTTATTGGAAACAAGGATAAATATCAGTTTTAAGCGATTTTGAATATTCCATGACTGCTAAAATGTTCTAGATACGACATGCTTGGGAAATTCAGAATGAAAACTGCTCATTAAAATTGCGTCATTGCTTGTCGAATAACTGTAGCGTTAACATCATAATCACGGGAAAAAATAAACAAATGTCAGCCATCAACAGCGCATTGTTTCACACCCATACAGTACGAAATTTTGTAGAAAAGTGTATGAATAAATGGCCACAAATTCCACTTTGGAAAGCAGTGAGATGTATGCAGTTGGTCACTCAATGAAAATGGTTCTTCTAGCTCACCACGGAAAATTCTACTTCATGAAGAGGCTCTCGTTAAAACTCGTTTGACTTTTGCACAAATATGTCAAAATATCATCGGGACAATTTAATTTCGTCGGACGTTACGAAAATGGCTCTTTTCGGTAGAAACAGACCACAAAAATTTATAGAAAGAAAGACTAAGAATATGTGCCGAATATCACGATGTCCACAATCAAAGTTAGAACTGAATCCGTAGTGATATAGATGTGTTTTCCTTCATCAGGTGAAGAGAATTAAATTAACTAAACATAATATGAAGGACATAAAATGAACGAAGAGAAAGAAATTTTGGTGAACAATCTATTATTGAGCAAGCGTTCACTGAATTAAAAACCATGATGGATTTTCATGAAAAACAATGATCCACTACATGTAGGAAAATTACCTAAGAACTGATTCATTACGAACAGGAATTAAATTTCTTTGATCTAGTCAATCTCAGGTTTCCCCCAATCGAAAACGTGTGGTGCAAACTGAAACACAGTGCAATTTGGATAAATCCGACTAACTTAAATAACTTGAAGGAATCATGAATAAATAATTATAAGAAATTTCCCAGAGCGCGTGTTGCAAGTTTGTACGAGACTGTTCAAGTTTTCAAGCTGCTATTGATAATAGGAGTCAAGCTACAAGAATACAAGCAGTTTATTTAGAAAATGTATCCTGAATTTTTGCGATGCACTTTCTACTTTTTTACATACTCCAAGTATCAAATCCTTAATACATCGTTCCACTGAATTCCTCACACTGTAATTATTAGCTTGGAAAATTTTGCAAGCCTGTATCATCTGTAACTTTTGAAATTTGTGTGTTTCATGATGTAACCTAAACTTTTACGGGACATTATACATAGCATGTTTCCAGTACGTAGGCACCGAAAACGTAACAACTAGAGTGTTTTGGAGACGAATTGCAGATCAATGAAAAAATGAAGCGCACGAGTAAAAAGACTCGTTGCACCATCAGAAATTGGAGATTCAAAATTCAAATGTAAAAAGGAAAATACATAAAATTTGAAGTACCATTCGTTAGTATAACATGATTTTGTCAACTCTAGAACGCTCATTCTGACTACGTGTTTGTGATTTTTTGAGAAGATTAAATGTCGCTTTCGCCTCTGAATAATAGTTGCTTCACACTGTGTTAACCGTCACAGGGGAGATAAGTATCACCCGTGGGTTAAATTTTTTTCGTTACTGGCGCCATAAGTCGCGTGCTTGAAGTGTTCCTCGAGCACACCTGTCTATGTATGTAGAGGGTGAGGCAACATAGCTTTCTTTTTTCAAAGCGCTTAACTTAGAAAAAAACAAAGTTATGTTGCTGCACCCTGCATAAGACGCATGACACTTTTACCTGCATTGTACGGTGACTACTGATCATTGGCTACGGTGTCTGTAATACACACGGTGACTACTGATCATTGGCTACGGTGTCTGTAATACACACGGTGACTACTGATCATTGGCTACGGTGTCAGTGTAATAAAGACGGTGGCTACTGATCATTGGCTACGGTGTCTTTAATACACACGGTGACTACTGATCATTGGTTACGGTGTCTGTAATACACGCTGTGGCTACTGATCATTGGCTACGGGGTCAGTGTAATACACACGGTGGATTACACTGACCAATGTATGACCAATGTGAATGCACCACGGCCTCCACGGCGATTCAATGAACTGTGGAATATGTACGTAGTTTAACACGTTTGTTGCGATTGCCTAGCTGGTGCAAATCTTTACTTTGTATATACAGTCGTTAGAAAGCTTTGAAAAAATTACAGAACCTAACCTGAGTGACCCACCGGTGGATCGCATCGCAACAAACGTGTTAAGGTTTGCTCCTGATGTACGTAGAAAACAAAACTATTTCGGCATGTTATATTGTAAGATACTTTCTTCTGGGATAGTTTTTTAATAAGAAATTCCACTGCGCAGAAGGTTACATCAATGATGAAAAATTACTTGACAGTGAAATTTATTCAAATCTTTCCAATATATAATTCCAGTCTAACTTTTCATTTTGGCTACAGATATCACTTCATGGAACATTCATTTGACGAAACTGATAATTGGATGATAAATTTAAGTGTACTGCTAATACATCGTATCTGGAGAAACACAAAAAAGGCTAAGGCAAATAATTTGTTTTAGCTAAACCATGACCAGATATTTTAGTTATTACGATTTCAAATATTCAGGCAACTCTACTCATAATCAAGTCAGAGCAGTCAAATTTCACAATTTTGTTTCAATCAGGTGTTAGTGCAGCGATCACAAAATTGAAGCATTGAGACACATTAAGTAGAAACATTTACTTCATAATGGACAATTAAAATTAAGAAATAAATTTTCTAAAGTGGAGGATTAACAGCCGTATTTACGAGTGGGTTGCAAAATTATTTCGCTAGATAGAATTTTCATGTAATTCAACAGGCAAACGCACAAATGCTTACTGAGAAAAGTACTAGCTTGTATAGAAATTCTATGAATTAAGGTTTTAATGTTTTATATACTTACGCTTGAGCTTCTACGTTTACTAAATAGTTATTGTCACTTTCATACATAAGCACCATGGTCGATTCCGTAGTGTTACTCTTTAGATCTACCCTCTTACCTCTATTTAGTTTAGAATTTGAACACTATTTCTTTTAATATTCAAGAACAATAGTGGGTTTGAGTTCCGTTTACAGAATGCTTTTATCAGAATTATTTTTAATGAGGTTTTCTTCATTTGTAGTTTTTAAAACTTTTTAAAATAATTAACAGATTGCTCAAAATGTGAAAGTCGAACAAATTAGAACACCCTTGAAGCAGAACTGTACTGAACTAAATGCTGCAAATTGCAAATTCATATATTTATTAGAACACAGGAAATGCACTCGCGTAACACCGGCACATCACAAACTGTAGAAAAGAACAAAACAAAAGATACGATCAAAATTGAACTTTTTTCTGGTATTGCCTCAACTCTTCAACGTGTAAACCATTAGGTTGTAGGGAAAGTTCTCACTATTTTCAGAGAAGCGATTTTTTTGTGATGTATCATACATTAATTTTTAGCGGTTTGTCTTAGATACATTTTATTGATAAAGGACATGTGTTTACACTCATACATTATCTCCTTGTTTGGCAACTGCTTCATACCCTTATTCAGCAAGATGGAAGTTTCAAAATAATACGTTCGTGGTCTTCTCATATACGAGTTTAAATCTGGTGAATCAGCAGCAGTGTCCAGTCGTCGGATTAATGCTGCATTTGGGAACGGTACAGTGTCTGAACGCACTGCACGAGATTGCTTCCAACGTTTCAGTAACGGCGACTTCTTCTTCTTCTTCTTCTTCTTGTTTCACTTTTATTGGAGCTTCGGAGATGGGTCCATGCAGCTCCACGCCTTCAGGGATGTTTT
>VCRD01000541.1:151272-192007 GCA_006783055.1 Trinorchestia longiramus
GTTGGACAGTTTTTTAATGGATCGGCTCAAAATAGATGTGTAACTCTACAATCTGGCATACGTAATCATTTCCTGAGTGGTACCTAAGGGATAATGGTATCGAGTCTGTTGTAGCTTGGTTACCCCTAGAAGTGTCGGTCACTTACTTTACTGTTGCTCCTCTATGTCAACTCCTGAGATCATGAGATATCTCGAGATTCATGATCTAGGCATCATGAACTACTGTATGAGCACTGCATTGTAGTGAGACACTGTTCCAGCCAGCGCCTCTGTTGCTGGTCTGTTGATGGGCTTGCCAACTTTTAAATAAATATGATGGGTGGAGTTCTATTACATTTTAATCTCTATAGTTAGTCTGCTTCAGTTGGGTTAAATTCCTGTAACAAGTGAGCATAAAATTAGTGTAAAAATAGTTTCCAATAGTTTTCTATACCGTTCAATTCAGTGAAGTACAAACTAGATGATAATAGAGCTTGTGTCGTGCACTTTTATCGGTTACATCAGTGTTTTTTTATACTTTTTTATCTACTATTCTTCTTCACTGTTTCATGGCACTAGATACTTCTCCTCCAATATTATTAAATCTTTATTATGGTACAAGTAAATTTCAGAAACATTTTAATGCTAAAATTTCTGGTAAGAATTCCATAGAAGCAATGCCACTAAATTGAAAAAACGGGTTTAGGAAAATAGAATTGATGGGCATAAAAAAAATTTAAGAACTGGTTGATTCTAGCTTAGGGTGAAGTTCTGCAGCCCCGTCGTTCTTCAGATCAAAATTCCCCAAGTTTTTTTTCCATGAGATATTTGAAGAGAGAAGTTTACATCAAAATGTCTGATACTTTGCAGGACTTAAAACAAAGCATCGTTTAAGAAATGAAATATATAACTCCATAGATGCTGAATAAAGTATTGAAAGAGGACGTCTTTGTTTACTGAGAAAATTTTGTCAATTCGGATATAAATTGGTGGTAACCATTTAGGTTTGGAGAGTGTAGCATTTTAAAAGTTTGACAGATCTTTGAGATATGAAAGTGATGTAGTCAATCATTGCAACACTGTCTTCAGCTTGAAATAATAACAGAGTCAGGTGGAACAAAAGAAAAAGAAACACGTATACAGTATAAGAAAATATAAGTGCAGCTTATTATTTGCATATAAGCATTGATTATTAGTTTCATGTATGTGCTGATTGTTATTTAGATATACATGCTGATCATTGGCTTGCTGGATCAAGTCTAGCAGTTAAACATAATTAAATTTCAAACACAAAATTTTCTTCATTTTTGAAAACAATTGAAGTCGACAAATATATTAACATGGGAATTAGGGGAGTGAGAAATATGATTCATTGTTTGTACTCTTGTAGTTTGAATTGATACATGCTGTCGAAATGATGTAACCTGCATGTTATAATGATATTACCCACTGTTCTAATGATATTACCTGCTGTCATAATTATATCACTCGTTGTTGTAATGATATATTACCTGCCATCGTAATGATATTTCCTGCTCTCGTGAAAATTTACGTTGAATTTAAAATCACCAAACAAAAAGAGAGTGTCGTGTTACGTAAGACACCAAATGGGAAAATGGAAACAGCAATTACTTAGATGAAACATTAAAGTCTTCAGCTGGATGCCATTGGCATAAAATAGTCAAGTATTGGGCACCGCTAGAATGAATCGATAAACCCTCAGCCATGACAGTGTATTTCTTTTCAAAAATGGTATTGTCTAAGTAAAAACGATTCAACTATGGTCGTGATTTAATGGTATCGTTTAGTGGAAACACCTTCGGTAACATTGCGGCATAGAAACACANAAAACCATGATGGATTTTCATGAAAAACAATGATCCACTACATGTAGGAAAATTACCTAAGAACTGATTCATTACGAACAGGAATGAAATTTTTTGATCTAGTCAATCTCAGGTTTTCCCCCAATCGAAAACGTGTGGTGCAAACTGAAACACAGCGCAATTTGGATAAATCCGACTAACTTAAATAACTTGAAGGAATCATGAAAAAATAATTATAAGAAATTTCCCAGAGCGCGTGCTGCAAGTTTGTACGAGACTGTACAAGTTTTCAAGCTGCTATTGACAATAAGAGTCAAGCTACAAGAATGCAAGCAGTTTATTTAGAAAATGTATGCTGAATTTTTGCGATGCACTTTCTACTTTTTTACATACTCCAAGTATCAAATCCTTAATACATCGTTGCACTGAATTCCTCACACAATAATTATTAGCTTGGAAAATTTTGCAAGCCTGTATCATCTGTAACTTTTGAAATTTGTGTGTTTCATGATGTAACCTAAACTTTTACGGGACATTATACATAGCATGTTTCCAGTATGTAGGCACCGAAAACGTAACAACTAGAGTGTTTTGGAGACGAATTGCAGATCAATGAAAAATTGAAGCGCACGAGTAAAAAGACTTGTTGCACCATCAGAAATTGGAGATTTAAAATTCAAATGTAAAAGGAAAATACATAAAATTTGAAGTACCATTCGTTAGTATAACATGATTTTGTCAACTCTAGAACGCTCATTCTGACTACGTGTTTGTGATTTTTTGAGAAGATTAAATGTCGCTTTCGCCTCTGAATAATAGTTGCTTCACACTGTGTTAACCGTCACAGGCGAGATAAGTATCATCCGTGGGTTAAATTTTTTTCATTACTGGCGCTATAACTCGCGTGCCTGAAGTGTTCCTCGAGAGCACCTGTCTATGTATGTGGAGGGTGAGGCAACATAGCTCTCTTTTTTCAAAGCGCTTAACTTAGAAAAAAATAAAGTTATGTTGCTGCACCCTGCATAAGATGCATGACACTTTTGCTTGCATAGTACGGTGACTACTGATCATTGGCTACGGTGTCAGAGTAATAATAACGGTGGCTACTGATCATTGGCTACGGTGTCTGTCATACACACGGTGACTACTGATCGTTGGTTACGGTGTCTGTAATACACACGGCGGCTACTGATCATTGGCTACGGGGTCAGTGTAATACACACGGTGGAATACACTGACCAATGTATGACCAATGTGAATGCACCACGGACTCCTGGGAGCGACGGTCAACAGGTTTATTCAATGAACTGTGGAATACGTGCGTAGTTTAAGGTTTGCTCCTGATGTACGTAGAAAACAAAACTATTTCGGCATGTTATATTGTAAGATACTTTCTTCTGTGATAGTTTTTTTAATGAGAAATTCCACTGCGCAGAAGGTTACATGAATGATGAAAAACTACTTGACAATGAAATTTATTCAAATCTTTACAATATATAATTTCAGTCTAACTTTTCATTTAGGCTACAGATATCACTTCATGGAACATTCGTTTGACGAAACTGATAATTGGATGATAAATTTAAGTGTACTGCTAATACATCGTATCTGGAGAAACACAAAAAAGGCTAAGGCAAATAATTTGTTTTAACTAAACCATGACCAGATATTTTAGTTATAACGATTTCAAATATTCAGGCAACTCTACTCATAATCAAGTCGGAGCAGTCAAATTTCACAATTTTGTTTCAATCAGGTGTTAGTGCAGCGATCACAAAATTGAAGCATTGAGACACATTAAGTAGAAACATTTACTTCATAATGGACAATTAAAATTAAGAAATAAATTTTCTAAAGTGGAGGATTAACAGCCGTATTTATGAGTGGGTTGCAAAATTATTTCGCTAGATAGAATTTTCATGTAATTTAACAGGCAAACGCCCAAATGCTTACTGAGAAAAGTACTAGCTTGTATAGAAATTCTATGAATTAAGGTTTTAATGTTTTATATACTTACGCTTGAGCTTCTACGTTTACTAAATAGTTATTGTGTCACTTCCATGCATAAGCACCATGGTCGATTCCGTAGTGTTACTCTTTAGATCTACCCTCTTACCTCTATTTAGTTGAGAATTTGAACACTATTTCTTTTAATATTCAAGAACAATGATGGGTTTGAGTTCTGTTTACAGAATGCTTTTATCAGAATTATTTTTAATGAGGTTTTCTTCATTTCTAGTTTCTAAAACTTTTTAAAATAATTAACAGACTGCTCAAAATATGAAAGTCGAACAAATTAGAACACCCTTGAAGCAGAACTGTACTGAACTAAATGCTGCAAATTGCAAATCGATATATTTATTAGAACACAGGAAATATACACGGGTAACACCGGCACATCACAAACTGTAGAAAAGAACAAAACAAAAGATACGATCAAAATTGAACTTTTTTCTGGTATTGCCTCAACGCTTCAACGTGTAAACCATTAGGTTGTAAGAAAAGTTTTCACTATTTTCAGAGAAGCGATTTTTTTGTGATGTATCATACATTACTTTTTAGCGGTTTGTCTTAGATACATTTTATTCATAAAGGACATGTGTTTACACTCATACATTATCTCCTTATTTGGCAACTGCTTCATACCCTTATTCAGCAAGATGGAAGTTTCAAAATAATACGTCCGTGGTCTTTTCCTATACGAGTTTAAATCTGGTGAATCAGCAGCGGTGTCCAGTCGGCGGATTAATGCTGCATTTGGGAACGGTACAGTGTCTGAACGCACTGCACGAGATTGCTTCCAACGTTTCAGTAACGGCGACTTCAACTTTGAAGATTCGCCGCAGTCCGGCCGTCCGAGAAAACAGAAGAATTTTATAATGAAGGCATCAAAACTTTACCCGAAAGGTGGTGTAAACTAATAGAAAATGATGGCAATTACCTCATTTCATAGTGAAGTTATTATTTTGTAAATTTATCAATAAATACAATACGGTTTTCAAAAACGGCAAGAACTTCTCCTACAACTTAATATTTTTGGTAAACTTTTTAATTATCAGGAGTCTTAAGATTAGCGATAATTTATTCGCATCGGGATGCTTTAAATTACTTTCAACATTCATGAAAAGTCGGACAACATTAAAGGGATATCCATCTCTTTGAAACTTGACTTCGAGATTTTTAATTTGGAATTTAGCATCAGAACACGTTTGGCAGTCGCCAATGACAATTAAGACCCTGTTCAGTCAAATTCCTCGATGGTATCAATACAGATATTCTGTTACAAAAATTTAGCAAACCAAAAGAATAGTCTAAATGAATTTTTGTTTTCTGAAAGCTGTGTGTTAATTGATTGGCGCATTGCTCTTAATTCTAATCGAAAGCACATTTTTGGATGTGAGAACCGGCTCAACATAATTAATCTGCAAAAAAAGGATTCATGTCTGGCTTGTCCGTTACCAAACCTCTTCTCTTTTGTGGGCTTAAAAAAGTCTTTCGTTTTTCTGGAACGCTAATAATCTTCAGAGTTCTAACACACAAATTTTAGCATGATTTTTGTTTGACAACCTGCATTAGATTACGAAACTAGTTCTTGTTGCAAGTTGTGCTGGAGGTTTCTTACGAGATTTGAGGCTCTGCCATGGCGAGGTTGAGTCAAGTTTTAAATCGACCATAGAGACTGTCGATGTCTATTTCACCTTGGTACTGCTTAGACCAGTCTCTATTAAGAGCTAAATGGTGTTTGTAACTTCTGGTTTAGTCACATTTCCCTTTAGAATTTTTATGCATCTTACTTGTGGTGTAGATAAGAATGGCAGATAGTTCTATACTTGTACGGAATGGAAATTCATTTTCAGATAAAGATTGCTTTGCATTGCGTAAATTAATGACAGAAATATTGGGCTTTAGGAGAGTTACGCTGAAGATATCTATCCTTAGACATATCTTTAGGTTTCGCTGTGGTGGTGAAGTCTTGAAATGTTGAGACCCACTGGAGAAATATGCGGATTATGGCTGTTTTCGTCAACGCATATTAGTGCATAAGCACTTGTAAGGGAAAGTTCCAGCCCCTACTGAAGAATCCACACCACTTGATGAAATAAACAGTTCAAAATTTAGTTTCATGAGCCTCATCTTTCCTTCTTCCGCGTGTCTTTCATCGAAGCACAACCGACCTCTTGTACAGGGTGGGTCATAAGTATGGTACCTTATTCCAGCGAATCAGTGGCGATTTCAGTATCATTGCTGCTAGTGGCAGAGTGCTACCCACAAACCCACATCTGCAGAAGTACAGTACTTATGGTCCCCTCTTGTGTATCTTCGATTTGTTCTCTTCTTCTTCTCTCTTTCCGTTTTGTATCTTCGGAAACCCGAGCTTTTTTCTTACCGTTGGAATGGGCTGTGCCAATCGAGATCTTACAGTTTTGCGCTCAAGTGGTCATTTAAAATAAATTTTTACGAAGTTTTAACTGAGAAGTAACAGTAGTTAAGCCCGGATTCAACTAACAACTTCATTAATAAATAAATTAAGAAAAGAATCTATAAGTCAAAGAATCTGAGGCGAATTAACTGACCACACTTTGCTGACTATCTTCCAAAATTCCAGTTGATATCAGTACCGTTGCAGCGGAGAGAAAAAAATCGATAACACGTTGACTCCGAAGTGGTACGTATGTGTACCACTTAGGTTCTGTAATTTTTTCAGATCCTTCTAGTGACTATGCGTACAGAGTGAAGTTTTACACCAATCAGGCAATCGGAGGCAACGTGTTAAATAAAACTTCACCTAACAAATTTCAATTTTACAGATGAGCCATATTAAAAGATTGTGGATTTTAGACCAGGCCAACCGGCTTAACGAGATATCAATCAAGTTGCTACATGGAACATGCCAGTATTTATGTCCATTTAAATAATAGCCATGAAGTATAGTTGGACAGTTTTTTAATGGATCGGCTCAAAATAGATGTGTAACTCTACAATCTGGCATACGTAATCATTTCCTGAGTGGTACCTTAGGGATAATGGTGTCGAGTCTGTTGGAGCTTGGTTACCCCTACAAGTGTCGGTCACTTACTTCGCTGTTGCTCCTCCATGTCAACTCCTGAGATCATGAGAGAGATCTCGAGATTCATGATCTAGGCATCATGAACTACTGTATGAGCACTGCATTGTAGTGAGACATTGTTCCAGCCAACGCATCTGTTGCTGGTCTGTTGATAAGCTTGCCAACTTTTTAATAAATATGATGGGTAAAGTTCTACAACATTTTAATCTCTATAGTTAGTCTGCTTCAGATGGGTTAAATTCCTGTAACAAGTGAGCATAACATTAGTTTAAAAATGGTTTCAAATAGTTTTCTATCCCGTTCAATTCAGTGAAGTACAAACTAGGTGATAATAGAGCTTGTGTCGTGCACTTTTAACGGTTACATCCGTGTTTCTTATACTTTTTTATCTACTATTCTTCTTCTCTGTTTCATGGCACTAGATACTTCTCTTCCAACATTATTAAATCTTTATTATGGTACAAGTAAATTTCAGAAACATTTTAATGCTAAAATTTCTGGTAAGAATTCCATAGAAGCAATGCCACTAAATTGAAAAAACGGGTTTAGGAAAAGAGAATTGATGGACATGAAAAAAATTAAGAACTGGTTGATTCTAGGTTAGGATGAAGTTCTGCAGCCCCCCGTTCTTCAGATCAAAATTCCCCAAGTTTTTTTTCCATGAGATATTTGAAGAGAGAAGTTTACTTCAAAATGTCTGATACTTTGGAGGACTTAAAACAAAGCATCGTTTAAGAAATGAAATATATAACTCCATAGTTGCTGAATAAAGTATTGAAAGAGGACGTCTTTGTTTACTGATAAAATTTTGTCAATTCGGATATAAATTGGTGGTAACCATTTAGGTTTGGAGAGTGTAGCATTTTAGAAGTTTGACAGATCTTTGAAATATGAATGTGATGTAGTCAATCATTGCAACACTGCCTTCAGCTTGAAATAATAACAGAGTCAGGTGGAACAAAAGAAAAAGAAACACGTATACAGTATAAGAAAATATAAGTGCAGCTTATTATTTGCATATAAATATTGATTATTAGTTTCATGTATGTGCTGATTGTTATTTACATATACATGCTGATCATTGGCTTGCTGGATCAAGTCTAGCAGTTAAACATGATTAAATTTCAAACAGAAAATTTTCTTCATTTCTGAAAACAATTGAAGTCGACAAATATATTAACATGGGACTTAAGGGAGTGAGAAATATGATTCATTGTTTGTACTCCTGCAGTTTGAATTGATACATGCTGTCGAAATGATATAACCTGCATTTTATAATGATATTACCTACTGTTCTAATGATATTGCCTGCTGTCATAATGATATTACTCGTTGTTGTAATGATATATTACCTGCCATCGTAATGATATTTCCTGCTGTCGTAAAAATTTACATTGAATTTAAAATCACCAAACAAAAAAAAGAGTGTCGTGTTACGTAAGACACCAAATGGGAAAATGGAAACAGCAATTACTTAGATGAAACATTAAAGTCTTCAGCTGGATGCCATTGGCATAAAATAGTCAAGCATTGGGCACCGCTAGAATGAATCGATAAACCCTCAGCCATGACAGTGTATTTCTTTTCAAAAATGGTATCGTCTAAGTAAAAACAATTCAACTATGGTCGTGATTTAATGGCATCGTTTTAGTGGAAACACCTTCGGTAACATTGCGGCATAGAAACACAATACGAAAGAATATATTGAGCTAAAAATATGTGAAAGCTCAGAAGGAATTAGCATAGCGTGTAAAATATGATACATATGATTTCATGATACAACTATGCTGTACAATAAGCATAATATACTGCACAAGAATGAGAAATAACTGTGTCATTTCTACAAGCGAAAAATCCAGTATGGTTGCGTGTTGAAATAATTAGAAATATTTACTAGCTCTAACATCAGCTTCCTCATGTCACAGACATTGAAACAATAATTTCTGAACAACAATCATTCTTTTGTACGGATACAATGTATACATTCGTTGTAATTGGTAGTAAAGCGGTGTGCCATAAGGATAGTAATAACTATTCTATGCAACTTAAGACGTTCCTAGAATGTGTTTACTATGACATGTTGAGACTCAACATGGTGTACCAAATCTACCTTGAAATTCTTCGAAGGGCAAATTTTTTTACATGCGGAGTTAGTTTATTTCATATCAATGAATCTGATATTAATAGAGTTATCGATGCTTTGAAGAGCGTCGAATGAAAATTTTGAAGAACATAATATAATTTCAAACAATCAATGAGTTATCTTACGATCAATAATTTCCGTAACTCAAATATCAAATGAACAATGAGCGAATGAATTTGGGTATTTCCTCTAATACTAAAATAATTTTTTTCGTGTTATATCAGATTTTACTTATAGTAAAAGTTCTAAAGTTAGCATAATTCGCAATAGTCAATATATATTGGAGCATTTGAATCATTTTTCCCAAATTTTTCTTTATTCAAATTTGATCTTAGGTAACTAATTTGAGACAAACCAACGCGAAAGGAGCTGTGTTTTGGTTGAAAATCTCAGAGGTGTTCGTCAGATTTTCTGGGTAGAAACTGGTTGAAGAACAAACTGAAGTCAGTGCATGGCCTTCATCACGGCAACGCTGAACGAGGACTTTAAATGTTAGGATTTTAGTACGGATATGCCCACCGGCAGCATCAGTCGATATGCAGCACGTGGATTTTACAAATGCTTATAACAACTCAATATGTGTAGGGTTGAATAATGGATTCCATCTGTTCTTGAGCCCTACTGACGTATTTATTTTTTTGAGCCTAATACGTGGACTCAAAATAAAATAATAATTGTTCCCTATCTCTTTATCAGATTTTCCACCTTCTCAACAACAGCTGCATTCTATGCGGTTTGTGGCTTCCTGAACGCTGGTCACTCTCCATTGGTTTGCGACCACTTTTGAACCAGTTGAATCACTCATTAATTGGTGTTACTCCCATAGCATCGTTTTCAAATACCTGGTGAATCTTAAAAATTGTTTGGGTTTGAGAATCATCAATCTTTGATCAAATTTAACGCAGTACCTTTGCTCAACTCGTTCAGTCATTTTGAGATAAGTTAAAATCAGACAAAGACTTATAACAGAAACTCACTCGGAGGTCAACAAGCAACAACTGGCACACTGGAATGCAAAGAAAACTTTCAAGCATGCGCATTAAACTGTTTCCTTCCATTGTGCACAGTGGCGCCACCTCAGCATCACTACTGTGTGAGGGAAAATTTAATGCTGGATAATTTTTAGACAGACCTTGTTTAATGTATGATAAACTTTTACACTGGCACTTTATATCACGTAGCAAACTCGGGTGAGTAGAGTCGACTTCTTGTACCAACTAAACGATCTATCAACGATGTTCATGTTGTAGAAACATGTCCTACTTAATAAACTCCTACTTTCAAACTCCTACTTAATAAAAGAAGACTCAAAGAGTGAATGAAGTGAGCCACCCCTCTTCTTTTAAGTAATACAGGTATACACTTTTGCTTAACGATGTACTCGTACTGTGTCAAAGGATATTGTAATATTATTATTCTATCATAAAGCTGTTTATACGAGAAACAGTAAGAAAGGGCTTCCCAAAACTTTGAATACCCTCAAAGCTCTCAATACCCTCAATTTTCTCGATACTCTCAACATCCTCAAGGTCATCAAGACCCTCAGTACACCATCTAAAATACACAAACGAACACTTTAAGTGTCAACAGCAAATTTAACAAGCATCGATGAAATTTGACTACTGAACTACCGGCACAGAGTTTGTCAGCTGGACATCCTGTTACTTATAGTAAAAGATGAAGTATCTTGAAAATTGTGGTTTTCAAATTACTCTGCCTCACTCACCTGTTATGATGTATTATTTTTAGATTGCCATTCTGAATTTTGAGTCGGTTCGTAAAAAATGTTTAAATGAAAGTGAAAGATTTTATAGGACATTCCCTATAACATTAGTCAATTTACCATCTTGCTTCGAAATTTATTCAGTGGCCTAGAGGGCTTCCTACATCATGGTCCATAGTTAGCGTAAACAACTGATGCACAGTAGCATTCCATAAAACAGAAATGCATGTTTAAAAATATTTTTCCCAACATAAATCTAATACTTTACAGTTCTGACAACTGATATATGATATATTTCACTCATTGCAGCTGAATTTCTGATATGCCCATGTCGAATTTTTATTTCTTACTCGCCCATGTCTATTTATTCGGTTGTCTTACTTGAAATGTCGTATTCAGAGAAGTCTTTATCAACTATACATAAGCCTAATTATTTGTATGCACATGGTTGATCTTAAGTATATTTTATTTCAGACAACAATTTCATTTAAAATCACTACTCGTAATCCTATGGCTACGTTGACAACAGAACAATATCTAGTAATTTTCTTGTACGAATACAATTTGCACTGGGTCACTTTGCCGCCGAAGCCTTACGAAACCTCAAACGAGCTTTTGATAACGATGTTGTTGACACCATAACTGTTCAGAGATGGTTTCAAAGATTTCGTACAGGAACTGAGAACATTAACAACGAATCAACAGGGAGACCAAAACCAGCACTTGGACATGATGAATTGAAGAATTTGGTTGAACAAAATCAGACAACCACGGTTCAAAGAATTTCATCAGAACTCAACACATCTCGTTCATCTGTTTCTCGAGGCTTGAACAAAATTGGAAAGGTTAAGAAGATGGTCAGGTTTGTTCCATATCAATCTGACGAAAATCAAAGGAACAGGCGACTTACCGTGGGCTCAATACTGGTTCCTTGGCTTAAAAATGATTCATTTTTGAATCGAATCATAACATGTGATGAGAAATGGATACTTTTTGATAACAGCAAAAGAGCTGGGCAGTCAGACGCAGGAGAGTCGCCTAAACACTATCCGAAACCACCATAGCACCAAAAAGAATTAATGATCACCGTTTGGTGGTCTGTTAAGGGAATCATTCATGTTTCATTTTTGCAACAAGGTGATACTGTAACAGCAGTATGTTATTGTCGCAACATTCATCGCATTCATGAAAAATTGAAGAAGAAGCATCTAAGACTTGTGAATAGAGATGGACCAATTTAGCTTCACGATAATACACGACCCCTCACCTCTAGCGCTACAGTCGATAAGGTACCAAGTCTAATTATGAAATTTTGCCACATCCTCCTTATTCTCCTGATATATCTTCCACTGATTATTTTCCTTTTTTCAATCAATTGATTCGCGATCAAAAATTCTTAAATAAAGAAAGTATAGTTGAAACATTTGAACAGTTTATTCGTGAAAAATATGACACATTCTTTGAAGATGGAATACATGCTTTAGAAAAACGCTAGACGAAGGTAATAGAGAAGGAAGGATCATATTTTAATTCAAATAAATACTTGACGACGGTTATTTTCTTTTATTTTCCAATGCAACATTTCATGCAAGACAACCTAATATTATCACAAAGTGTTGCCACCCTAGGAATACACAGTTCAAATGTTAAAATACATACTATGTATGTTCAATCATGAGCAAGATAAATTAAATTTGAAACAATCATTTACAGTTCATCAAAATAGCGTACTCACAAAAGAGCTTAACAAGAAAATATATTCAAGCTTTACACGAATGAAAATTATTACTAAAAGTTAAGAAGCATCATCATTTCAAACATCATAGTTACTTCAACAATATGAAAAGCACATCATTTTCCGTGCACATACTTGTGAAAATTTCATGCAGGAACCAGTTTTCGGATCGACCTCAAGGTTTTGCTTTTGTTCATCGTATTGGGTTTCCTTTTTACATTCTCCATGATTGCAAGGAAGCACTTCATATGACTTTGGGATTCATAATCATTCAAAAAGACGTAGAATAGAGGTTAATTTGATGCGTTTCCCCGCCGAAAAAACTGTTAGCAGACAAAATAGACCGAGTGTTGGCTCGAAGTTTGGTGATGGCGCAGAGGACTTAGAATAGAATGAGGCTATAGGAACGAACCTTCTGGCCCATTCTTTGGTCGGATAATTACTTCGATAATTATTCGGTTGTTTTATCCAAGTCCCATGCCGTATTTCTAGCCGCGTCAACCATGTCGGCAGCGGGATTCAAACCCGGGTCTTTCCGCTCACAAGCAGATTCGCTCACCAGTCGACCAAGCTGGTGAATGGGTCACCCGGGTGGTGTCATGTAAGGTAAGGGTCATAGTCACCGAGGTCTCGTAATGAACAATTAAAACCCATTGGAAGCGAGGGAACTGAGAAGCTTCTTCTTCCGTCAGACGTTTGAAAACAGATATTTCATTCATTTGTAAATTACTAGGGTATACATACCATTGATAAAAAAATATAAACTGAATTCAATAAAATTGCCACCAGAATTGAATGTGCACAAAAGATTGTGTTTTAAATAGTAATTACTCGCCAGCAATTGACTTTGATATTGAAATCTTATTTCAATAATCTCTGTATTCTTCGTGCAATCATAGCGTTCAAATTGCTTCTAGCCTGGCTGTTAAACAATTAGGGTTGAGTTGCCTAAACCAGAGCTGTAGAAACTGTGTACATTCATCAGGTAGCGCACGTTCCTGTGGAGGAACCACTCATCAATGTAATGAAAGTATACAGTATATGCCTCAGAATAGTAGTACTCTGGTAAATAGTATCATACACTCATATTTTGAACCATAAATTTAGAAGATAACTATATCGTATGAAAAGGACACATTACGGTAGGGGAAATTCTCAGTTCTCTCACTTCCGAAATGCCGTTTAACTCACGACAGCACCTCACCGAATTTTGTTTAATGTCCCGTTTTCCAGCAGCCACTGACCAGTCGAGCAGCATTAGACACTCGCCTAGGCGACTCCGGCCTCCAGGCTTGGTTGTCTGACCAGTTTTAATCAGCATACAAAATAGTTTTAATTCTCATGCGCATTTGCACGTAAATATATACACTATATTCATGGTTCACACTCAGGGTAGATATTTCACTTCAGCTGAAATATTTATACAGTGGAAAAAGCTATTATTGCATCCATTTCTTCCATGGACTGCTATTCACTTTGCATGAGTACGAGTGCTCTGCATATCATTATGGATCATAATTTACTAGCTATACGGTCGCTTTCAAAAATGAAGCTTTTCAAATGTATTGTTAGCTTTCATTATATAAACTAAAAGCTTTGAATACTTGACGAATTTGCACTTACAATTCCATCTGGGAAAAATTATCTACATCTAATCTAATCTAATACTAAGAATGACTGCCGTGTGTTTATATATTTATTTATTTATATATTTATTTATTTGTTTATGTATTTATTTATTTGTTTATTTATATGTTTGTATCACTTTCAAAAAAATTAGAGAGATCCAGAGCCTTATATACTCGAGTCCGTATCGTGGATACCGAGTTCGGTGGGGTATTGCCGTATGATTCGGGTACATTGTACCCGAATATGACACGAATTGCGGAGTCAATTGCAGCAGTAGAAAACTAAGTGTCTTAGTTTTCACTAAGAATGTTGTCATTAAAGAAATACTCAATTAAAACGTTTGTCCTTTGTAAATATATATACAACTAAATATATTGTATTGCGTTCTTATATGTAATTTCATTTAATCTTTCCAACAGTGTTTGCCATAATTTTTGATAGCACGGGTATTATCACAAAATTTCTGCTGTCATTTTGACGGCTAGGTACACTAGTATACATATAATTGACAATGTATCTCCATCTCTCTATCTCTCACTGTGTCTATCTATCTATCTATCCATCTGTGTGTGTCTGTACCATTACTTCCTATCTATTACTGAAGAAAAATGATTAAACTGAAATCAGAATGGGTATGCATGTATTCCAAGCATTGTATTGTGGATACCAAAGACGCCGGGTAACTCTAAAATACTCTATTTTTTCCGTAATTAGCTTTTTCTCTTACACGTCCATGTTATCAGTAAATACGGTACAGAATGGAACTTCTAAATATATTTTTGAAAAATATTCAGATTATGATAGTACCACGGGAAAACCAAAATATGTATTTTGTTTCATAGATCCTTAATTTTATCACTTTTAAAACAAGTAATTTCAACGGGTACTATCAGGGCCATGATATCGGTAGATAAAATACAGATTGAAAGTTCCGTTGAACATTCATTCAAAAAACACAATAATTCGTCGTAAGTCTTTAATAGATTCATCTATAGAATAATTTTAAATTAGTCAAGTCTAAATCGTGGAATTTCCACGGGAGCTGTCTAGTGTTAATATAATCAACCTACTGGGATCGTTGGAAAAAGACCAGCTTATAACATGTCCTTCTACTTTTTCTCACAGATCCTGCTTCCATATCAGAAATAAAATAAAAAAGATGGAGATAATCCATACGTCGGCAGGAAACCAGTCTAAAACTTGTTTGAAATTACCCCTGATAGAAAAAGTATATTGTTATAAATTTCAAACACAAATCCTGACAAGAGAGTGAGGGACATACTTTTTATAAGAAACTAATGTCATGTGTATACGAAATTATATCACCTATTATAATTATTCACAATCAAGGGTATTTTAACCTCTTAAATAGGCGAATTTTATTCTTCCACAGAATTTCTATCAATGTCAACAATCTCTGTTTATCTGTTCACCACTTTTCTAATGCCTCTTTTCTAAAATTCAATGTTCTTCACTCGAAGAAAAGTTCCATCTGATCTTGAACTTGTTCCAAGAATGTTGAATTTTCCCTGATGTAACTGTCTCGACTACAGATAAAGGGAAAATACGAAAGAAAGAAATTTAGAGTGTAAGATGGTGAATCGCAGTTTGCGATTGGTTACAGCTGGAGATTTGTAATGCACAGCTCCACCTTCAGCAAGCAATTGAATTGCACAGCTGTGTGATGTGTTTACATTATTTGCAGGCTACAATTCAGCCGCAACCATCTGGTTGTCTTGTAGGAGCTTGTATTGAATGAAAAATCTCATATCTCACCAGACATTTAACAGAATCTCTGGATGGAGTGGGGATTGTACAATTAGTATCTAAACTTGCACTTTCAACTGAAATCGTTTATTGTTCTTCAAATTTATTTTATACCTTGAATCTTTATAGTACAAATAATACCTTATACCCATTTCGAAATTTTTATTGGGGGAATTTTGAACAAAATTCTGAGACCAGCCGCTTTCAAATTCTTGCATTTTAGCAGTCAGGTTTGGGATAAAAATGAAGTAATAAAACTCGGAAGTCCCAGAACAAGCTTGTTAAGCAACATTCTTTTGATCGATACAGCGGCCCCTCTGGCAATCAGTATTCCAAATAGGGTGAAGTGCATGTAATAAAATCTCTTAAAAGTGCCAGAAAGGCTACCATATGCTCTATATGTATAGAGTGTTGTGGTCAAGCAACCAAGCCTGGAGGCCGGAGTCGCCTTGGCGAGTATCTAATGCTGCTCGACTGGTCCGTGGCTGCTGGAAAACGGGACATTAAACAAAATTCGGTGAGGTGCTGTCGTGAGTTAAACGGCATTTCGGAAGTGAGAGAACTGAGAATTTCCCCTACCGTAATGTGTCCTTTTCATACGATATAGTTATCTTCTAAATTTATGGTTCAAAATATCAGAGTATGATACTATTTACCAGAGTACTACTATCGTGAGGCATATACTGTATACTTTCATTACATTGATGAGTGGTTCCTCCACAGGAATGTGCGCTGCCTGATGAATGTACACAGTTTCTACAGCTCTGGTTTAGGCAACTCAACCCTAATTGTTTAACAGCCAGGCTAGAAGCAATTTTGAACGCTATGATTGCACGAAGAATGCAGAGATTATTGAAATAAGATTTCAATATCAAAGTCAATTGCTCGCGAGTAATTACTATTTAAAGCACAATCTTTTGTGCACATTTAAGTCTGGTGGCAATTTTTTTGAATTCAGTTTATATTTTTCAATCAATGGTATACCCTAGTATACCATTGATGGTATAACATGGTGTAAGGGAAGCTCTTTGATTTATTGTGCCTCCTATGTTGCTTGGTCGACTGGTGAGCGAACCCGCTTGCGATGCGGAAAGACCCGGGTTCGAGGTCCAAGCTACCGCCGTGGTCGGTTTGTGTATAATCAACAGCGGCTAGAATTAGGGCATGGGACTTGAGTACCGACCCAAGAATGGGCCATAAAGGCTTGTTCCCATCCCCTCATTCTATTCTATTCTATTCTTTTCTATTCTATTCTTTTCTATTCTATTCTTTTCTATTCTATTCTTTTCTATTCTATTCTATTATTTTCTGTTAAAATGGTACGACAGATGCAACTTCTTTAACTCATCGTAGTGGCCTCATCGCAAAGTACTGTTTACTCGAATCTTTTATTTTACTGCGCAAACGTCGGAGAGAAGCGCACCGTCAGGTTACCCCGTCAAGTTACCCCGTCAGGTTACCCCGTCAGGTTACCCCGTCAGCTTTCTCTGTCAGGTTTCCCAGTGAGGTTTTTCTGTCAGGTTACCCAGTCAGCTTTCTCTGTCAGGTTTCCCAGTGAGGTTTTTCTGTCAGGTTACCCCGTCAGGTTTCTCACATGATGAAATCTACTTTCTATAACTTGGGAATGAAGGCAGGAAGAACTTTTAAGTCATGTTTTAAGATAATTTCTACGATGACTGTTGAGAAAATTATCTTCCTGCAAAAAGTTCGACAATTTTTATTTTGCATGTATAAATATTTCGATATTAATAACCAAAAAATAGCAATAATAATTGTTATTAATGGAAGCGATTAAATTTTCTTGTATGTGTCTTAAATATTCAAATGTTTTCAGGGGCGTCAGATAAATCATTTTACAAAGTGCGCCTGTCAGACACCGGTGTTCAGCGGGCTGCAGTCCAGTAATATTATGTGAGAATTCAACACAGAGTTGTTAAGAGCCGTCAAGTCTTCCTCAGCGGGACTTAAACTTCACTTTCGGCAAATAGAAATATCAAAAAATGAAATGTAGTATTGAGTCCAGAAACATATCCACAGGAACTTACGACATATTTGTAAATATTCCATGTCCAAACGGACCCTGTAAAATAACGAACTAATTCATTCAGTCGAGTTGGAACAACTATCTCGATCACTTAAAATTGGAGGTCAGAGATGTCACAAAGTGACCGCCAAAGATGTCACAAAGTGACTGGCCAGAGATGTCACAAAGTGACTGGTCAAAAGATGTCACAATGTAACCGGCCAGAGATGTCACAAAGTGACTGGTCAAAAGATGTCACAATGTAACCGGCTAAAGATGTCACAAAGTGACCACCAAAGACGTCACAAAGGGGCTGGCCAAAAATGTCCCAAAGTAGCCACTCAAAAATGTCACAGAGTAGCCGACCAAAGATGACCGAAAGCTCAAACAACATCCCGTGTCAAAAGATTATATTGTGTCTAATTATGAATACAAACAAAAAGGAGGTTGACAACACGATTTCAGCAGAACCGTCAAACTAATTCAACAAAATGGTCATATTCAAAAGAATAGAAAATGTTAGAATCCACTATAACTCATGAAGCTACAGTTATATATTAGAGCTTCAAGTTTTATTCAATTTTACAATACTTGTTCAAACAACAGTGCTATAATTTGAGGTATTTCATTAATGCATTGGCTTATTTAAGCTGTGAATTTCAATACTTATTTTCTAATTAAATACTTCAGACGTCATTATTTCTGAAACAAAATCTTTTAATTTTCATCTGATTGTTCATTTGATGTTACTATACCACTTTTTGCGAAGATTTCATGTATGATCTGCATCATACTTTTATATTTTGTGTTTGAAATTATGTTATGAAAATGCACTTCTTTTGTGGAGATCTGTACAGGCGTTTAAGTACTTAATTTGTAAACTTGACGGTAGCGCGCGAACACACATCCACCGGGTAAGGGCCTACACACAAAAATATTTTACAGTATGTTTGTGGTAATTAAGAGTGTTGGGCACGCCACTGGAAAATAATTGCGGGGCAACCGCAACCGCAAGTCACAAAAAATAGTTGCGATCGTTCCCAAAACCGCAACAACACAAGCTCAAAAGCTGCGGTCGTAACTCCAATTCGCAACCGCAACTATTCAATAGCAAAACTACCTAAAAAATATTGAGCGTGTACATCTCACACACAAACGCTAATAAATAATCCTCGATAAAACGAGTATTTTTGACTCAAAGAGAGACTGCTATAAGTTAGAGGATTTCAAATCGTTTTACGGGTTGCTGAGCTTACATCCTATTTTTGTTCTCGTCGCCAATCACTTTTCCCTATATTTTATTTTCAGTAGGGCAGTATTTCTAATTACGTCATTAGGAAACATTAAAACTCTGTTGTTGTTCAAGTTTATTTAAATGGCCAAAGTTACCATTGATTCCATTTCAAAAATGCAAGCATTTTCGCAGTGGGTGTCTGAAAGACGAGCACGTTTAGGCCTCAATATTTCTTTACCCAATGAAACGAGCCTTTCAATTGCAGCACTGGAGGGAATGGAAGCATTGAACTTTATGAAGTACAAAATAAAGTTACTATTGGGAAACATGGTCAGATGAATAGCTTGATGCTTGGATCAATGACAGGCTCTTTCAATCATTCCGTTATTTCATTTGAAGTATCTTTTTTGTTGTGGCTTTTTGGATAAAGAGCAGAAGAAATCTTCATCTGTCTCAGTTTTCGTGCTACTGATTTCTGAAGATATGGTTGCCACACTCTCGATTTCTAAGGTCATTGGTTTTTATTTATGTTTGATTTGCTTCAAAAGGTGTATATAATTTATTATTCATTTTTATTTATTAATTTTTTAAATATTTTTTAAATTTAGACTTTTTCAAAGTTACGGTTGCAACTCGCAGTGAAATTTGCTCGAAATAGTTGTGCCTCAACCCAATTGGCAACTCTTCAAAAATAGTTGCGACGCAACCGCAACTAAAAGAGTTAAGATCGCAATTGCGGGGCAACTGCCCAATACGGGTAATTAAGAACCTAGAAAACATTCTATATAAGTAAAAACATAAAATATTGAAAATAAAACAACATATTCTAGCACGAATAGGTATGATACGTCAACCAGGCATAAATAAGAGAAGTCAATGACGCCTCAAACTATTGTAGATCCATATAAAAAATTAACCACCTAGCTGTATGACAGCTGAACAGTAGACTCGTGAGTGACTGCTACATGCAATAAAACAAAAACAGCTACTGTAATTGACAGCTAAGCCCAATCCTTCTTGCTTGCAGAAATTTTAGCGGAGCAGCCAACTACCCACGAAGGTAAAGGTTTTGACTCCAACAGATCACTTGAGCTAAAATAAAGAGATAGTATAATTGAAGAACATTTTTCAATTTACGTTTTTGTCATTTGAAATTTCTGGTTTGGCTGGCTTGAAATCTGAAACTTTCTTCGGGGTTGTACCTGACGAGCAGAAAGCAATAAGAAATTTCACTACGATGCTTTGTGTAGGTACATTAACTCTACTAGATTACGGACTCATTTTGAAGCCAGAGATTAGGACATTTACCTTTCTTGAAGCTTATTGGAATCTTATTTAATTTTTTTAGAATAAGAAGAGTATTCCATAAGAGTATGGGCTTACCAACGCTGTACTTCAACAAGTAGAGAAACTTGAACGTTTGAAAACTAAAATAGGCTAAAATGTTATCCAAATTATTTAGGCTGGAAAGAAAAATAGAAAAACTTCCATTAGATGTGTTCCTAACAACGCGCACGACAGGCTGCAATTCCTCCACCATACAGAGATAGTGAGACTCTGAAGAACACAAAAGTTGAGACCATACATCCCTGGAGTAGCCCGAGAAGCTCTTTAAAGGCAGAGATTTTATGGAATCTGAATAAGTAATATGGGACACTCCGTGACACAAGGGTGAAGACGCCATCAGCTAAAAATCCGTTTTTTATGGGACCGAAATCTCACATTTGAGCTTTATTCAATACTTAACCTACAAAATGAGACCAAAAACACATTGATTTGTACGCAATTAATTATTTTATAGGAATTTCCATTTTGCGAACTTTGTATGACGATTACTCAAAACTAGTTTTTTGCATCTTCGCCCTTGTGGCATGCAACGTTTCATATGGTCACTCCGTCACTCCTGTTTTGCCTGATCCAGCTTTGTTTCCATGATCGGAAATCAAAGCTAATTTCAGGAATCGGAAGTCTTTAACTTTAAAAAGTCATCCATCCTAGATGTGACGTGTAACTTTGAGGTTGAGAAATACTAATATAATATATTTTATTATATTTCTAGAATTGATCAAGTTAATGACTGTTTTGATATCTAGGGGAATGTTATGCACAGCTAACAGTACTTTCCAGTTTCTGAAACCTGATATAGACTTATGAAACCATAACGAAACCATATACCTGAAATACCTTGTTACTCATAATGAAAACTACGCTTGAATGGTAAGAATGTTCAAGTTTAGATTTGGTTGTACAGCATTTCGGTTTTACCCAATTTTACAACTATCAGCGGCTACTCAAATGACAGGTTCTGGAACTGGAAAAACGTCTCCCACTCCCATGATAATTTTCTTTTATGGCAGGCTATACATCAAGTTCTTCGTCTCGAACGAGTTTTTCTCGCGTTGCGTGCAGCAATGAAGATTGCATGCAAGAAGCAAAAATGGATAAGAAGCCCTAGAGGTTATCCTGGGGAACTCAATAAAATGGTCCAAAATTTTTATCAGCTCCGTTGTTTCATTTTTTTAAATTAAAAGTTCATTTATAACTAATTTATTGTAAATAAAGCATCAAAACATGATACTTCTTTGACCACTTTTCCTTCATTCTAGAGCATATGTCTCAGGTGATTCAGTCATTTTTTGAAGCAAAGCACATATTTTTCCAGAACATCGTTACAAGCACACCAAGAAGTTGTTCTGATCTTCTTCCTGATAGCTTCTTTGAGTTCAGTGATGTTCCCAGGTCTCCCAACGTACACTCAGTCCTTGATGGAAGATCCTAAAGGGAGAGATCTAAGGGATAAAGTCTACGAACCTTAACATACCAAAGTTGTCTTTCAGTTTTGGGGGAGGTTTGAGGTGTGAGAGTGCGCTCCATCTTGCTGAAACCAGAATTTTCTTATAAGAATCGGATAGAGGGCTATAATTATATTAAAATGAACTAATATCTCATAATAAATAAAATAAATGGCTTATCGATAGCCCTTCTCTGCTTAGGACCAAAAAACAATTACTAATGGAAATACGGGTTAAGCGGCATCCTGATGTGCACTTGATTTATTGAACAGGAAGCACACAAAACAAAAATCCCATAAACAAAAAAAAATTGTCTGAAAATCATTGTTCCCCAGGCGACTAAATATGAGCAGATATCGGGTGTTTCAATAAAACATAGGCAAACATCAGACCTCAGGGTAAACTACTTCGTGGCTCCACAATCATAATTTCAGTGATTTCGGATAATCAATATAATAAAAAACTCAAGAGCTTCAAGGCGAGGTACGGCAGTCATAGGAACTGGACTGACTAACCAATTAGCAAATACAAGTTACATTTATTTCTTTAGTAGCATCCATAGAATGTTATGAATATTTTTCACAACAAATAACTCTCGTTTTGAGATAGTTCTTAAAATTGATGTTATTTTTAATTGAAAGTGTGTTTGAACATTATGTGTGATTATTTTGATTGCATTCCATTTATTCTAAACGTAATAAAGTTAAAAAACTATTTGAAATCTGGATTTTGAGAACTCAAATCTGGCTCTGCAACATTTTCAGAGCATGAAAGTTGTCATATTCAGTCACTATTACACAGACAGACGTCTACAATGATGCAAGAAGAGCAGTGTTAGGGCAGTTGATAGTAATGTGAGCTTTATAAGTTGTGTTCATTCCGAAACAGAGCTGAGAATTCAGAAGTCTAAACACCATTGAACACATCTCATTCGAATGAAACACTTGGTTTTTATCCATTATGTGAACTGATAAGGTGAGTTTTTGTTTCAGTAGGAAAGAGATGCAATTCGTTCATTCTCATTCATTTTTCGATTAGCCATAAATTTATTAGGTTTTACAGAACTAAGGATAGAACTGGACTCGAAAAAGTTGTGAAAAACCTATAGTATTATGCTGGTGAATCTTTGCTTTAAGAGGTTTATTTTATGACGTGGCAGCTTGGTACATTTCAATTATAAATACGTCACTTTACTCACAGCTAATCGATGATCATTAATGTATGATACATTCTTTCTTCATGCTGTGAGTGAGGACAAGTCTTTTCTATATATTTTTGTGCTCAATCTAAATTAGCCCATAATATAAAGTAAAGGCATTCTTGTCCACATTGTTTAAGAGAAATAAAAACATTGGTTATTAGTAATTGCAAATTCATTGTCTTAAGAGAAAGGCAAAAATTTAGATCTAATGTATGGATAAGCAACGAAGGCGAAAAAGTCTTGTTCAAGATTAGCCTAAATTTTAGTTCCATCGTTTTACTTTTATACACTTTCCATAATTGTACATTAGTTTTTTCAAACTATAAACTTAAGATTTGAAACGTTTAAGATTAAGATGCACATTAAGATAGAAAGCGACGATAAATTTATGAATAGGCAATGGCCAAGAGAAAGTTATTCTCTTAATTATTTTTACTATTATCAATATTATTATTAGTATATTCCTTAAATTCATCATTACTAGTCGTTACTCATTAATCCAAATATTAGTAGTGAGACCTTATAACTACTAGGTACTCCCTATGCTCTGAATATGTATTTTCTTCCCATTATCGCAAGGTCTAAAAGTCACCCTAAAACCAAGTCAAAAACTAACAGTCGTACGTTAAAGCTCGTTCGAGTGAAATTGCTCTTTCGTGCATCAAATGTTTTGAATAGAGGATTAATGTAATGATAAAAAACTGCAATAACCGACGTACAAAATTGCAATGACTGCAATAACCGCCACAATCGGCGTGTCTCAGCACGTCTTTATTCTCCTTGTACATGAATCTTCAGCTTCTTTCATTGGTCTAATCTTAATATTTTTTAGAGAAGTTCTAGACCACACGCAAACGCTTATGCTGTGCACCAGTCATGGATGGCTTTCTGTATGTCTACTGTAAAAAATGTCCTTCAACATAACCATTGGTGTTAGTCGAGCAATTTCAGAACGCTAGGCGCATGCCAAGTCATGCTACCTCCTACAAGAGCGCAAACGTCGTGTATTGTTAAGACGCTTTTAATCTTATAAATACTTTTGGCACTGAACCTAATTACTTTTTAGCCTTCATACGCTGAGGACAGTGAGAAGTTGATATGAATAAATTTATTTGAAATGAGTGGGACACAACACTCATATTTAAGTTATCACCGTGAAACACTCACTGGTGAGAACATCAACACTATAATAAAACGCCAGGTGTCTCCTTAAATAAATAAATTCATATTTTTTGTGCCTAATTTTTCCTATGTTAGTACAATGGGAGTCTTCCTTAAATACTGGTAGTTGAATCCGTAAACTTTTAGGTACATAGATTCTTAGCCGCTGGAGTTAAATCCCTAGACTTTCTGATTAGGTTCGAGAATCTGTTGCTTTAAGTTCTTCCTTCAAATGCATGATATTAAAACCCGTTATTTTTAACAGGCACACAGACTAATTTTTAATAATACAGACCTTGCATAGTTCTGAATATGAAATCGAAATATGAATTTATTTGAGATACAAACTTTTCAAATTAATAATGAAATGATGTCAACAAGTTTTAAACAAAAAAGTATTTGATATACAATGTAAGGCATAATCAGGTCAAAGATACTAAAACACACTACTATTAAGACACTGTACTGAGATTTAATACTAGAGATGAGACATTCAATACGAGAGGTTAGATATTTAGAACTAGAGATGAGCCATTCAATAAGAGAAATGAGAGATTTAGAACGAGAGATGAGACTTTCAATACGAGAGGTAAGATATTTAGAACGAGAGATGAGACATTCAATAAGAGAGATGAGAGATTTAGAACGAGAGATGAGACTTTCAATACGAGAGGTGAGATATTTAGAACGAGAGATGAGACATTCTATAAGAGAGATGAGAGATTTAGAACGAGAGATGAGACATTCTATAAGAGAGGTGAGAGATTTAGAACTAGAGATGAGACATTTAATACGAGAGATGAGACATTCAATAGGAGAGATGAGAAATTCATTAAGAGATGAGTGACTTTCAATACGAGAAGTGAGATATTTAAAACGAGAGATGAGACACTTTATATGAGAGATGAGACGTTTAATGTGAGAGGTGAGATATTTAGAACGACAGATGAGACATTTAATGCAAAAGGTGAATGATTTCTTACAAGAGATGAGATACGAGAGATAAAAGATTTAATGAGGGCTTTATAGCTCCTGAAGGAATGTAGCTCTTAGTGCACCAACCATTGAGCTCGCACGAGTACATTGAATGAGCGCTTCATTAACCATGTCGTAAAATTGACGTGATACATGCCATGATTTACAGTACTATATACATGTACTAGGATATCTAGGTAAGACGGCGACGTTATGTATGTATAAGCAAGCACCAACGTTTTGTCGATATTTTTCCAGTAAGACATTTCATGCATGAATCATATGAACATAAGTTATTGTCATACAAAACGTAATGACACGTTCATGTGTTTAAAGCATTGCTGTAGATGAGATTTACTGGTGGACCTTACAGAGACGGACATGAATTATCTGGTCTACTTGCGCCCAGGTGATCCACAAGTGATGCAGAATTATCAAATCTAAAATACGCTCTTGCATATAAGAGGTTTATTTGGTCACATACGGGGATAGTTCGGTGACATAAAACGATTAACAATCAAGTGCATACGTACTGCACAAAAATCTTTTTAGCAAAAACATCACTGAAGTTAAAAACAACATTTGGGAAAATTCAGACAGAAATTTCGCGCGACGGCTAGTTAGAATACTTTCTCGTTTACTCTTAATGATACAATATATCAACTTCAGCAATGATCGACATTTGTCGACATCGACAACTTATTATGAATCAAAAGCCAATATTCCTACCACTACTACACTGCTAAGAACTGCGGTGTACCTGAAACGTTCAGTATAATTTTCCAGTTTTTCTGGAATTATATTTTGCAATTTTTGTTCGTAACCAGACATATTGTGAAGAATAAGATTTAAATAATTAATACAATGGACGTTATGGTTGAGAAAAAATCTATTTAATGAAATTCCTAGAAACTTTTATTATTTTTGTTTCCATGTTTGTTTATTATTTATAACTTTATTTTCATTTACTTTTACTTACGTATAAAGAGATATGACTGTATCTTACAATTTCAAATTATTGCGTTACTTCACCCTCTGAGCTTGAAGCGTTCATTTTTCTTTTGTTTCCATCCAAATAACAAGACATTGCGTGAATACTTTGCTAACCTTGTCATACTAGTCAGAGGTTTGTTACAGTTCCATTTAATTCCTAGATTTTCTACGAAACAATTTATTCTGTTCGTGAACACACAGTACTTTGCGCAACCATATGAACTCAGAAATTTAAATAATAAAACGAAGGTAAATCCTCCCCTAGCCAGTACTCCATACATCAGTAAGATCATATTGGGATTCCACGAGTCCTCATTATTTTCACTGAACTGCTCTGCATTTCCATTTCTTTCTTCACACGACTGCAATTCGATGCGTCGTAGGCTTTTGAATTTTCCCATTGATTGACTCTCCATTGTTGAATGCTGGACTGGTAGCACATGTATTGATGATCAAGTGGTGTGCTATTCCTGAGTAAACTGCTTTTCATGAAGTCCTTGAATGACTTCATTTCTTTGAGTTATAACCAAGCTAGCAGGATAATCTTTAAGTGAAGCCTTTTTTGTTAATCAAATTATCCTCATTCAGATTGATTAACTTTACATGTGATAAAAAATGTTGAATTTCTAAAAAGTTGGGACATAGTATGAAAATTGGATTGGAAAGATGTTTTTTGTTAAAAATCTTCAGACCGTTGAAATTTCATAGTAGGTAACATAATAGCAATGCCTACTTACTAGCAAATTGGATGTACTTTACCCCAGCAAATATCTTTAATTTAATTGATCGCTTGAAACTGAAATTGTTCCAGCGAATTTCAATCAGGTATATCTTACCCTCATTTTCGAAAAGAGAAACAAATGAACACCCCAATAACTATCACAGCATCAGCCTTAAATCTGTTAGTAAAAGAATAGAAATACCACTTATAGTCCGTTTAAGAAAACGGACACCCAGCACGGATTCAAAGAAAAACGTAGCTGCCTCACGAGCCTTCTCAAATTTTTTGGAGAAGTCAACCTCATATACGACCGTATAAAAGCTGTAGATCTTGCATACTGCGACTTTCAAGAAGTCTTCGACAAAGTTCCTTATGATTGACTGATGCCAAACTGGAAACGCATTGAATACAAGGCAACTACTCTCGATAGATGCAAAATTGGCTCACTGGTCCTACTCAACGAGGGATGATTCATGATCGAGCCAGTGATTTGATTCATGTATCATCAAGAGTCCCCTAGGGAGTGTTTAAGGCTCGCTGCTCTTCATCATCTATAATATCTATATCAACGATCTTAACGTCTGAATCATCAGTAAAACCAACAAATTTATGGACGAACGACATTTTGTCACGGAGCTTTACCGAAAGAGAAAGAATAACTATTCAATCAGACCACACTCGTCCACTACAATGAACTGAAACCTGGCAAATTAGATCCAACATTGATAAATGTTCAGTCATGTACTTTGGTGCTAATAATCGATATTTCTAACATAAAGGTACGATGAATGACACACATATTGAAGCAGAACAGCAACAAAGAGATGTTGGTATCACTATCACTGAAAATCTCAAACATGACAAAGAATGGAACAAATTGTTCGTTCCTATTAGCAAATTTTATTTTAAATTAGGGAAATCTTAGTTATTCTGCTCTAAGTTTGGAGACAATTTGAATGCAAAAAATATAAACATAAAATTGAAGCTCCTAAAGAGTAAATACTTTTTTGTATGGTATAATAATTATCAACTAATATCTACTTATAAGCTCCACAATGACAGAAATACTTGGTGCGACAGCATAGCTTCCGTTTTTCAAAGCAAAGCGCATTTAAAAAAAAGGGTGTTATGTTGCCGCATCCTATAAAACATATATTGCTTAGCTGGAGAGGGGTATAATTCAATCAAAAAATGTAAAAATAGGAGTACTGAAATAATGATTTATCAATTCTAAACGTATGTGGCTAGAAAAGAAAATGTTTAATATAACAATCAACTCTTACAACCAGCGTAGCCGTTCGTTGTTAACAGTTTGATTTGAAACTTATTTCTCCACCTAAAATTCAGGGGGCTGAACTGAAAACAGATCGCAAACTGAAGCAATGTCTAATTCAAACTCCCAGTTTCAAGGACTGTAGATAAAGACACGAAAAATATCTGTATCCTGTATAAACCGTGGGAAGAAAATAATACAACACGTTGATTAAATCACCAGATTGCACATTTGTAGACCACGTACAATTATGAAAATTGGACTATATATAAACAATAGTATAAAAAGGGAAATAATGTATTTAAAACTCACAAATGTTTAATAGAAAAAATATATAGGAACATGTATAATGAATATGTGAACAAAAGTTTACAATACCCGACTGTTTTCTCGACATTATACATGAAAATTATTGTAGGGTTATTGCAGAATGTTCTAATACATTCTACTATTTGGCAAACGAACTTTCATCAGCATTCATCTGCAATACAGTGTCCTTGGTACAGCAGCTCTCGTTCTAAAACGTCATAAGTATGGGTAAGAACAAGGACATCAGCTAATATCTTCGCGAACCTACTGTGAAGCTCCATAAGAAAGATTTGGGATATTGGAAGATACGTGCACAACTGTGTGTTTCTATAACCTCGGTTGGAACCATAATAAGTAAATAAAAATGCCGAAATACGACTCTCAGCAAGCCTCGAACTGGCTTTCCTCGGAAGATTAACGACCGTGCTGCTCGAAAATTTGTCTGAACAGTAGTGCAGATGCCTCAAACTACTCGTGAAGAATTGAAAGATGATCTCAAGGCATCTGGGATCGAAGCCAACAAACACACGATCAGCAGGGCACTACATGTTGGAACCGTGTACACCGTGAAGGTATTCGCTCTTGCATACCTCATAGGACACCTCTTCTCCAGAAACGTCACGTCAAGGCCAGGCTGAAGTATGCCAACGACCATTTGAACAAGCCAGCAACATGTTGGAACTCAGTACTGTGGTCAGATGAAACCAAAATCGAGCTATTTGGGGAGAAACAGCACAAACCATGTTTGGAGGCAACAAAACAAAGAGTATAAACCAAAGTTTACCATACCCACTGTTAAGTTTGGAGGTGGCTCAAACATGGTGTGGGGATGCTTCAGCTCATCAGGGGTAGGTAAACTTCACATCATTGAAGGAACCATGAATGGGATAAAATATCGTGAAATATTGGAAGAGTAACTCCTACATTCAGCTCGTTTGTTAAAATTGAAACGTGGATGGAAATTCCAACAAGACAACGATCCAAAGCATACTGCAAACGAAACCAAGGAATGGTTGAGGATGAAGGAGATAAACATTTTAGAATGGCCAAGTCAATCCCCGGACATGAATCTGATTGAAAACTTGTGGAGGGAATTGAAATTGAAGATTCAGAGGAGAGGTCTCAATAACATCACTAAACTCAAAGAAATTTGCATTGAAGAATGGAATAAGATTAGGCCCGAAACTTGTAAAAAGCTGGTAGTGAACTACTATAAACGTCTCAAAGCCATAATTAACAATAAGGGCTCTGCAACGAAGTATTAATGTATGTAAATATTGAAATGTGTTGAAAACTTTTGTTCACGTATTTATTGCACATGTTTCTATATATTTTTTCTATTAACACATTCATTGTGGTTGTCAGGCTGGTGCAAATCTTTACTTTGTATATAGTCACTAGAAAGCTTTGAAAAAATTACAGAACCTAACCTGAGTGACCCACCGGTGGGTCATACTGCAATAAATGTGTTAAATATTTGTGGATTTTAGATATATTATAAACCTTTTTATAATATTGTATATGTATAGTCCAATTTTAGTAATTTTACGTGGTCTATAAATGTGTAATCTGGCGAGTTAATCAACTTATTGTATTATTTTGCTCCCCACGGTATGCACCAGCTAGTTATATATACAATAGGGTGGTTCTTACTTATTTTGTCATCGGTTTAACGGGTCCCAGTATATTAAATAAATATATCCCAGTATAATTGGCCAGCGCTGTTCGAATAGTTCTCCAATTTTTTTAATAATAATTCAGGCCCAGTTTTCCTACCTCAAAACGAACATTTGAAAACCACAGGATCCTTCAAATTTATGAAAAAATAGATAAAGACCACCCTAAAGTACATGACTACATGACTTGTAATGACTAGCCATTACATGACTTGTAATGGCTACATGACTCAAAATACACAGAAAGTACATGACTTGTAGAACACGCTATTTGACGCATGGTACACAGTAATATGAATTGTTTTATATGCAAATCATACCACCCGTCGTACACAATAAAATGAATTGTGATCCACAGTGATTATATATTCAAGACATAACACTTACAATCGTATGAATCGTGGTGTACAAAATTATATGACTAGTAGTCATAATAACTATACATATGACTCTTGGTACCTACTAATCTCTCAAAGTTTCAGCAAAATAATTATATGGCTCTTGATTTCCTTATTACAATGACAAGCAAAACTTTTGAACGCAGCAAATTATGAGATTTTTCAAAAATTACGGGATGTTTTGACATGAAACATAAACAGAAAATTAAAAAAGGCTTTATTCAACAACGATACGAGGATAATAAAAAAAAGTAAGTATTATAGATTTTACTAAGAAATTTGTAAAATGGTCCTTTTCTAAAGTTTTGAACACATTTACTAACACGTGGTTCCATAGCCTTTATTTTGCTTCACAGCTTTGAGTCAATTTCCATACGTTGAAACTTGCATGTTACAAAGTTCTGTTGAAATCTTTGTCTATTCTTCTTTACAAAAACATTCAATCTGCTGTATATTCCAAGGTGGATTCTCAACTTCAATTCTTTCCACAAGTTCTCAATCGGAATTAGGTAAGGTGACATATAATACTTGGCTTGTAAAATCTCAGTTCCATTATCCTAAAATCATTTTATAGTTCCCTTGACAGTATGCTTTGGATTATTGCCTTGTCGAAAGAGGAACTCCCTTCTTAGACCCAATGATCTGGTAGATTTGTTGAGATTCCTTGATGATATTCTGCGATTCTTAGAACTATCCATCCTACCTTCTATTACTTCTACTTCACCGGTACCGTTAGAAGCAAAACATGTCCCACCATAATGCTTGCTTCCCTAAATTTTACTGTAGGAATGGTATTAGTTGTTTTATGAACATTTCCTTTCTTTCTCCAAACATGAGTAGACATGTTTCGTCCAAACAATTCAATTTTGGTTTCATCAGACCATAATACATTATGTCAAAACTTAGATGTTTTTTCCTGGTACTTTTCAACATATTTCAAGCGCTATATAATGTGTTTCCTTTTCAACAGAGGAGCACTTCTTGGAGATTCACCATCCGGACTTTCTCGGTGTATAATCCAACTAATTGAATTTTTGCTCACCTCAATAGTTGCTTTACGTAAATCTTTCTGAATCTCTCCACGGGCTGCACAAGGGTTCTGTTTCACTCTCCGGACCATCCATCTCGCACAATTCTTTCCAAATTTGTCTGGCCTGTCAGTTTTTGAAGGTCACAAGTTACACCGAACTTGTTCCACTTACGAACGCTGGGACTTGAGTACACTTACGAACCAACATGTGTACTCGTACTCAATGGGATACTGGAGTTTAATTCATACCTGAAATCAGAAAAAAAATTCTATAAACGAAACATAACTAATATTGTGATGACATCGCCAGAATATAGACCAAAATTATAATCATAATATATGCATCTTACTCTTCTTGGTCACGTAGATCATGAACTCTGAGACTGTGTTTCTTTGTGTAAAATTACGACTAACGACAGATGAAATTCCATAAGCCCAAGCAATCGTAATCTGTTGATCGTACCAGTGCAACCCAGAGACCAAGTCGTCATGGCGACCAACACTGGTCGCTTCATGTAGAGAACGCGGCCGATGGCAAAGACAGTCACGTTGTGCCGTCGCCTCGGTGACGGAGGCAGTCTTTGTGGAAGAGTGGAGTGAGGTAAGGACGGGCTGGGAGGGGCTGACGTGAGAAAGCACGAAGAAGGAATAGAAGTTAAAGCATAGAAAGTCTGCGTTACCGACTTTACGGAGGCAAGGAGATTGGCATAAAAAAGTTGGCCGATGGGAGGAAGAACACGTGAAACACTTACGGAGAAATAATTTAGATTGAATTAATGCGATGTGGGGTATGGTGTAGCAAAAACTGGCTAAGACAATATGTGAGGGTCCCAGAGAAAAGTAAAAGGAATGTAATGTTAATGTAGCATTTCTGTACGCATAGTACGAGCAAAAAATTTGCTAGCACTTCTCAATGCTTCATCACTCAATTCCTCACTATACTTTAGTTTGAAAATATTTTTCCGGCACAATGAGATCTCAACTCAAACCTAAACAGTTTTCTTTTCAATTCAGTTCCATTTATTACACGTATTGCAAATTATTATTAAATTTTTTACTATCGTAATGTAGTGCAAGATTTGTTTTTACTGTACCAGAAACAGGCTAATTTTTTCCGCAGTTTTTCCTCGTCAAAACACTGAAATTATTCTACCTTTATTTAAGTAGTGCACTTGTTTGCATTCGGCAGTATGTGTGTTCTAGTTAGTTAATGAATTTCGATCTAAGAAATCATCATAGGCCTTGATCGTCTAGTACCTTGAACTTTAATTCTTAGTCTTTTACTTAAACTAAGAAAATTAGAATGAAAATACCCTGTGTGCTATCAAATGGGTGTGATTATGTTGCACCGAAAGTCATCCGTCCATGATACTTTATACAGGGTGGGCTAGAAAGAATGCCTCATTAAAGAATTTTTTTAACTCAAAAACTATTTGGGATAGAACATAAAACTTTATATCAAAACATTGATTAGATCTATGAATTTTACTAAAAAATAACATTTAGGTGTGGAAAACAATCTCTGTTAAGTGACGCCTGTTTTCGCGACAGCACATTTCTAACCTTTTTTTAAAGTTTTCTGTAACCCTCGTTAACGTGTTGCCGTTCATTTGCCTGATTTCCTCTTTAATTGAGCGATTGTAATAGGTTTATTAATGTAAACTTTTCCCTTAAGGTATCCCCATAGATAAACGTAGGGTACGGTTAGGTCGGGGATCTAGGCGGTCAGTTAACATTGCCATGCCGAGAGATCAATTTTTGCGAAAACAAGCGATTTAAAAGAATGATTGTTTCTCTCGCGATGTTATTCGTGGCACCATCCTGTTGATACCAAATGTCTCTCAGATGCCTTACTTCAAGTTGAGGTTCAAGGAAAGTACTGATCATATTTCGATATCTTTCTCCAGTGACGGTCACAACATTACCCAAATCGTTTTTGAAAAAATATGACCCAATGATTTCATCAGCCATCACACCACACCAGACAGTAACTTTCTGCGAATGCAAAGGCTTTTCAACAAATTGTTTAGGTTGTTGCTGCGCCCAGATACAACAATTTTGTTTGTTCACATATCCTAAAAGATGAAAATGGGCCTCATCGCTTATTATTAAATTTTTAATGACATCAGTGTTATCTCTTATGATAGTCAACATTTCACGTGAAAATTGCAACCTTCATGCATAGTCTGTATCACTTAATTGTTGGGCTAGATGCAATTTGTAAGAAAATAATTCAAGATCATTTTCCAAAATTGTTCTCAACAATGATCTACTGATGTTCAGTTGTGTTGAATGTTTTCTTGTTGAGACTGTGTCATCCACATGAAGACTTAGCGACACTCTATCAATGTTGATTTCATTTCGAAAAGAGCGGTTTCGACCAGGTAGTTTATAGTTAGACTAGTGTACCCAGCCGTCAAAAATGACGGCAGAGATTTTGTGATAATACCCGTGCTATCAAAAATGATGGCAAATATTGTTGGAAAGATATTAAATAAAACTAGCAGGACCCACGAATAATTCGCGGTTAGTTCAGTAGCATGATTTTACAGGTAGTGAATAAATTAACAATCATTGATTATATGATTCAACAACTTTGATGTTATCCTAGAAAATTAAATGAAACCACTATAATGTAACACAGGACATGTGTGTATGTACGTATTCTATATATAATGAAAGAACCATTTAACTTAACGCAACCTTTCTAAAGAGTAAAAATAAAATAGCCAACTTAATTTGTCATTTATTGCAGCATACTTATAGTCAATCACTTATTGCAGCATACTTATAGTAAATTTATCATACATGAGAATTAAAAATCTGCTGTAGAATGCAAGGGAAAAGACTTCTGCCAACCAACACAAACAAATACAGGTATGGCTTCAGAGTACCCAAACTCATACACATTAATGAATTATTTCTCTGTATACGATATTTCTTGTAAATGTGATTCCTCTTCTGTGGCCATGCGTGGAATCATTTAGATGTAGGACTTTAACTCTCATATTGTTCATTGTTTTTTCTCTTGAAAATGCTACGTAGAGCTGGCCGTGAGTGAAGCATGGCTTTGGTAAATATATGGCAACTCTATCAAATGTTTGACCTTGAGCTTTATTTATTGTCATTGAGTAGGAAAGGCGAACTGGGAATTGAGTGCGATGCAGAACGAAAAGAATATTGACATCGCTAGGGTTCAGTTTTATCCTTGTGATAAGTACTTTGTTATGAGCGTGAGAGCCACTGATTATACACTGGTCAACATGATTTTTGTCTCACGAGTACCAATAGTTGTACTTAATGCAGATTTTTATCATGTTTTCAAATATGTATTCGGAATTTCTCCATCACCCACAGTTTTTTATACTTCGAATTCAATTTATTGAAATAAACGTTTTTTCGTCCATCTATCCATTGTAAATTGACAACTCTTAGAACATTATCAATGTGATGGGACCAAATAAACTTACTCAGGTGCAGGTTTAGACATGTATAGACTTGTACAGTCATGCACAAAGATGATGTGTTGTAGTACGCATTCATCAGAACGATGCAATTGTACATACAATAGCCGTGAACGAGTGAACACGTCATCGTGAATGCTTTTTGTATCTAAATTATTGTGTATAACATTTTTACTAATTAATTTGAATTGGGCATTGGTTACAAAATGCTTAGAGTTTGTTTAAATCATCCTAATAATTTTTACTATATATGTGGCGAAGTCACACTCAAGTCCCAAAAGCGAAACCTTACTCCGTTAGTGAAAAAGTGTTATGAACTTTATTTTGAATGTAAAGTGGGGGACCAAACAAGGACCTGGGCCCCACATATCTGTTGTTTATCGTGTTCTAGACTTCTCACTGCATGGAAGAATGGCACACGCCACATGCCATTCGCCATCCCTATGATTTGGAGGGAACCCAAAGATCACTCCTCTGACTGTTATTTCTGTCTAACAAAGATTAAAGGGAGTACATCGAAATCAAAACATACAGCGGTGTACCCTTACTTACAATCTGCAATGAGACCAGTTCCACATTGCGAAGAATTAGCCAAACCAAAGCCTCCAGAACATGTAACATTAGATGAAGAGAGCTCAGATTCTGATGAAACTGAGGAAGAAAAAGAAACACATATTGGTGATACAACGTTTAAACAAAGTTGTTCATCTGAGCCTCATTTATTGACTCAAGAAGATCTTAACGATCTCGTACGGGACTTGAAGTTATCCAAAAACCAGTCTGAACTGCTTGGTTCCCGGTTAAAAGGATGGAATCTTCTTCAGAAGAATACAATCATATGTACTTATCGTAATCGTCATTCGCAATTTAAAAACTATTTTTCTGAAGAAAATGGCTTAGTGTTTTGTAACGACATTCCTTCACTTATGGAGACACTTGGTATTGTACATAACCCCATAGAATGGCGTTTGTTCATTGATGCTTCTAAAATTAGTTTAAAAGCAGTGCTTCTGCATAATGGAAATAAACTCCCATCTGTTCCTGTAGCTCACTCCGCTGGTATGAAAGAAACATATGAAAACTAAATTTATATTGGAGAAGCTTCAATACGCAGTGCATGAATGGAATGTTTGTGGAGATTTGAAGGTAATTGCACTTATTCTTGGTCTGCAGCTTGGTTACACAAAGTACTGTTGTTTTTTGTGTCACTGGGATAGTAGGGACATTATAAAAACATTATATTATAAATGAATGGCCTAAACGCGAATCATTCATTCCTGGACAGAAAGATGTGAAACATGACGCATTGTGTAATCCTAAAAATGTGTATCTACCTCCGTTACATATCAAACTAGGATTAATGAAGAATTTCGTGAAAGGCATGGACAATACCACTCCTGGTTTCATGTACTTAAAACAAAAGTTTCTTAAAATTAGTGAAGCAAAAATTAAAGAAGGAATATTTGTGGGCCCACAAATACGATCACTAATGCATGATGAAAAGTTTGAGAAAGTATTGAATCCACTGAAGAAAGCAGCTTGGCATGCGTTCAAAAAAGTTACTCGCAGTTTTTTGGGAAATCGAAAGGCGGAAAATTACCGTGATATTGTCAACGATCTTATAACATCTTATAAACATTTGGGTTGTAATATGTCTTTAAAATTACACTACCTGCACTCGCACCTAGATTTCTTCCCTGAAAATCTTGGCGCAGTGGGCGATGAGCAAGGCGAACGTTTTCATCAGGAGATTGCAGCTATTGAAAAAAGGTACCAAGGCAAATGGAATACTAATATGCTGGCCGATTATTGTTGGACCATCAAGAGGGATGCTCCACAGGCAACCTACAACAGAAAATGTTCATTTCCTATTTTCTAGGTGAGTCATAATGTTTAAATATTGTGTAGTTAAGAATTTAGATAATATTAAAAACTTCGAAAATATAAATGCCTGTCACTTGGAAGCCTTGCGTGATGGTAAAAAACCGATATCATATTTGGATTCAGGAGAAAAAATACTATCAGAATCACATATTTATCTCTCTGAGACAAAAAAAATCATTTTTGTTCCTCAGTGTTTTGTTCCTCAGTGTTTTGTTCCTCAGCTTACGAGCACAGCATCGAGGCATCAATAACTATTGATGCCTCGATGCTGTGCTCGATGCTGTGCTCGTAAAGCTGAATGACCTCCAGTCGAGTGCCGTTACACAGTCCCTGAGTTATGGACAGGTTTCTCAGTTGCATGATTATTGCGCAACTTTCAAATTCAGTCTATGAGGAGGCATGCCAGACGGAATGAAAGAATTAATGAACTCCATTGGATAATTTTGTGCTTCTTCATAATTATCGCAAGATACGGAATCAGTGTTCAAGTAAGTTTTATTTTCTGTTGGTAGCATTCTCAAAACTTCCTCATTGACTGCTAAGCATTAAGAATTCTTTAATGATAAGATTACTCTTGCTTTCATCTCTTCAACCGTACAGTTGTCAAACACCTCTGATATCAAAGATCCATAACATGTGCATGTTTCAGAAATGTCTATAACATCTGGAGCCATTCCATCATGAGTACTCTGGATCGAACCATCGCCCATTTGTAGAAGCCATCTTAAAAACTCTTGTTCATTTGCAATTGCTCTCATGTTCTGTGTGAGGCTCATGTGATGCAAGCTGTACCATAAGTCTGAGCGTTTGAGGCACACGTCAAGCACAGCAGCAGGAGAAGCTTTGGGAACAACCGGAAGTACTTGTCTGAAGTTGCCTCCGAGTAAGATTACTTTACCACCAAATGCAGTGTGGGTGTTCATTATATCTCTCAAGCATTTATGGATGGCTTTCATAGCATAGCATAGAATCATAGAAGCTTCATCAATAATGAACACTTTAACTTGCTTCAGAAATTTTCCTTGCTCAGAGTTCGGTGGCACAATGCAGACACTTATTTTGCTTAGGGGAACTGGAAGCTTGAATATGCTGTGCAGGGTTTTGCTGCATCTCAACAGTGTTGCAGCAATATCGGTCCAGGCAAATGTGCTTGTCTTAATGTTGTTCGCATTAAGATACTCGTATACCTTGTTGAATAGATAAGTTTTTCCTGAGCCGCCGGGTGCATCCACATAAAACAGTCTATTTTTTGTCAGCTCGCCTCGCTCAACAGAGAATGCACTTGCAACCACAGCATTGAATATCTCTCTCTGTTCAACATTCAGAGAATTCCCGCCTATGTTATTGTTTCCAACATCTACTTCATTTGCAGGATGATCTCCAACTGGTTCAGGCAGACCAAACGTGTTGCAGGTCATGCCATTTTCCATGAATAAAGCATTCAGCAAGTGGAGAACAACATTTTCAGCAGTCGTGTTATCATGTCTCAGCAGAAGATCTTCAGTCATGAAATACTTATTCTCATTCCATAACTGCAGGGCATTCACGGGCTGGTTGAAGACGCACATCATTCCAAACATAGTTAGAAGTTGCCGTGGCATCTGATGAGTTGCTTCTTCTGTCAAAGCTTCCAGCAATGCATTGTCATTCTCAACCAGGCGCAGTCAGACGCGTGCCTGTTTGAAGGTGTCCATTTCTTGACCACCGATCGTCTTCAAATCCCTGAATGAAGTCGCTCCAGGGACATGGAGGAGCAACATCCTCAAATAAAATTTTTCTGCATTTCGAGGACTTGCAGAGTACATTCTGGTTACAATGTTGCTGAATCTAACATGCCGTATCCACTTTGTTGTTTGTTGAAGACACAATGCTCAGGTACAGAACAGTAGAGAAAATTTCTTGCATTCTCATCTACTTGATTGAGTTTGAACCAAGCTGTCAATTGTGCATCGCGTTCTTCTGCTCTTACTGCTGCCTCCCTTTGATTTCCGTCTCTATAGTACACTTGCTGCTCATCAGGTAAATGGAGAGCCAAACGATAAACAGTGTGAGATTGATCATGCATTTTGAACTCGGACAATCTCCAAAAGGCTTCTGGCGGAGACACATACCTACATGACAAATACTGTTTAACTTCATTGTGTTCATGTACTTCATTGTGTTCATGTACTTCATTTGGTTCATTATTATTTACAACCTTTTTTCTGATTTCCATGTTTGCACAGTCCTGGCCTTTATATACATATTTGAACAGGTATTTTACACTTTTCACCGAGGAACACACTTCAACATTGATGTGGGTGCGGTATTTTCTCAGTAGATACTTATTGTATGGAACGACAAATCTGTTGTCAACCTCACAATTGCCCACATGTACATTTTCTGCATTGTTTCTCCCGTCTGTACACTGGGTATCCGGATACATTTGCCATAGTTTCTTCTTGGAAATCTTTTGGAAATTTTTTCACACTCTCCTTCAACCATGCACACAGAATTAGGATTTGATGTCCCACATGGACCATGGATCATCAATGTTCTCACGCATTCTCTGAACTCTGGGTGGTCTGATGAAGGTATTTCAGCACAAACTATATCATCAATTTGCTCTCTTGTTCTTAGTTTGTCTTCCTCTCGCAAAATTATCAAAAGATGGCAATGTGGTAGACCGGGCTTTTGAAATTCGATGACAAGGATATGAGCAACTGAAACACCAAAATATGTCTATCTTTGATATCAATCAAAAGTTCCTTGAGGTGCATCTTGTAGACTCGTGAAACTAAATCTGGTCTGTGTTGTGCCGTTTCATGCAATTCAAGGTTCTCTGTGATTTCTCGACACTTTGGGTTACAAGTGTATATCAAGAAAATATCTGGTTTTCCAAATTTGCAGACGATCGCCATGGCATTTTGATATGCTTGTTGTATATTCCTTGGACTTCCTGTAAATGTGGAGAGCAAAATGACTGGAACACCTGGCTGTTGATTATCATTCTGTCTATCTAGGTGATCCATGAGACCCGAATACAGTGCCGCTCTTAATTGTGCTTGGTTATTCTTAATGAAGTTAGAATAGAATAGAATAGAATAGAATAGAATAGAATAAGGCAATAGGAACGAGCCGTTTGGCCCATTCTTGGTTCAATACCGAAGTCCCATGCCGTCTAAAGTAAATCCATCAGTCATGCACGTACACCTTAACCACGTAAGTCAATTTAGTCGTGTGCACACATATCACTCACGCACAGGTGTTTATGTCACGAGCATTTATCTCAATCATACATTAGCCTTAAGGAGTTAGGGACATAGAGTTAGTAGGATGTAATACTGGGGGGCTCGTAATCCAAAATTTATCGAGACGATTTTTGAATGTGTTCACAGTGCCAGCAGAAACTATGTTTTCTGGCAGCTGGTTCCAAGTGGCGGAAATTTTAACGGGAAAAAAGTTCATAGCTTGAGATGTCTTGAAGTTTCTCAGTAATAGTTTTTGACCGTTATTTCTGGTTCTTACGTTACCGTCTCTTTCGAAAAGCCCTTTCAGGGTAACATTGTTAAGGCCATTGAGATATTTAAAGGTCTCAATAAGTTGTCCTTGCAGTCTTCATTGTTCTAGGGATATAAGTTCAAGGTGTTGAAGACGTCTTTCGTAACTGAGATTGCGAAGTTCTGGAATCATCTTCGTTGCTTTCCGTTGTATTTTTTCCATTTTATTAATATCTTTTCGTAAGGTAGGAG
>VCRD01000541.1:193999-207073 GCA_006783055.1 Trinorchestia longiramus
TCTTGGGATATGGTGGTCTGTAGCGGTTGCAATCTTATCTTTGAGTATCATGTAGCACTCTTCGGCGTTTTTATTGTTCATAAGTACTTCATAGTTATAGCTGCCAAGCTCTTCTTTCATTAGTTCGAAGTTTGCTCGTTTTTAGTCGAGGACTTGTTTATGTTGAGTCCTTGTGTTAGGGTCTTGTACTTCGAGAGAGAAGTCTATCATCTGGTGGTCGCCGATCTTGTCCGTAACTTCTAGGCCGTTTATACTGAGGTCAGTAGTCGTCATGACGAGGTCAAGAATGTTGTTTCCTCTAGTTGGTTCGTTGACATGCTGCTGCAAGGAATTGGTATTCGTTAGATCAATAAGTTTTGAGCCTGGTGCTTGACTTTGGCGAGTAGTCCAGTTTATGTGGGGCAAGTTGAAATCTCCCATGAGTAGTGTTTCGTGAGGAGTACTAAGAATATTATCTAGGCAATCATAGAATTCGTCATCTTCAATTGCCGTGCAAGTTGGGTTCTTATACACGAGCACAATTTTGATAGTTTGTCTTGGATGCGGTTGGATGTTGAGATGTAGTATTTCCGATTTTTCTGTTGCTCGCTTGGTTTTGATTTGTGGTTGCAACTTTTTTTTACTCAAGTTTAGATGGCATCCCTCCACTTTCACATAGGCGTCAACAATGTATTGTTGCAGTAATTTTCCAGCTCAATGTAAAGCACTAAAGTCATCTCTGATTGCCAGACGGTATGAGTAAATCTCTTGGATGGTGACTTTGTTGCGAACACGCGTTTGGCGCTGTTCCACATGAGGCATATTTATATGCCATCCAGGTTCTCCATTCGGAAAGAGAAGAGGATAAACCATGGGATCAAGATGGCAAGAGATGTAAGCAATCCTATGCCTCTGTAGACCTATGGAATAAACAACAATATCACAGTACATTGGAGGCGAGCCATCATCACCAACGAATATGGTTGCTACCTCATTACCTGTTGGGTTGCTGTATCTTCGTCTGTCAGGGCCAGGGATGAACTGCATGGTTACTTGTCTTGGTGGCATGTTCTTAATCACAGCTCTCTCTTGTTCTTGTAGTTCAATAGCCCTCACATTGTGGTATGCTGCTGCGTAAGGATTATTGTTCATCGCCTCATTTATCTTTTGAGAAACAGATACTAAGCAGTTAGCATTTTCGTGCGCATTTGCTCTAGTTTGTACGGCTTCATTGGTTTCTAAGATGTAAAGCTGGTCGTATCTTCTCTCTTCAGGGTCATCTGCACGGAGGTTGCTTGCGTAGTGGTAAATTTGACCTTGTAAACGGAAACAATACGGTCCACGTCCTGGAGAAGGTCTAATGTTCGCACCGAAAGATGCGAAAGAAAATGCAGAATTATAGTTTCTTATATTCTGTTTGAAATTAAAACCCTCTGCACCGTCGGCATCAAAGAGTAATCTCAAACTTTCGGGGTATTCTTGTAGGGGAAGAATTGAAACTTTTCCATTATGACAACAATTTAGTTGTTCTCTTTGGAATCTTAAAGCTCCGCAAAATTGACATCGGACATCCATGGCTCCAGTGTAATGTATCTGGTGTTCCATATTATTATTATTATTATTTCTTCTTTCATGGTCTCTGTTTCTTCTGTTTCCTAGAAATTGCTGTCTCTCCACCTCGTTCATATTATTTCGTCTCTCTTGGTCTCTGTTCCTCATGTTCTCTAGAAATCGCTGTCTCTCCACCTCATTCATATCATTTCGTCTTTCTTGGTATCTGTTTCTCCTGTTTTCTAGAAATTGCCGTCTCTCCACATCATTCATATCATTTTGACTTTCTTAATCTCTATTTCTCATGATTTGAAGATGCAATTCTCGCTCCTCCTGACTCATATTTATCCTTCGCTGTTGCATTCGTAGTCTGCTTCTATCACGAGTTGCTTGCCTTTCGTCTTCTCGCAAGCGCTGTCAACTCCTTCTCTGTCGCTCTCTGGCTGCTTCTCTTTGTTCTCTTATTCTCTGCTCCATGGTTTTAGATCAGGGGTGGGCAAACTTTTCAGTGCAAGGGCCACGTTCAAAAATTCGCAATTTCATGGGGCCACATAGTACAGATTTGCGCATAAGTAGTAAGGTACTGTCGGTATCACAGATACGCTAGCAGCACTTTTTAAAATTTAAAAAAAATTCAAAAATTTCGAAAATTTCAAAAAATTCAAAAAATTTCAAAAATTCAAATAACTGACACAATATAAAAAATTTAAAAATTCCTAAAATTCAAATAACTGACATAATATAAAAAAATAAAAATTCCATAAATTCAAAACATTCAAAAAATTCAAAAAATTCAACAACTAAAAAAAATGAAAAAATTTAAGCAATTTAAAAAATTAAAACAAAATCAAAAAATAAAAACAACTAAAACATTCAAAAAACGCAAAAAAATCGAAAAATTAAAAAAATTAAACCATTTGAAAATTTACAAAATTAAAAACATTAAAAGGTAATTTAAAAAATATAAAAAATTTAAACCATTTAAAAAATTAAAATATAGAAAATAATTCTAAAACCAAAACATTCATAAAATTCCCAACCCAAAGTAACGTAATGTAACAAGACCCGACCCCAACCGTATAATAGATACCGCAATGAAGGGTGTGACGCACAGGTACGATAGTCGTAAACGTATTAATATATAGAAGATTACATATAAGAACGGAATGCAATATATTTAGTTTTATATATACTTACATAAGACAAGCGATTTAATTGAACATTTCTTTAATGACAACATTCCTACCGAAAACTAAGACACTTAGTTTTTTACTGCTGCAATAGACTGCAATTCGTGTCATATTCGAGTACAATGTACCCGAATCATAGGGCAATACCCCGCCGAACTCGGTATCCACGGTACGGACTCGAGTATATAAGGCTCTGGATCTCTAATTTTTTTGAAAGTGACACAAAATATATAAATACATAAATAAATAAATAAATATATATATATATATAAACACACGACGGTCATTCTTAGTATTAGATTAGATAGATAACGAACTAGCATTTTCAAATGTTCTTATCCATCTTCTCAGTGTTTTGCGATCCGCTTGAAGATCTATTCCAAAAGAAACTGAAAGCTCTCTGTGCTCTCACAAAAGACGATCCATTTTCATAAATGTACTTGATGAAATCGATCCGTGTATCTTCAGAATGCATTGCGAACAAATAGCGTTTAATATTCTCGTACTGTTAACCTATATGCGGTCGTGTATTTAGGCTACATAATTAAATGTTATTTATATCCAATAAATGTTTTGACATAAAGTTTATGTTCTATCCCAAATAGTGTTTGAGTTATAAAAGTTCTTTAGTTGAGTTATAAAAGTTCTTTCTGGCCCATCCTGTACAACATGATTGTCTCGAATCTTGAGCAATTAAATACAAATTAGTATTAATTTCAGAGTAGCAATTAATATCAAATTACCCACTAATTACAAATTACTAGCTACAAATCCCGTTCATCAATCACTGTTTCAATTGAGTTCTCTCTCTTCTGTTTCCCTGCTTTACTTGTTAAAATATTTGAATATTAGTCAAGAAATATTTCTCTCTGTTACGATTCCAGTATAAATTTCTCAACCAACCTGTACAGTACTTTGCTCCGATGCAAATATTTCTATGACCTCTTGTTCTGTAAAGTTAGAGAACGGGCTTCGTAACATGTTAGTGTACGTCCTTTGTAACGTGTAAGAGTACGTGTCTTGTAACGTGTAAGAGTACGTGTCTTGTAACGTGTAAGAGTACGTGCCTTGTAACGTGTTGGAGTGCGTGCCTTGTAACGTGTTAGAGTACGTACCCTGTAATTCTGAAATAAACGGTCATTGCTATCTTAGAGCTACGTTGTCCTTTAATCTTGTAATTCCTTTGAAGTATTACTCATCCTAGACATCTTCTTTGTGTTTACAGTGACACGTAAAAGTATTTGATCCATCACATGTTTTGTCATCACTATAGTTTGGGTTTATAAATTTACTTGATATTTGGTCAGTTTTATCTCCTGCAGTATATTTAGTCGTGTTTGGAAAGGAAAATAAAAAAGTCATTATTGAAATTGTTTTATTGATCGACAGTAAAAATGACATCCGAAGAGTTCTATTTTGGTTTCGTCTGACCAGATTACCTTTTCCCAAAACTCCCTGCTTCTTTTCTATATACAGTAGGCTTGAACCAAATTCATAGGTTTTCAATATTCAAAATTGAGACAAAAGCAAAATAGAACTCTTCGGTAGAAATAGCAGCGCGGGTTTGGCGGAAAAATGACGCCGCTCATAATAATCAGAATACCATTCCCAATGTGAAGTTTCGGAAGTGATTCCATCATGACATGGGGATGTTTTTCATTCAACGGTACTGGTGAGTTAGAAATTATCAAAGGCACAGTGAATGGTCAAATTTACTGAATAATTCTTGAGAAAAATCTTCGGAGATCAGCCGTTTCTTTGGGACATGGTCACTATTTCCTGTTTCAAGAAGACAATGATCCCAAGCACACTACCAAAATAACTAAAGAATTGTTTAAAAATAACGAAATTAACGTCCTCAATTGGCCCAGTCAGTCTCCCTACCTAAATCCAATTGAGAATTTATGCAAAATTTTAAAAATCAAAGTCCATAAGCAGAATCCACAAAATAGCAATCAATTAGAGGAGTTCTGCAAGGAAGAATGGGGAAAAATGCCAGTAGATCTTTGTAAAAAAAAGCTGTGCAATGAATCGTAAGCGACTGAAAGCATTTGAACGAAATAAAGGATTTTCAACACCATACTAAATGAATGTATTCAATACTCTTGCATAGGCCATTTTTGTTTTTGATCAATAAAACAATTTCAACGCTGACGTTTTAATTCTCCTTTCCGCATACGACTAAAGATTCTAAATGAAATAATACTGACGAAATATCAGGTAAAATTGTGAACTTCAACTACAGTTATGACAAAAGATATGATGTATCCAATACTTTTGCGTGTCACTGTATATAGTACAACTTAGTATTATCAAGGATTTGTATCGTCCTTAAACACACCAACCACAATGACTGTTTTATTCCTTATTATTTATAAGATTATAATTTACTTTGGGCAAAACATCAAGGTCGCTACCTAGTATACATTATTGTTCTCCTAAGGATTTAAATAATGAGAAGCTCATGTAACTAGGCTCGCTATATAGATAATAATGGTGAGGTGATCTTTACTAGTCATCTATTTCAAAAGTACAATAGATTTGCTCTTCCCAAGGCCCATGACTATCAATTGTTTCTCTCCGACAGCAGGAAAGCATTTACGTTCCATAAAAATTAAAACTTTTTTTCGAGCTGCTGTCACACAAGTTGCTAAGTAAATTGGCATCGCAAAATTAAAAAGGCCATAAAGATGGCTGCTGCTTGTGAACACCTGACCAGAAACTTCTACAACTCACTGAGTTTGCGCACATAAATTATGCCAATATTAGTAAACAATTTCAATCATTAATAACGCACGAGTCGGGAGTATCTGTTAAATCCTTTTGAATATCAGCGTAGCAGCCTCTGCTAGCTTCGGATCATGGAATAAAATAGAATATAGCAACCAGTACGAGCCGAGTGATTCATTCTAGAGTTGCCACCTTTGTAAGTCCCATGCCGTCTAAAGTAAAGTTATCAATCACGAACAGGCACCTCATTCATGTACAGGCGAGTTTAAGAAAGTGAACGCATTTAGCCTTTAAATGTACCAATAAGAAGAATAAGTTTATCTGTGCACTTGATTATTCAATTTAATTTATTAAAGCGACTGCCCCAGAATTTAATCTAGCGAGGTTTGTAATATATAATGAAGTGACAAAAGCTCTAGGAATGAGCTTAACGAGCATGCTGTATTTTTTAACAAGCTATAACGCAGTACCTTTGTTTTAAATGTCATTTGTTCACATGAGAAGCCTAACATTTGTAAAATATTCTGATCAAGACTGCCTGCTTTGAAGATGTTCCTTGACGAATGGTTTAGTTGTTTCCTTCTAGCATTAATTACTTCAACTGGAACTACCTTTGACGTAAGTCGCTGAAGGATGTAGCGTAAGCGAGCATCTTCAAAGAGATACCATACTTGCCAGAAAGTCTATTGTTCTCCGGAAAATTATGTCAACAAGCCAAGATTCTAATGGCATCTTCTGTAACCTTGAGGACACCTTGAGAATGCAATGGTAAAATTATACTAATAACAAAACTTGAATAGAAAAATTCGAATTGGAAATGAACTTCACTTACAGATATAAGTTGAGAAGAAAACGGAGAAGAAAAAGAAACCGAGTGAGAACATGTGTAGATCAGAGATGATTTGAATAACACTAGTCAATTTGACATTATTTATTGGTGCGGTAAACTCCTAAAATTGATTGAACAAATCCCTCATGATTTCAACAAATTCTCCGTCTGATGATGTTCACTAACGAATAAAAACAGGTAACACGGGAAGCAATAAAACGAGTAGGTATTATAGAACATTTCCACAGCTTGTAAAAAGAAGTAGGGCTAGGCATTTGTACCGTGAACAATTGAGTAAATATTTTATAATTGAACAACGAATTCTGACTGTAACTTAAGTCTATACGTGAACAGGGAATTAGTTTTTACATGTAATTAAAAGCTGCCCATGACAGAATTCAGATGGACGTAGCTTCATTTGCCCAATGCAGGCAAAAGGCTGTATCTACAATGAGAAAAATTGCTGAGTCATTATGTGCTCATGGTTTCCTGCTTAAAATTATCTCTCAAGAGTTAATAATAAAAGATAACCTACCCTTGATAGCTTCTATGACATAGCACATCGCTAATATTTTCGACCCAAAGAGATACGAATTACAGTGTTTGAGTGTTGTGGGGATCAAAATTTACTAAAGAATTATATCGCATGACTTCGATATTCGGCCTTGTCAGTTCTTTTTTTGTTTCTTAGGTTATCCCAGTAAGTTGTGTTTTATATAAAATTTATAATATTTCTCTAGATTCTATCGCAGTAAAAGATTCAAATACTGGCAGTATCAACAAAATATATAATGAGACTGGGAGAAGTTCAACAGTCATACGTCTCTTCATTGTTCTATTAGTTCACTGAGACAATAGGTCCAATAACCCTTTCTCTCTTAACGTACCACATTTAATACACTTGATATAAACACATCTAGTTTGAACTGTACGTCAACTATATGTGTGTTGACTGTTTAAACGACATCAATACGGCGTCGTACTTCAGTAGAACACTACGCTTTTTTACTGGACGTGCTGTGTGTAATTATGACCTTCACATAGTGAGTCAAGTCAGTTTTTTTAAATAATTTAAGGAGGGAAAAATTAACAGGCTATGTATTTAATTGTTACGGATTTCAAAGCCTGAAAATATCTGTACGGCAGGGAATTGCAAACCAAAAAGAAGAAAAGATTCTCTAAGAAAAAAGTTTTTTTTCATCATGAAATTTAATTCAATCGTTTTCTCCTTCATTTTTCGTATATTTTTTTGTTTTTTGATCACCTTCATACCTTAGCACTGCCTTATTTGAGTAAGTTAATACAATAGAAAGCTGGTATATTGATTGTGCACACCACATTTCCTAGTGTGTTGAACTTATAAACCCAAAAAAGTGTAATCAGAAATGAGTAATTTTTGTAGTGACATCATTACTAGGTATCAAGTGGATCTAGGAATGTAAGAATGTGAATGGGGTTTTTTTCTCGGAGAAACTCTATTTTTCTAATAGTATCATAATAATAATTGTACTGCAGCGGGGAGCACTTCTTTCAATGAGGTTTCCAATTTTACTCCTAACCAGACCCTCATGACTCTTTTATGACGACCAGGGAGACGCATCCACAGTGTCACAGAATCGTAGAACACCTTACTCGCGGTGAGAGCGTAGTAGTTCATAGCTGAACCTTTATCATATTCTAAATTGTGCTACAACGTCTACGTTATGTAGAGATTTAATAAAAAGACCGCAGTAATACATGACGCATGTCCAATAAAAGAGGTTACTAGAAATGAAATCTTTCTGGCCAATAAACTACTGAATGAACAAAAAGCTTCGTGGATCTTTTCTTTTCAGGCTACGCTGACAGTCCCACATGTTGCATGGCACAAAAAGAATTCCAGAACAGCCATCATAATGATAATAACGCTAATAATCGTACTCTTTAGTGAAACTCTGATTGCTTGCCTGAAAATATTAGTCTTGTGTCAATAACCAATCTTACAAGAGCTTTTAGAGAAATATCATCGGTACGCTGTTTATACATGTGTTATTTTTCTCATACTATGCGAGAGCATACAGTGCAAGTGTCCCTGGAGACAGTCGATTATCAAAATTTCGTACCATGCTTGTCAATAGACCCTAAAATATTTTACTTGTTTAATATGATCAACGCTTACTGACGAATTTTCCTGAGGAGCAATGGTGACTTCATCTAGACAAACATTTGTTAATGTTTTTTTATTCATTAACTGGGGCAAAAAACATCTTAAATCAGTACCCGAATATTTCATAAAACATAAACCGATAACGAACTGTGCGAGTGCTTTAAGGCCCACGCGATCGAAGGCTCATCACAAAAGTTGAACTGCAGTAGAAAAGCAGACCTAACTAGGGATTATTATGCGCTTTTCCATTTCAGCTCGCATTGCTCAGCTGCGTGCTACTCCATTTCTTGATTTGAAGGCTTCGTTAGGCTGCCATGGTAACGCAACGACAATTAATCTAATAATCTTAACATTTAGCTGGGCACTGAGTGCGCTGAACGGGAACCAACTTTTGTGGTCTCTAAGGCAGCTTAGATATAATATCATAAATTATGAGAAAACGAAGACTTGAAGTACAAAATAATATTCGCTAGGGAAATGACAGTATATTAAAACCCTAGGATTTCACTCATCAAATGCTTTATAAATTGTAGAAAAAGTTCACAAAAATACTGATATATTTGAACAGATGATGTACTATTGAATAGTTCGCAATAAATAATTTTGCTTAACTCAGGTATGACTAGAAAATCAGAGAACATTTCACATGAATAAGAATAAATTTGTTCTTCGTATTGCTTTGAAACGTTGATGATTTGGTGGAGCGTTGATCATGTTAAGGTACTTGATGCATGCTCGCATGGAGAGCATCAATATTAATATCTATGCGATATTCCCATCGTCATGTATGACAATCCTGTCTACTAGAGGGTAGCTGAATACTCAGACGCCATTCCACTACTATACTCTTAATCTGAGAATGTAAATAAAATGATAATATAGAAATGATAATAATGCATACCAATACAAATAACATACATAATTGTATATGCATACAAAATAATATGTATATGAAAATAATATATATAAAAGAAAAAACTGTGACAACCCATAATTCATAAGATTTTATATGGGAGTCATTTCCGTACTTTAATAAAACGCTGTTGTCCCTGTTGTAGCAGTGGCTCTCAAAAAGGGAGGTAGAAAAAGTTCTCAGGTTCAATATTGGAGCACTAGAACTTGGGAAATGAGTATCTTTGTTCCGAGGGCGAAGGAGGAAATCCAACTGTATAGATTAAAAATACGACTACTCTATTTTCATTACCCTCTGTGTTCATGCTTCGAGTTACGCTGCTTGCACGTAATTCCGCAATATACGAATATACGTTAATAAGTATAAGTCTTCAGTACAAAATGTGTTGTGAAGTGGTGCATGGTATTCATGTAACCTAGAAAAATTTCAGTAATGGTTATTAGTACATGCAACTTATTTTTCTAGTACAACATTCTCTCCCGTTTGTAACATAAATTAAATGACATCTATCCGTTTGTAAAGGTCTGTCAAAATGGTGGGCATTTGCTGCTGCTTCTTCTCAATGTGCCAGCAACTGCTGTCCACTAGTTCCAGTGGAATGTGCAGAGGTTTAAGAAGACTCTCTCTTGCTCCCAGCGTGAACATTACGTGTCCGTAATTATGACAAAGCATTGAGCTCCCACCACTGTGTGTTGTATGAAGTCTGTGTGTTGGACGGTCGTCAATGAGTTCTGAACAGCAAACTGCTCCACAAATTCCTTTTTGTCTCTTCTATTCTTACGCGTTATTCCTCTGGATCTATTCACTTCCCTTTGAGTTACCTTTTAACTGAATTTGAAATGAGTAATTGGTGACTGACATAACAGTTATTGGTGACTGAAATAAGTTGTTGGTGGCTGAAATAATAGTTATTTTTTCACAGGGAGATATGAAAATAAGAGAGAAATTATTAAGGTTTCAATCGTCCGAATGAGTGGTAGGTTTCATCCTTTTCTCTATTTGTTCACTCGCATTAATAACACTGAAGATAGCTGCAATTTTTTTTCAGCAACAGATAATACTTCCTGTGTAGAAGACTTCTTCTACTGATGATGATGCTGAGTTATCACCCTTTTCATTGACCAATAAAATTAATGAACGTATTTACCGAAGATTTCGTCTTTCTGCTCCCAGACTTACATTAAATAACAACTGAAAAGATCAATATCTGTATAAGCTGCTTAGTTGTAAAAAATATGAGAAAATTTTGTTGGTTTGTTCATTGCAATTTGGAAATTAGCATTTTCTTTCAAATATGAATTATTTTTCATTGTTTCATCATCTAATAAAGTTTCTGTACACCTCTCCAAGCTCGAACACCTGGCTTCTAGCTCTGTTGATGTGCGCCAATTTCGACACTTTATTCTCGGTAAGTTGTCAATTTTATAGGAGCAGGAATTTCCTTCCAGTAAGGTTGGGAGGTCAAAATAGGCATGGCATTCTCTGGAAAACTTTGCCGCTCCCAGAACATGGTAAAAAAACTCATAAGTCGCGTGTTCCGTGACGTTTCGATGACGTATTGGCACGTCATAGATCTAATTTCTTCAGGGCCAACGATGATGAAGGAACACGTGCTGGGCAATTTTGTCCTAAAATAACATTTTCAATCAACATCTATTTTCCCATTCAGGAAATTGAGTTCTACAAAAATGAATTCAAGTTCATTTTGAGAGTGCACTCGACTTAGAAAAGTATTTCCATCAATCAATTAAATTTCACTCAGTTTTTCATAATTTTCATTCACTAAAAAATTATTAAGCTCACTTCCACTTATCAAACAATTAAAGCTCAATGAATACCCCGTTGACATTTAGTTTTGCCTGGAAAATATTCTAATTTAGTAGATGGAGTAGCAGAAGTAGAATTTAGTAGATAGTCACCTCCGGTGTCAAAAATGTTGTCTCAATTTTTTCCAAACCTCTACAGAGAAAGTGTATCTATTTATTGTTCATGAATCATAATTACAATTATGTACTGTAACTAGCATAACAATTATATAATATAATTAACATATTAGTTATGTACTGTAGGTAACAGCAATTATATACTTTGAGTAACATGACACTTCCGCTTATGTTCGTCAAAATGTTTTTGATGATTCGACCTATCACGTTCAGCTTGGCTATTGAGCACACATGCTGAAAAATTTGGGTAATCAGTAATTACTGTGATAACATTTATAAATCTTTAAAACAAAAAACTGAAAACACAAGACATAGAGTAGGATAGGAATACAGATTTGCTTCACTGAACCAAACGACAACATAGCAAAATTGAAACATTGACTTCTTGCCCTTATTTTACAGAATTCTTTGTAAACTAACAATTGATGTGGGCATGGAACATTAATGTATGCGTGTTGTTACTATACCGGGTGGGCCGAAAAAAAAATGAACAAACCCAAAATCTAAATTCTGTCTTAGGTACCTCATAATCTCCTTGACCAAATTGAATAAAATTTTCAGACAATAAAGATACCGGTTTAACCTTGAATTTTGTTCCACATAACCGCCATGCGCAGCAATAATAGCCTCGAGACGGCGCCTGATGTTTTTGTTCAACGTAGTTCGTGTTCATGGTCATCTACATACTCCCGATCAGCAGACGGTTTAAGGGCGGTGATGTTTGGGTGGCGAACATGACAGGCATTGGCTTCAATGTGCGGGCTTCAATGTTTCCCACTGGGTCGACTGTCTAAGTCTTCTCATCTAAGAAGATGATCACCCGATCAGGTGGAGCAGACTTTAGATCATTCATGAGCCTCTGGCAACGTTCAAGACTCTTGACGCGGATGGCTAGCGTAAGTAGTGGCCTCTCAACAATGACAAGGGACGTGCCTCTCAGCTTTGTGACTGCTCGTCCAACTGTGGTCGCTCCAACCTCGAGCCTCCTGGCGTGTTGACGCATGGACATCAAGGGACTGCTTTGAATGGTATCTCACAAGCTGTCTCGATCCACAACACTCTTTCGACCACTGACAGCATGTCTGATCGCGTAGACGGTTGTACGTGACACCCCGATAAGATTTACGATCTCACTCACTTTGATTCCCACACGAAGAAGTGCAGACACGTCTACTCGTTCATCTCGCTGGGAAGCGATTTTACAGCACAAAATTATGACAAACTTTATCTTCAAGGTCAAATTAACAGGCTTTCAGATGATATGAGATAAGGAAAACTAAGAGTTTCCAAACAATCAAGATTTTTAATTAAAAGTGTGTTCAGTTTTTTTCGGCCCACCCGGTATGATGGTACAAAAACCTTCGGAAGCTTGAGAAAACGAATGGTTTCACTACTCAGGCATGTTGGAAAAAATTGTCCTACGTCATGGTTCTACTTTGAGTACAAGTACATTCAACCAAAATGTTCGTGAAATCAAAATAACGAAGAGTTTTTTGTATGATGTCATTGGAAGGATGTCCCTTAATCATAGTAGATATGAGTTTAACGATCATTTAGTACCAGTATGTGAATTGGAAATCTGATGACATTCCTAGCGAGATGTCTGTATCGCTCGTTCAAGCTGTTCTCTTAGTTCATAGTACTCTTAGTTCATAGTATCATGGCTGCTCTCTTAGTTCATAGTATCATGGCTGTTCTCTTAGTTCATAGTAGCATGGCTGTTCTCTTAGTTCATAGTATCATGGCTGCTCTCTTTGTTCATAGTAGCATGGCTGCTCTCTTAGTTCATAGTA
>VCRD01000541.1:207233-258922 GCA_006783055.1 Trinorchestia longiramus
TATCATGGCTGCTCTCTTAGTTCATAGTATCATGGCTGCTCTCTTAGTTCATAGTAGCATGGCTGCTCTCTTAGTTCATAGTATCATGGCTGCTCTCTTAGTTCATAGTATCATGGCTGCTCTCTTAGTTCATAGTATCATGGCTGCTCTCTTAGTTCATAGTATCATGACTACTCTCTTAGTTCATAGTATCATGGCTGCTCTCTTAGTTCATAGTATCATGACTACTCTCCTAGTTCATAGTATCACTGATTTGATAAATAACTTTGGATTTAAAAGTCAGTTTTCTCGTATTGCTATAGGGATTTCAATACAGTTTCTCTCAGACGTTTTTAACCAGATTTAAAGTGTTCACAGAGCGCTCTGGAGTCTTCTAGATAGTTTCTAACTTGTTTTCAACCTCTTCTTGCTGTTGTCTGAAAGCCTCATATATAAGTTCAAGTTTTACAAGTTTGAGTCTGGGTTGCATCACTTTTACAGATAAATGCGATAGTTATGCGTAAGTAAGATACAATTGAACCTCAAATGAAAATACTTTAAATTACTGCATTGATGTATGTACTTCAAACTAGCAATATAAAAATTGAGCTGATACTCAGACAAACATTAAATTAGATTAAAACGTGTGTGTCCACACTTTGTGGCCTCATCCTGTTTATGCCATTTGTTTTGCAAGCGCGAGTAATGTAAGAACATGGACCGAGAAAAAAATTTAATCATGCTTCGAAAAAATTGCACGTTCACAGAAGTCCTGGGTAACAATTATAAACGATTCTAAATATTCTTTACATTTACTGTGGAAGAAAATGGCAACGCTTTCCGTGCAAGCCATTTGTGTTGGTTTGGAAGATTACAAAGGATACGTTAAAGTAGATACTGTGTATCTACGTATAGTAGATGTAGTGTGTATAGTATTTATATAGTATATAGTAAGGACTAAGGGGAAAAACGTATTATTGTCATAATAGTCTGAGGAGTTTAATATAGACGTTTAAATTCAACAAAGTTTCTAGTTATTGCTGCAGCAGTTAGTCATTCTCCAATCATTGTATCTGTATGTGTTTTGTTCAAAATACAACGTCCCACGACACATATAGCAAATATATTATAAGGGAAGACAACTTGGTGTACTGTTTCTAATTACATTGACAGCGAGTTTTAGCATCCTTAATTATACTGTAAAAATCGGGCCAGTCACTCCTCTCAAATTTGCCAAAATAATTACTTAGCGAGACTCAAAATATGAACTTAACGAAGACGTTTGTCTTTCAAATTGTTTGAACCAAACAAAAAATGTGCATTGGTTGAAGAAAGCCGTACACACAATAAAGCCGTACACACGTGTGCTAGAACAGCTCGTGAGGACAGTTTATCTGCAGCACGAACTCCACTTGGAACTCCTGCTCCTTGCACAAGAACACGCTCCAGAAGTAAAACTTCCACTTTTTGCGTCAATACTTCTCTAACTTGCTCACCTTCTCAGTTAACCTTCTACGCAAAAGAATTGCACGAGAATTCTGCCGGCTTGTGTAAGTATCCATGGAGTCATGTTCTAGAAATACAGTACATTTTCATGGATTCATTGTAATCTTTTAACTCTCAGTAGCTGTGATTATGACGATTAACTTCATCTTTTTGCTCAAAATGCGCTTTGAGTTATCCTTAATGAACCAATCATTCGAGCTTACACAGCAGTTCATCTAAGTTGAGACAAGTATCTCGAGATACAAAGTCATAACTATCTCTCCGCATGAAATATTCACAATTCAACATAATTTTGATTCCACAGACTTAATTCTAAAAACTTTTAATTTGGACAATTGAAGAAGGTGAGTTTAAAAGGAAATTTATTCACACAGACTTCAGGAAATACGAATATTCCTGGTAAATGTCTTCTCCCCTATCAAGAAGGTAATTTTGCGTGAAGAATTTGAATCCAGTTTAGAGCCTTCAATGCCATACCTAAAACGTATTGCTGAAAATTGGGTGGGACGTTCTTTTTTAGAACAGCTTCACAATCATGTATGATTTTAGAAAATTATAAAAGTACCCACGTATTCATTCTAGCGAAGAGCTCGAGAGCTTTTTTTGTTCAAATACAGATGATGGCGGCCATTTGCTGGAGGTGTGCATCGGTGAAGGCACTACAGCTTAACACTTATTGGTCTTCCGTACAACAGTTATTCCTTGAATGATGACCAGAGTCAAAAATATTTGCTAAAGAAAAGTAATTCTTCCAAAATTTTGAAAAACCTAAAACTTTCGTATTTTGTAGTTATTACAAAACTGCCCTGTTGACCCATGAAGTTCAACAATTGCAGCAAGTCAAAAACACGAGAGAGTTACACACGTTTAAAATTTATTGCAGATAAGATGCACTCATTTTGGAACCATGAGACTCATACGTGTATACGAGTACATAGATATACTGGAAAACGTTTATTGGTACCAAATTTTCAGCATCACCTGCCAATAGAGAATAAAATAGAATAAAACAATAGAAACAAGACGTTTGGCAGTAATGACACAATGTATTTTTTCTTGGTCTATTTACATAGTGTTTCAGAACTAAGGCAACCTGTTTTGCATATTAAATCAATCATTTAAAATCATGTTTGGTTATTTAAATCTTATATTATTTTGAAGTTAATAAGATTATCTCTCTATTTCAAGTGTTTAAATTTTAAATTCCTACTTTATATTACGGTTGTGGATCGAAATATCGTTATCAAGCTCCACAAAGAAGGCAAACGTAACGTATCAATTGAAAAAAAGTTAAAAATAAACTGTTCAACTGTTTGGAAAATTGTTAAAAAAGTTTAAGGAGACTGGTACAAGCTCTGATAAACCAGGACGAGGCTGGAATTTTTTGTCTGTATTTATGTTATTCTGACATCATTTCTCCCACCTGATTTATATACAAGGATCTAACACCATGCATCAGTTCACAGAAGATTTCTGGACTACACGCATACACTCATGGACTCACAGAGACGCACATACACATACCCACACCAAAATAAACACACACATGTAAACATATTTCTACAAATATAAGTACACAGATGTACACACAAAGAAGTGTTCGAACGAAGAAACTTATCAAAAACATGCGGGAGAAGTCGCGTCGAAACCCACGTCGATCCCATCGAGAACTGGCTGCAGAAGCCGGTGTTTGTAAAATTTCAATGTATCGAATGTCGAAGGAAGATCTGTAAAAGAAACCTTACAAAATGATGAAACGTCATGAGCTTACTGAACATCATGAGAAAATGAGGGCTAAAAGAAGTAGTCATATCCTAGATGTGATAGCTCAAGGCACGCTCCCAAACTTGGTGTTTACAGATGAGAAAAAATTTGACATTCAGCAAGTTGTGAACCATCATAATGACCAAGTTTGGAGTTCCTCAAATTCATACGAGGGTAGGATTGTTACGAGGCGTCAAAATGCACAGTCTGTCATGGCTTGGGCAACTGTGACAGCCACAGAAAGATCTGCTCTTCTTTTTGTACTTTGTGGAGTTAAACTGAACTCAGAATGGTACATTTATCTTATTTTGAAATCAAAGTTGCTACCATGAGCTACAGAGCATTTTCAGGGTTCACCATGGAGTCTCCAAAGGATTCAGCGCCATCACATGGCTTCAACGTAACTCAAACCTGGATTCAGAGGAACATTCCATCTTTCATTAGCAAAGATGTATGGACAGCAATGAGCCTTGACCTCAATCCCTTGGACCTTTCTGTCTGGTCCATTCTAGAAACAAGGATCTTAGCTACCCTTCACACTTCTCTGGAGTTCGTCAAGCAAAACTGCGAAGGGAATGGAAAGCAATTCCACAAGAACAGATACGCGCCGCTTGCGATGCATTTGTAAATGGACTTAAAGCTGTAGTTCGTAATAAGGATGATTACTTCGAATAAATGCAACACTGTATCGTTTTCATATCATTCACCTTTGAATTTCAACTCTTCAAATCAAAATCGCGCATTTGAATATTTACAAACCTACCAAAAAGTTCGTTACCTTAATTATGAAACACCCTGTACATGTATGATACTTAAAAATTGAAAAGTAATGGAAGCCTCTACAATTTTCTACTTCTTCTTAAAACTATATAAGCATGTGGAACAATAGAACTACCAATTAGAGTCAAAAAAATTAAATTTGTAATTTCTTTGTGAAAAATTTATTTTTGAAGTCTGGTTATTGCTTTATTTTTATTCAAATAATGCTTTGAAGGTTGATTTTCATAAAATATCTCGTCACGTAATTAACTTGTTTATGTTTGTTTACTACGCCCGAGCTCTAAGCCAGTAAAATATACTGTCTGAATGTTGGCACATTATTTACATGAAACTCTTTTTCCCAACCTGTTTCTACATAAATTGTGTGTGGCGCCTGAGCGCTTTTCTTCCTATAAAAACGTATTTTCTGTGTTGTGAAGCTTCAATAAGCGACTAATATGCATATAACGGTAACCTATACCCTAATATATATTAATAATAACTACTTTAAACTTTTGAAAGTACGAGAAACGCTGAGGATTCGCAATAGAAAAGGTTATAAATGCAGAAATTCACTAAACGAAAATGAACACTACGTAAAACGAAGAAACTCTGGTGGACATCCGAGTTTACTCTGCCCATAACGAAAAGATAAAATTCAAATGGAAATATGGCTTCTAGCCCTCCACATGCAATGAAACGAAAAAGTCTGAATGACTGTTTTGATTCTTAGTTATTGCTGAAAACTGAGTACTGTATAATATAATTGTTAAGCGAGCTCATTTAAGTTACTCAGAGTAGGGTTACTCTTGAAGTAGAAATTTCAATGCTTAAAGTCTTTCAAGTTTTCCAATATTGAGTAATATATTCTACTAAATTGAATAGTAAATGAGGACAGTTGAAGAACTGGATTGCCTTTCCGTATCCTTCAAACCTTTAATTTGAATAATTAGACATGGTAAAGTTATCTATATTTCACTCAGACGTCGGCGTCGGCATTACTTTATCACAGTTCATTTTCACGATGTCGTAACAAATTTTACACAGTTTATTCGAGAGAGAAAAAATTATTACGTGCTCAAATAAATTTAAGAACGTAATAAATTCGTACTACCTACATGTTTTCACCTTCAATATATCTTGAGACTTGCGCCTCTCAACGAAATGCGAACTCATTTTGTGTGCATAAATTTGTCCACAATTTGCCATTCATTTTTGAAGGACATTTGATTTTGAGACACAATCGAATTCAGCACGAAAATAGCAGAGGCGTAAATCAGTTTTGCCTTGCGTAGGTACAAGATGCGCTGGCAACGCCGTAATTGAGGCTGCCGACCTCAATAAAAGTCCCAGTTGTTTTCGTAGTTTTTACAAACGAGGAGTTTTTGAAACATAGAGCGGGAGAGGGGTTGTCCCACCTCTGCAAATTGTAAAGGGATATAAATAAAACAAGAAGTGCGCATGCCCTCTGAAAGAAGTAAAACATTCAGAAGATTTTTTTAATTCTTACAGTAGTGTTGATTTATTTCATCAAAGTTAGCTGCTTCATTCCGGGAAATACATTTTAATTGTCGTTGCATGTTCTTGAATCGTTTTTACTAAAAAATTGTAGTAATTTTGTCAATAACCTTCGTTCGAGGCTCAAAAAAGACGCTACTGGTAGGATATTTTTTCAGAATGTCAAACTACAGACAGCCTTCAGGCGATTTCACAGTATATCGACACAAAGTTTATTATTTTAATATAAACGATTTTTTTCAGGGGAGGCCCGACATACATTCTCATCCGTCCGCTCGTGTATTATTCATTTGACTTCATGTAGACGTAAGTTAAATAGACAGAAGTTCCTTCATGTAGACAGAAGTCAAATAGACAGAAGTGTATCTAAGGAGAGAGGGATTGACCTGAGCTTTTCAGCCGGAGACAAAATGAATACAGTAAAAATAAAGTTAGGCTTATTAATTTAAATAATCCTGTTAAGATATGCATTCTCTCAAACACTTTGTGATTCAAACATTAACAAACAAAATGACGGGCAAAACCAAGCAAAAAGATGATTTTTTTTCTTCTCTAGTGTTTGCGAAGAAAATGCGGAGGGAGAACGAAAGAGATCAAGTGTCTGTCATTGACTCCCATCGAAAAATATTCTTCCTCACAACAACAAAATTTGGGGCCTGGTATCAGAGAGCATTATTTACAAAACAACCACAACATTCTGACCTTATAGGCAAGATAAAAAAACCTATCAGGTTGCTTGACGTTACTGTTATCTACGTCATTGCAATGTTGATTAACTAAGCAGCTGAGAAATATTTCTACCGAAATATCACGGCTGCATTATTTGTGTAAATATTGAACGAAAAGGAGAAATCATTTTTGTGGATGCTGCGTTTCTTGCATCAACTTGTGCGCAGTTCCTACTGAGAACATTGTACTATTAACGTAAATGAAAATAGACAACCATACCGGTGTACTTTTTGTTTTCCGTTTTGATCACCATACGTCTGGATGAACTTTCTAACAAACAGAACACAAACTTCATTGCAATTTTTTCGAAAACAGTTTATCCTCAAGCAGATAAAACTTGAAATTCAGATAGAAATAAAATAAAACTCCTAGAAATTATTAAAGTGAAAATAATAATTCATGTCTCAAACTAGTCGGTGAACAAAGTCTTTGCGAAAAAATCTTAACCTCCATGAAATTTTTTATTAAGGCATTGTAGATCCGAATTTAGACTAATTCGTTTTATTTGCATTAAAATATCTATATTCACGTGTAATCCTATTAAATCATTGGAAATAACTAGACAAAGTAACTTGAAAGCTCTCTAATTAGAACATCAATTCTATTCTCCCCATAAAATATGTTCAGTAAAAATTTGGCAAGGGATATGAGATGATGAGCCCGTCGAAACTTCAACTTCAAAATACTGAAATAGCGGATAATAATAAAGACAGACATTCTAAAAGACTTGGAATTATAGCGTCTTGGTCTTTGAGAGAAATATCCTTTGTAAAACCTTAGTAATTGAGTAAGAATTTAATCTTGAACAATGCATCGACAAAATATTATAGTAAATTCTCTGCTAGCAATTGGAAGATATTAGCAGTTTTCCTCACAACTCGATGCAACTCCCTCGTCAGCTAAAATAAAAAAAAGCTTATTATCTACTGAGCTTCAATTAGAGATATTTCAAGCGACAATCTTTCAAAATGGGTTTCAGTTTTCTTGGCACCAACACTGAATTGCGCTAAGCCGACTGGCAGAATTTAATCTCGATATAGTAATGTATAAAAGATAAAAAAATAATAAATCAAACATTTCCACATAGAATGAGAGAAAATTTATTGTTTGATATTTGAAGCTTTGTCTTGCCTATTTTATTCTGGAAAAATATAGATAGAGAACGATAGAGTTGCCTTACAATAGCTCTGGGTAAAGACGACATCATTGCACAGAACTGGTGGCAAAACTGCATGAACTCCAACAACCCACATCGCGCAAGTGGGATTTACAAAACGCTATGCTTTCTGAGAATTTATGCATGACTATCTTAAGACATTTAAGTAGAAAATTTTTTGCACCATCTTCGAATTGTGATGATTATGCACCATTTAGTGCTTGTTAGCAAATCGTGGTACCCTATTTGAAATCCTTGGATGCCTTGTTATCACAAGATAAGTTTAGTTAGACTTTGAGCTACATAAGCATTAATTTCACAATGTTTTTATATTTTTTTTATCTTGTTTTATTATTTCATAATTGCTTTTGTCTAGAAAACAAAATAATTCACTACATTTACCATCAACTTTGGCTTTTTCTTCACATTTCAGACAGATTCAGCGGTTGGTTGCTGAAAAAAAAATTACAATAACTTTGTATGTGCTTTATAAACTTATGTTAAGTTCCTATGCACTTCAAGATTATTTGTAACGTTCTGGCAACTATTACCTGATGTCAGTTATTTAAAGGGAATGTAAACTCATCATATCAGTTTACTTTTAGCTGTGACAAAGGTACAGTAGCTATTCAATAGTTTCCTTTCGTCAGTGAATTTGTTGATTTTATTGGTGATTTCAAAGTCAAGGTCGTTGATGTAAATGATGAAAAGAAGCGGGCATAAAACGCTCCCTTGGAGGACTCCTGAAGTTACATGGGTCAAATCACTGACTTGATCATGAAATATCGCTCGTTGAGGGCAAACAGTGAGCCAGTTTCGTATCCATTACGAGTAGTTGCCTTGCGTACCATCCACTTCCACTTTGGCTATATTTCTTTGGAAAGGAACTTTATCGAAGATATTTTAAAAGTTGATGTATGCGAGGTTTACGGCTTTTGAACAGTCGTATGTGCACTTGACTTCTCCCCAAAAAATCGAAGAAATTTGTGAGACAGCTACGTTTTTCAGTGAACATATGGACTTGCACAGGCTTTAAGGAGTCTTTCTATTGTTTTACTGATGAAAGATGTGAGACTGATTGGGTGATAGTTGAGAGTACTTGTTTGCTCCTTTTTATAAAATAGGAGAGATATTTGCCTACTGCCAATCCTCCGGAACAATTCTAGTTTCAAATGATCGATTGAAGATGTTTTCAAAGGGTTCGCTAATTACTTCGGCTGTTTTTTAAGCATACGAGGCGCAAGCCGTGGGGTGTGGTTAATTTACATGGATATACAAGACTGAGCTGCTTTTACTAATTTTACTGTAAATATGCGCCCTGGCAGGATTTTCTAGCGGCTCATGGCGTGAGGTTGTGGGGTAGTGATAGTTGGACGATTTATCTGTTTCCGTACGTTTATATAAGATGTAAAGCATAAAACTACGATTCTTTCGCTCAGTACTGACCCACCAAAAATACATTCTAACATAGCATATTCCGCCGAACCAGTTCAATAAGGGTCAACAGTATCGTCGGCCGGTATTTGGCCTCACAAAAACTCATCTGCGACTTTTTCAGGTTTTTGCCGTTTTCTTGATAATAATTTGGCAAGTAGACCAAACTTTTTCTTCGTTGAATATCAACATTTTCATCACCTAAACGGTTAGTTTTTAAACCCGACAACACACATACCAACGCACCAAATTTTTTGCTCACAAGCCAGCCAACTGCAGCCCCCGGCAAACTTTCGCGCGATCTTGTCCGTTTCAGTATTTTCCGTTAGAAACTCTCAAAAACCTTGTAGGAGTTGCTATCTTAAGTATTTTTTAAGTCAATACGTAGGTATAACTAATATTGAAATTATTTTCATAACTCTACTTGAAGAAAACTCACATAAAAACTGCAAACCAAATTTAGAGTGATTTAGTGAATTCACGTCAATGTTTAAGGAATCATGGATCCCTTCAATTTTGAGTGACAGAGTTTTACTTCCCCTTGGTCTAAACTGGTTCTGTAAACAGATTAGTCTTCTTTTTTCTACATTGTAACTAGTATTAATAACTTTATAAGCAAAATTGTAACATTTAGAGGTAAATATGCATATAAACCGTGGGCCACCTCAATATATTCAAGAAATAAATGCTTTATTACTTTACGCTTACCATAAGGCATAAATGATAAATCAAAAAATAGAAGAATGGACTGTTAATCCGCTGGCTCTTCACACTATTCAAGTTTTGTAGCCAATCCTTGTCGAAATTTTTTGGCGAAGCAGTTGAAGATACTTCTTCCTAGAACCAAAAAGTCGTCGTGGTATTAATATTCTAAAAGAAAATTATGTCTAAATTGTAAATAGTTCGCTTCTATAATTTCTATTCATTTTTAATAGTCGAAAATTTATGATCTTATAATTTTCCATTAATAAATATAATCTCTCAAATATTGTATTAGCAGCAGCAGAGCATCTCTCAACGGCACGAAAAATTATAAAAAAGTAGACATGTTATGTATCAAAGACTCTCATCATAAAGGTGGGGCAATAAAGTAGACAGGTAAAGGAATGATGACTCTCATTATAAAGATTAAACAATAAAGATGAAGCATCGAATACTCTCATGATAAAGGTCGAACAATAAAGTAGACACATTAAGTATCGAATACTCTGATGATAGGTCGAACAGTGATATAGACAGGTGAAGTATCGAATACTCTCATGATAAAAGTCGGATGTACGGAAAGTCAGTCTTCCCATGAAAAGGGAAAAAAATACATGAATACGGAATGAGACTTAGACGTGATTTCATTTGATTCTCATTAATTACAAGTAATATTATTTGAAATTATACAATCGTGTTTGAGAACAATGTAGTACAAAGTTGGCAAAAAGCGTTCCCAAGGTCCTGAAGTACAGAGACGAGACAGAAGTAAATAATCTTTCGCTGAATTTTTAACTTCACCGTGATGAGGTTGCAGGGGCTTAGGTAAAGATCGTATTGATAGAACTGGTATTCAATATTCTAGGGCGATATTTCTAGAGCTGCTTTCACATAGTTAGTTTAGGGAAACTAACGTCATCCAAAAGAATGAGTCCAGAGTGAAAATACCGCTGCTGGATGCACTTCTCTGCCCCACATCGATCTCCACTTGGCGTGCAAATTGAAAACACTCAGAGCCCGCTGAGAAATATAATTCAGTAAAACAGTAACATTAATAGCTATTTGTAACATTTTTACTGAGAAAAGATAAATTTTTGATTAATTTTTCCACATTATTTCTATGAAGTTAAAACATGCGAACTATTTACGTTCAAACGGAGCTCCTGATGGTTAAGGACATTTTGTTTATGAATAGTTAATTTTAAATGCATTTTGTTTCTTTAAACATCATTCGATGAGTCGTAAATTTGTGAAGTCTGACGGCTTAATGGAGCAAACGAAAGAAGTGCCAAAATTTGCGGGTCACTATGAACGGATACGTCTATTCGCAACGATAAATAAAACTGAAATGGAAAACGGTTCGTTGTAAAAGATGGTCGTTGCTAATATTCAAGCAAATTTTGCAAATAATCTTTTTGAGTTTGTCCAACGACAAGTTTATTCAAGAACGAAGTATCACCAGCTTGGTCGACTGGTGAGCGAATCTGCTTGCGAGCGGGAAGACCCGGGTTCGAATCCCGCTGCCGACATGGTTGACGCGGCTAGAAATACGGCATGGGACTTGGGTAAAACAACCGAATAATTATCGAAGTAATTATCCGACCCAAGAATGGGCCAGAAGGTTCGTTCCTATAGCCTCATTCTATTCTATTCTATTCTTGACTAATGAGACCGTAATTGCTAATTGATTAACATTAGCTGGTCAGAGCCGACGTAATCCTAAAAAAATTACTACCGTATTGATAGCTGAAAAAAACTAAGTGTTATGAATTTCTACATTCTTTGATGAACAGGATTTTACTTCAATATATTAATAATAGCTCCATTTATGATACTTCTGAGTCACACGATTGGAAATGTGCTAGCAGAGGATCATTTAGTACAAATTTTTTGTCATTTTGCATGTATGATAATGGGCTGCGGTTCATAATTTTTAAACCCGTTACATGAATTTTAATTCACCAGAGCTCATTTATAACTTCTTACGGTTTTCTCCAAAAACAGGTTGAACAACTGCCCAACAGCATCTCCTCAAACACGCCAAACTACTGGCCAGGAATATCTTCTAAAGTCAAATGCTCACTAACCGGAAGAAGATATTCATTATTATGTTATTAAATTCGTCTTGCTATATGTGTCCGGATTTTGTAAACAATTTACTAATACATTGAAGCTGTATTTATGACATCAGTAACCTAGTTAATCACGTTCTGGTTTTCATCGAGAATGTGACCGCCAAAACCATGTGTGACCTGATTTGTGTTTCCTTACCGAACAAACTCGCATGTGAGCCGAGCGCTTCCGCCTCGCTTGTAGGCTGCCAAGCGCGTGACCAAAAAGCTTATCCCAACAAAAAGTCTTTGATAAAATGTTTGATTACGTCTTGCCATTTCAAGGTAAATGAAAGTTATGCGACTGATAAGAACGGCCTTGTATTTCGACAAAACTGGTAAACTTGAGGTTGTATGGGAAGGTGTATAATGGAAAGTTAAATAATAAGAAATTAGTCAATTTTGTACCCAGTATAATTAAATGCTCATCTAATCACAAAAGAAATTTAATTTTTCGTCATATGTGATAAGGAATATAGGAGATACTAGTAAAATAAAGATATAACTTTTACTGATACTAGTAAAATACTGATACTTTTATTTACTGAGAAAAGATAACTTTTTGATTAATTTTTCAACATCATTTCTATGAAGTTAAAACATGCGAACTATTTAGCCAAAACTAGAACAAATCAAAATAATATTCCGAAATTTAAAATTTTTTTTAGACGTTAGACGTTTATTTGTAGTGATTTGAGGACACACGATACAATATTTAATAATATCACAAAACAGCCTTTAAAGGAATAGACCTATCAGACTAGAGACACGAAGTCTCAAAGCTTTAAAAGAAAATAAGTTCACATAATGAGAAAAATAACTGACCTAATAATATGTTCACCAAAGTCCGCATAAAAAGAAGTCAAACAACATTTATTTTAATTTAATTTACACTTTAACAAGCTGGGCACCCAGTAGGGAAATTTCGCCGACGTTTGTTGCATGACTTTTGAGTTGCGTATTCTGCTACGTCACCTACAGGGTATCCCTCAAAAGAGTATGCATTTTTAAAAAGTTATAAGTTGAATACATGGTTCAAACAAAAAACGCTATATGCAGTATGACCCAAAAAAGGTTTACCCAAGTTTAAAATGTCATAACTTTGCAACGAATTACGATATTTTGGATCTGTTTACTTTATTTGACGTAGAATATAATTGTCTATCAGTATCTGCAAGCACTTATAAAAATACGTAGCCACTCCATAATATTTAATAGCTAAATAATAAGCACCGACATGAAAGCCTCCTAGCACCAGTAGTATTCAAACTACAGCCTTTTAAAAATGTATGCATTTTTTGGTACATCCTGTATTATTTGAATCTGTTTCCCTTATGATAGTGCTCATAGTAAATATCTTTCATTAGAACATGCACCGAATATTTTACGAGGAGTGACTGCAATAAGCGACCCCACTAATTTTTTGCTAAAAAATCTAGCACGGTCATTGTCGCCTAGTATAGCGTATTTTTTGGGGCGCTTTCCTACTACTGTAACAGTACAGTTCTATTTGTACTGAAAAAATATTAACAGTACTAGCCAGTTTCCATGGAAGTTTCACGGTCTATATTTGACTGATTTAGAATTATTATAAAGATAAATGCAATAAAGCTTTGTAACGAATTATTGTGCTTTAAATGAATTTTTTCATTAATCTATACTATAATAAGAGCCCCGTCCGTCTGTCTGTCTGTTCGTCCGCGTGTCACACTCTTCTAATCGATAGCTTTAATAGCGAAAAGGATAAATCTTAAGAAATACAAGAAATCATTCTATTGCATTATTTTTCTGTGGCAATTCAATTCCCTTTCACTTACATTTTGGTATCCAGAATATACAATCGGTTTATTTTTACAAATAGAAATATTTTTTACCTTTTTCTCTTGAAATTCATCATGATGCTTTGAGATTTTTAATTGATAATGAGAAAAGAAATGTTTTAAATTAGTTTGACCAGTAACCTGGCTAATACTTAGTTTACGGCCAAAAGATTTTGGAAATTGAGTTATTGTTTTCCGAATTGTGATTTTCTTGAAAAGCTTCAAAGAGATAATAGAGGGTATTTCAGAATAAAATTCCGACAAAAAAGGCCAAAATGGATGGAAACGTGTCCAACTGTAAGAAAGAATCAGCAAGACTTCGACAGCAAGAAAGACGTTGCTCGTCCGATAGAAAACTGATTTTCTTCCCAATCCCAAAACTGATTCGTTTGGGAACAAATTATTAACGGACAATGCACTAGTCTAATCTAATACTAAGGATGACCTTCGTGTGTTTATACATTTATTTATTTATTTATACATCTATTTATTTATTTATATGTTTCGTGTCACTTTCAAAAAAATTAGAGAGATCCAGAGCCTTATACTCTCGAGTTCATATCGTGGATACCGAGTTCGACGAGGTATTGCCTTATGATTCGGGTACATTGTACCCGAATATGACACGAATTGCAAAGTCAATTGCAGCAGTAGAAAACTAAGTGTTTTAGTTTTCCCTAGGAATGTTTTCATTAAAGTAATACTCAATTAAACGTTTGCCCTTTGTAAATATATATATATATATATAACTAAATATATTGCATTGCGTTCTTATATGTAATTTTATTTATCTTTCCAACAGTATTTGCCATCATTTTTGATGGCACGGGTATTATCACAAAATCTCTGCCGTCATTTTTACGGCTGGGTACACTAGTATACACAGAACTTTCATTGTGTAGCTTATCTACCGATAACATGGCCCAGATAGTACCCGTTGAAATTGCTTAATTTAAAAGTGATATAATTTAGGATCTACAAAATAAAATACATTTTTCAGTTGTCCCCGTGGTATTATCAGAATCTGAAGATTTTTCATAAATACATGGATGCACAACTTCCATTTTCCATTTCATCTACCGACAACATAACCGTGTAGGAGAAGAAAACTAATAACGGGAAAAAAATGAGTATTTTATAGTGATCCGGTGCCTTTAGTATCCACAATACAATGCTTGTAATACATGCATACCCGTTCTGATTTCAGTTCAATAATTTTTCTTCAGTAATAGAAAGGAAGTAATGGGACGGACACACACAGATACAGAAAGAGAGAGAGATAGAGATGGAGATACATAATCGATTATACAGGTAGATTGTATTTTTTTAGTCACTTCTCTCAAAATATTTGAAGCATGCGCTAATCAAGCACAACGTGCGATAGCAGGATAAGTAAATACACAAATATGTAATTAATTTGTGGGAAGAAATTAATTAATGGATTCCAATCATAACGCCTTTGAATCTAATCAACACATTTGCAGGTAATTATTATATTAACTATTTGCAGGCAATTATTATATTAACTATTTGTAGGCAATTATTATACGCTTGCTAAATATTTTAAATTGAGGCTAGCCACAGAAGCAGGAAGAAGCAATTTTTCGAGGTGCTGAATCTTGGAGTGGAAGTGGTCACAGTTCCAGCTCTACCTATGTCTCTTTTTTACTCGAACATGCAACTGGAGTAAATTAGTTCCAATAACAGTGAATGTTGGTTGCCTGTGAACAGAGGTAATCAGTTTGGAACTAGACTTTTTTCAAAAGTATTTAAGAAAGCTCTCTGGTCATTCTGTTCTCTAATTTTACCATAGTACACTTTGCACTTAAATGAAAGTGCTTCATAATACACAAAAATCCATTAGCTTCAAGTCCAGAGCGAAAAAAAAATGGCTATTGTTTAAGAATCTTCGCTAGAATACCTATTCTATTGTAGCAGAATAGAATGCATATAGCAGTCTATACACTCACTATATAGCTACCTATATTGATCACGTTACCTACTTAATTTCACTTTTTTTAATTATACACTTTATGTTCCCTGTATTTGTTCGTTCGTTTTGCCCTTAGGATGAACTGTGTGAATCCTTATCATGAAAAGAGCGAAGTACACAATCCATGGAGCTCTAACTCATATATACCCCGAGCACCTCTTCCTTAATTCATCTGGAGAAGGAACCGTACCTATCAAAGATATTGAATTTTATGAACGATTTTCGCGTGTGAAATTATTTTTCTCAATGCTTTGAATCATCACTGTCGTACAAAAAATACTGGTATCTTGCAACATAACCTTGGGAGTTTTTATTTCTGGTATTGTACATTTTTTGTTAACATATGACAGATCCTGTTTGTTAGGATTTGATTTGTAATGCGTTTATTATTTCATAAATTGAACTAACTTCATAATAACAGTGAAAATCACTTGGTATCAGATCAATAAACGACTTGTAAAAGCCAAAAATGAATTCTCATGTCCTTACAAATAGCTCTAAGTTGTAAAATACATTCAATACGAGTGATATGACTATAACATGTTGGTAGACATGTTTTATTCATGGTCATAAGCATGTAGTTATAAAAAATATTTTAGTAAGAGACTTGGGGCTTCCTTGCATGTAACATGCTGAAATATTTTAACAACTCAAGTCCCGTGTTATAAAATGAAGCAAAAGCGTTTTTGTATTAAACAGGGAAATTCATCTGTGAAAAAATGAATGAAATATTCTCACTCTGTAGAATTACACAGCGATTTATCAGAATGCTTTAGGCATTTTTGACCATTATTTGACTCATCAAACAATACTCTAAAAATTGCTTGAATGACATCTAATGAACACAAGTATGGGTTGCATAGTAATAACATTGCTTATAAGTAAAGGTAATCATTTCCTAAAAACTTGCTATTGTAAACTAAATTTATTTGAGATACTGAGAGTGTTTTATAATTGAGCTATTAATTGTCAAGCGATATATTTAAGTAAGTCTTCGTTTTTACGTACGGAAATAAATGTTTTTTGTCTTCGGACCCCTTTGAAAAATCGGTGACTTCGATGCTGGCTGTACAATATGCCCCACAATATCGTAAAATTTATAATAATTCCTCAGATCATAGATCACAGGAGGGTTTGGCAGGTACTGATGAGCATAACTTCGAACAATGGGATCAAATTACTTCCATATACAAGTTTTCAATAAATACAGAGCAAAAACCTGCTACTCTGACACGGTGCAAGAAGTTAGCCTGGATAAGCTATAGCTCTCACTGTCCAGATAAGGAGAGAAGTACCAGTTCATTAAGACTCATCTTAACCAGAAACTCAAGTCTAGACAGCAATTTTGTACCTAAATATTCAATGTTTGGGGTGGCAAGTGCACGTTTCCAATTGAGATTGCATGTTTTTTAAATGTTTACCAGAAATTAAACTTCAATATAATGGTGTACGATTGAAAAGTCGTGAAGGTATAGAAAAAATCAAATTGATTGATACAAACAGAGTTAGTATTATACATGAGCATCCTGACGAAATGTGAGGAGAAAAACCTTTATTCTATACCCGAAAAGATCTCACTTTTGCTGTGTAACTGTGACAAATATCGTTAAATAAACCTGCAGGTACTTTATTTGTTACAAAATTTAATGCCACAGTTCTCTTAATACATTCATTGTATAGAATCATATCCAAATTTGTTAAACCCTCACAATTTTAATAGTTGAGAAAAGAGTTGATATATAAAACTATATAGGAGACTTTTTAAGAAAAGCGTTGCCAGGAGCGTACCATTTTTGAGTTCTCAATAATGCTGCAAAATGAAGCAACTTCTCTCACTTCAAACCTGTCCTTAAATTCTCTGAAAGAGAGCTTTGAAGACCGCATAATCAATCTCAAGGCCGATTTTGAGTGAGTACTTTATAAGCCAAACCGTCTGGTTTCTTTCTTCTTGACTACTTAAAGGCCTGAATGCACGCAGGAAACCTGAAGATCATCACTGAACTCGACGAAACAATCAGCAAGGAGATAAGAATCATTCCTCTGTCTGCTTGTAAAGACTTTTTCAACTGCAGTGTTCTACTCCTCAAAAAATGAATGGAACTGAATGTAGGTCACCTCGAACGCATGCTCTAAAATATATAATGAAGATGAAAAGGTCAGAGACGATCACGTTTTAATTTGACGTTTTATATACAATAAACTAGTAACCACTGAAGTTTCATTCCATTCTGACAAAAATTTGGAAATAAAGCTGATCGAAAGCTGGGGCACATTTGGCATCCCGGCAGTTTTTTCCTACAATGTGTCAGGAACTGGTTATATTTCTTAGCAATAATGATTTATACCGGAAACAATGCCGGCAACTTATGGCTCGTAGACCGAAACAGGTTCGTGGGCCACGACATGAGTAGCATCGGATAAAACTGTTCGAAACGGTTTCCCCTATGTTGCAGCTCGTAGTTAATCAATGTTCAGGGATTACCTAAAGCAATTAAGGTAAAGGATGTGTCAACATAACTTCCTTTGTTTCAAAGCAAAACGATTTGCAAAAAGGGAAAGGTGTTGCTGCAGCCTGCACTTTAGCATAAAAAGTAGTTCTAAGTTTCAATTGTAGAGACATAATTTCCAGCCCTAAGATTCTTTCAGAGAATGGCTTTAAATTCTTGCCTAACCGTTATTTAACACGTTGCCTGCGATTGCCTAGCTGGTGCAAATCTTTACTTTGTACACACAGTCACTAGAAAGCCTTGAAAAAATTATAGAACCTAACCTGAGTGACCCACCGGCGGGTCGTATCGCACTCAACGTGTTAAAAAGAAAAATAATTAATTTATACAATTTAGTATTAGTAATTTTGCAATTTAGAAAAACATACAATTGAAAATGAACGAAATCTTAATCCATGAACAAGCTCAACTCAAACTAACAGAACGGCTTGCTTGTGACAGTGCAGACCGATCCGGTAAGAACGAAATAAATCGAACTATCTTCAGTCGGCCACAAATGCACCCCTATCCCTATCTCTATTTTCCTACGTACGCTGACACGGGTATAACACACAGATATAAGGAACCACTGAAGAGATCAGGTTGACTGAGAAAAAAATACACTTGCTTTATTTAGGAATAAACAAATATTGCAAATTTAAGTTTTCAATGTTTCCAAATTTTCCTACTATGCAGCACGCTTTAGTCTATTACAGATTTCGGGACGGAAGAATAACTCAGTGAAGGTCTAAACAGGCCCGACTAATCAAATGAACGAAGAAAAAGAATTTGCGTATAAGAAAGTCTGATGCATTCACTGACATTCGACCCCCCTTATGAAAAATCTTTTTATGGAAAAAATCAACAAAGTTTACTGGAGATGGATTCATAAAAAAACTGCTAAATTTCTACACCTAAAAATCTGAGTGTATCTAAGGGTACACCACGCATATGAACTAGCGTATCTGTAAGGTTAAACAAGAATAAGTCTACCAAAATATACAAAATTAAATGACTAGGCTGGATAAGGAGGTGTCATTATATTGGAACAGAATTGCTTCCAATCCCACGTTGGATACATCTGTGCGGAGCACGAAAGTTTTTGAAGAATTTGAAAGACACTAATCCAAAAAAGACCTAAGACTCTTTCGTAGTGAGAGGAGTTTTCTCAGTCAAAACCCTGATTTTCTTGTCTTTTGGCGCTAGTTTGCTGCTGTTGATGGCGGAAGCTAAATAGTTAGTTTCATAGCATACAAACCGGTACATAGCAGGTCTGGCTGTGAGGCTAGGTAATCGCAGGCGTTCATGAACTGATCATAATGGTAAAATTATTATTAAAATAAAAGTATTATAATTAAAATAGTGATAAAAACCTATTGACAGGAGTCGGAAGAACCCATTCAGCTCATTGACAAGCGCCAGAATAAAACAATTTAGATTTTTCTGGACTGACGCATGGAGTAACACTCCAACCTAACTTGGAGTATTCTCAAGAACTAGCCTCCGAACCCAAGTTAGTTTTCCGTGCGAACCTTCTTAGTTTGGATGTCGATCTTAAACCTGAGTTAACGTTCTCGAACTCTTGTCTCGTGAAGACTGCTGCTTCAACAGAATGGTATGTATTCGAATTTTGATGTGAGGAGTTATATCCACTTTCAGTTTACCGCGGTACCGCACTGGCCAGTTCAGGATAGGTATTACCTTAAAATTCTCTACTTACGGTTATTTACGCCATATACGTTAGGGCATAATTTCCAGCCCTTATGTTTTTTTCAGGTAATGGCTTTATATTCTTGCCAAACAGTTATTTGAGAAGAAAAAAACAATCAATTTGTGCAATTCAATATTAGTAATCTTACAATATAGGAAAACCTACAAAGAAAGTTTAATGCATGAACAGTCTTAACTCAAACTTACAGAACGGCTTCCTTGTAACAGTACAGACAGATCCGGTAGGAGCGAAACAAATTGGGTTATCCCTCTCTTTATCTTCCAATCTGGACTACTTATCTTTTCATGTGTAGCTACCTATCTTACCAAGTGTATCTACCTATCTTTCCATGTGTATCTACCTATCTTTTCATGCGTATCTACCTATCTTTTCATGCGTATTTACTTACCTTTTCATGTGTATCTTCCTATCTTTTCATGTGTATCTATCTATCCTTCCATGTGTATCTACCTATCCTTCCATGTGTATCTACCTATCCTTCCATGTGTATCTACCTGTCCTTCCATGTTTATCTACCTACCTTTCCATGTGTATCTACCTACCTTTCCATGTGTATCTACCTATCTTTCCATGCGTATCTACCTATCCTTTCATGTGAATCTACCTATATTTTCATGCGTATCTACCTATCTTTCCATGTGTGCTTTTGAAAGTTTTGTTGCTTTGAGTTATCCACTGAAATGAGAAGCTATTTTCTTAATTATATGGACATCATACAAGTGTGTTGAGGATTAAAGAATTTAAAAGAATTTTATACCTGTTCCACTACGTACAGTAAAATTCATGGAGGAAAATCTATTTCAGCCTTATTCTCACAGTCTTTTAAATCTGATGCACAGGCGCCAACTATTTGGTCACTAAAAGAGTAAAAAGTATTCGAGCTTCGTTGGATGAAAACGCGCAATGCGTACATAAAGTTTTTACCAAACACTTGATGAATTTACAACCGTAATAAATTCATGAATGATTTCTTTAACAATTTATCTTTATAATTCAAAACATTTTGAAATAGATAAATGGATATATATATATGTATAAATATGTATATATAAATATATATATATATATATATATATTATATATATATATATGTATATCAGTATTTGAGCATAAATCACATTTTGTGAAATTTAAAAAATTTAAAATTAGAAGTTAATATTGCTCGAATGTTCAATTGTAATATATGCTTAAAAATAGAGGAAAAATTCAAGAAACTTGTAAGCAAAGCCGCTAAAAAAATAAGTTTAGCGTGTAGCTGTCGGCTTCAGTGGAAGATTTCACATCTGCACTTTTAAGAGAGGAACCCATTTTGAAGCTAAAATCTAAGTTTAACATTTAATGCAGTAAAATCTTATCAGTTCTCCATTCGAAGTATTCTTTTAATTCACGGATAAAAACGTAGTGTGATGTTGATCCTCAAGATCGTTTAAATCCTTAAAAACTTTATAAATAATCATTACCGGCATTTTTTTACAATTTTCAATGTAACATTATGAAAATATTAAACTGGTATTGGACACACTCCCACTTTCAGACCTACTCTTAAAATCCAATATTGCATCTATGAATCAAATATTAAATATGCACAGCTGCCGGTGTTTAAATCTGAATCTACTGAAATACATTACCGCTGTACTACGAGTACAGTAATTTTTCTTCAGCTGCCAACATTTTTTGGTGCAACTACAATTGAAAATTGTGGCTAATAGAAGCAGACGCAGTCCAACTTTTTCCCATTGTAAACACAAACAAAGATGAAAAGGTGAAGGGAAAGATAATCTCAAAAATATCCAATCAAAACTTTTCGCATGATGAATACGCTGCTGGAATGCGCTCATTAAGTAAACACTGTTTGCATGAGTATTTTAAATTATAACTAATGAAAGGCCATCAACATGTTAGATTCAATTCATGTATGCTAACGATCATTAGCATGTGCAGTTACTGACACCGTAAGTTTTAGGAGGTTTTTCTCCTCTAGTTCTTGAATTAAACTTTTTTGGATGAAAGACGCAGACACAAGCCTCGCCTTGAGCTGCCTGTGCCTCGTGTACTTCACTGCTTGTATCTCGACTGTGACAGAGGAGAAGACAGTGAAACGTGACACCGCTAATAGGGATAAAACTACAAAAAATTAATGTAAAACACCTTCATAAGAAAGTTTCAATACATTGCGAACTCAGTAATAAATTAATTTAGCAAAAATTTTGTTCTTAACCTGTTCGTGGTTTGCCACGTCAATTGACATGAAATTTTTTCAACTATTATACCTACTACTGGTTTTTCACCTAGATTGACGTTCTTCAAGTGATTCAAATAACTTTCAAATGACCCGGTAAGGGGATTTTAAATGTTGTTTATTTTTTTCTTAGGTGTTTTTAGGTGTTTGGGGAAGAACATTTTTTTAAATTTTTGTAACCACAGGAGGCACACTATGTGTATATTAATGTGACCAGAACGGGTTAAAATTTGCTGATAAGACGAACGCAATCTCTCTGATGTATCGTGTGATAAATTGTTTAAAAATAGAGTTGAAATGGCAAAAACTGCAATAAAAATGTAGAGAAATAACTTTCTGATGAAATAAAACTTTAATTTATATATCTTGACCTAACGATATTAACGATTGTAATCCGACAAAAGTTAGGGAAACATACAGTTGTTGTTCATCATGCTTGTTTTTCGTCCAAAAAATTGAAACATAGTTTCAGAATGCCTAAGAAAATTATTTCGTTGACTAGATACTTTATTTATTCTTATCATTATGGGGCGAAATTAACTTCCAATATGTATCGTCCAATAGTTGTGATGTGCTAATTCTTCAGTTTATAGCGAACCATAAAGTCAACTTCACTTTGAATCTATTTTTTTATTGGTCTATTTCTGTCGAGGCTAAAGTTAGAACTAGAATTTATTTTTTGCACTGGTTGAGATTGTTTATTAGGGGCAGCGACGTCCGAGAATAGTCGACAGGCAAAAAACTGCGACGGGGTCTTCGGCAGCCATTTGTAGCTTGAAATACACCAGGAACAAGCTATGGCATAATTTCTGTTACATGTTTTTAAATCAATTTCAATAATTATCGTTTCACAAATATTACCCAATGTAACTTTATAGAATGAATAATTAAGGATATAACTATTTTTTTTGCAGAACAATGAGCCATTGACTATTGACAACGTTTGTAGAATTTATGTGAAAGTTAATTACAAAGAAGCATGAAAAGGGACTGAGTCCATCCAAAATATTCAAACTAGAGAAAACGCTGAAAGTCAACAGAATGTTGATAAAAAGAACAATTAACCTACCCGTTGCCAGAGTATCAAACTTCTAAAGTCGAAATTGAATAAATACTGGGCGAAAATGCCTTTAGAAGTATAGTTCGTGCGGCCATTAAAGACTTTCCTAAAAGACTTCACAAAGAAGTGAGGGCAAAAGGAAAGCATTTTGAGTATTTTTTAGTCGTATATTAAAAAATTACTTACTATTTGTTAAAGTCAAACCTTGGAATAAATGTATTTTTTCAATAAAAAATTATTTATGTTTTGTAACAGTATTCAAGACCCACCTTGTATAATTTAGCCTGGATAGTGTTATCATTCACGATTACACACCTCATGAAACATTTAAAGAAATTCCTTCCAAATTCAATAAATTTGTAACTAATTTAATGAATTTTTAGCGTCTGTTTACGGCTGAGTCCACCTAAAGGTTTTTAATTAATATCTGTTAAAAATTCACACCTACTCTTGGATTTCAGTTTTGAAAATTTATGCATTCAGACTCGTGTTTCAATAATCATATACATACATGTCACTGGTCAGCATCAGATTCAATGCATAAACACTTATTTGAAAATTTATCAGTTTGCTTACATAAATATGCGTTTGATCTTGAGCGATGACGAGAATTTATTATCGAAATTTTTTACTTTAATATTGGCATTGCAACGTCCTTTCGGGAAGCCTATTTTGACTATGGAGAAAATATTCTCTACAGATACGGTATATTTCTCTATTTTAGCTACGAACGCATTGTGACCCTTTAGCCCTGGAGCACTGAACATGGGTATAGACGTCACTAGCCTCGGGCAAACTATACCCATGTTCAGTGCTCCAGGGTTAAGGAGGCCTTAAGCTTCGTGCTAGAATATTCTTCTTGAAAGAGGCTCATGAATCTTCCCTAACCCCCATGAATTGCAAGTCCCCAAGATATACTTGAGCGGTTTCTAGTCCTTAAAATTCAATTCGCTTCAGTGCACAACTAAGGAAAAAAATTCCTGTGACACCGCACTACCATTATTAACTATTCGTGAGTGGACTGATGTCAGTGCTAAATAGGAAGACTTCAAAAGATTTCCTCCATAGAATTAATTGAAAGGCTAATATCGAGGTACAAGTTCGTATACAGGAGAACCAAGGCATAGGTAAAGCATAGAGATGGTGGGTTAATGACTACCTGCTCTTTGATGCAAGTATCTGAGTGACTGGCTCGGTCAGTGCAGCACCACTGGATCCCTAACGGCGGGTCCAAAATCAATCACTGATCTAAAACTCGAATTTAATTTTAACGCCAAAAAAACTGGGGGGGCATCTAGGAAACAGTTACTTCTTAAAACTGGGATAGCAGGTTTCGAGTTGACCTAACAGACTCATGGTGTTCAGATCAGTTTCTTGAGATCAGTACAACCCACCTGTAATGCTGGTATTGATTTATCATGAAATTCAAGCATCAAATTACTCTAGAGTCTGAAATTGTATTTCTGAACTAAATTTTGGCATAAATTTATTTTGGAATCACCCTCAAGCCGGAACTGACGGAATACAAATATCGTAAAAATCATAATTTTGATGATATCTCTACACTGGCATGTCATTTGATAACTAAATTCGAGCTGGACTTTGTACCTAGAAAAGTGCTATTATACTAGTTGTAGAACTAGCCTCACGCACTGTATATTGATGACAATGAATAATACCTGGAATACCTTCGAAGTGTTAACTAATAAATTTACAAAATAACTTTAATCTCAAAAGGGCCTCCCGATATCTTTATCTCCATCTTGGAAAGTAAAGAACTTTTAACAAACCGAATACTTATTGAAATCGAGAGTAATCTTTTGACTCTTTTATGTATGAGCCTGAAAAACAAGTTTCTGGCTAACATGATCTCAACATTTCTAAATTATTTTTGGACTACACGAATCCGATAATAATTGCGGTTGAACGAACATGTGATGACAGGATAAACACGAAAGAGCCCAAGCATGAGACTTCAGACCTGTCTTGTGACCCTCATAAATATTAGAGTAACAAATTTCAGTATTTTTAGATATAAATATGCAATGCATCACGTCTGTGGAAAATTGGATACATGAACTTGAGCTTCGTCTTGAGTAAATACGTAACGAATTCCAAATGTTTTCGTGATCCATTGCAACGATTGTTTTCTAATATTGTAATGCAAGTATTAAGGTTACTCCATACAGTGGTTGGTAAACATCAAAGGGTTGTCGATCTTCTAAAAGCGGTTACAGTTATATAATTATAGAAACTAATTTCCAATTATAGAAACGAGTTCAGCTACTCTCGATAGCTCTCCTCAAGTCGTGAAGAAGAAATGAAGATGTAAAGGCATAATTTCTAGCCCTAATGTTCTTCAGGGAATGGCTTTTGATTCATACCTGACCGTTCTTTAAGGAGGAAAAATTAATAATACATGTACAATTTAATAATATTTAGAATTAACAAGGAAAAAATACAATGATGAACGAAATCCTAATTCATTAGCAAACTTAACTCTAACTGACGGCTTGCTAGATAAAATGAACAGTCGTTGATACCGACTGGTTTCAAAAGTTCCATTTAGTTACGATCCATTTTCAACACCATTGTTGTGATGAAGTTCCTCTATAGAAGCCAAAGTTAATACGCGTGAAAATAACACATGAAACTCATTTTGCTCATTTTTTTCAAAATACATGGTGTCTCAAAAAAATGTACTCACCCTTTAACCGTTGCTAACATGCTGTCTTCTTTGTGTTGCAGGTGTGAGGTTCGAACCTTTGCGAACATGATTCTTTAATCACATTTAATCATGTTCGCAAAGGTTCGAACCTCACACCTGCAACACAAAGAAGACAGCATGTTAGCAACGGTTAAAAGGTGAGTACATTTTTTTGAGACATCCTGTAGTAAATTCAAATCTGTAAGCTACTCTGCGCTCCAAATGTTATAAGTTTCAATTGAACATGAATGTAGATGAGTGGAGTTGTAGTTTAAGAATGTATAAATTCTACGAGAGTAGTGATAGCATAAGGTTAAAGAAAATTACATATACGGCATCAGACTCTTTCAGACGTTTGCTTCTCAGTGCATGACTTAGATATCGTAGACACAAACATTCTGGTCAGCAATCGTCTGACTTTGACACTTTTTCTATGAAGTAAATGGCATACTTATTACACGTTCAGTAAGCAATCGCATCAGGTTTCCGACAAACATTACTGACTTTTCTAATGAATTACTGAGCGAATTTGTTACAGAACTCAAGCGGATGAGAAAACATCTGAAATACAGACCAACCAAATAAGCATCTTTGTCTCTCGTTTTTTTTTAGCTAGGAACAGTTCGAGGCTTGGGAGTGAAAAAAGTTGGGTCGTAACTTTTTGCTCGTAGGGCTACTGGACAGGCCAACTTTTTAGGGTCGTAATTCATTTTTTACTTACAATTTCAAAACAATTGAACCTTTTTGATTCACTGTTGTCATCAACGACTTTAGATTCATTAATGTTTCAAAGAGAGTTAGGTGCGTTGTTTAAACTAGTATCATATATTGTTCTCTCTTGCTTGGGGGCGACTTGATATTTTACGAGTCTCTGAAGACACACACGAGGATCTTTCCTTGTCTACGATTGTATTTTAGAGCTCGACAAACATGTCCTGGTAAGCACTTTCGATAGGAAATATTTTCTCCCTCCGGTCGGAAATATTTGGTGCATACAAGTTTGAACTTATAAAAAAGGTTTGTTTCAAAGAAAATACAGGTCAACTTAATCATATACTTCATACATTAATTGAATATATTAAATTGAGAATGTATAAAAATAAGAATATCGTGATGTTAAATAAGAATAAATGTCGAAATATGATATTTACTCAATATATGTTAATTTATTCTTTAATTATTCTGAGATCTTGATTCAATTTAGAAGAATATCTTTCGAGCTGTATCTTCGATAAATGTTGGAGTCTGTAATTAGTGCCCCCGTCAGACAAGATAATTCGTTAAATTAATTGCTACAGAGTAAGGAAAATGTTAATTTTGATCTGTGCAACTCCTCAAAGCTTTCTTTCACTGCTTCAATCATTCACTGTTTTTCGTTTCTAATGCTCTTTTCCAAATTCTACTAGCTGTGTTTCTTCTATACGAAATTTTGTTGCAACATCCTTGATAGCACCACGTTTCAGCTTTCTACCTACCTAGATTTCTCCAGTAGAGCCTGTAGTACTGCTCTTCGCTCAGAATCAATTAGATCTTTCGTATGTCGTTTATACATGCACTTTGCATAAGCATCATCATGATTTTCCAAAGTTACTAAATCGATGCGAGTAGTTAAAGAAAAATTTAGCCATCATTTAGGAAAAAACTGACAATTATATTCGCCATAGCCACTTGTTTACCTTGATAGTTAAATTTTAATTCAGCACACTTTAAATAACCGTTTATCGTACAAAAAATATTTGTTTACAAAAATCTATAAGGTGGAAAGTTTCCTACTTGTGCACCAGATATTTCCGACCGTTGGGAGTCCTAAATGAAAGGCTATAAAGATTTAATCTTTGATTTACAGCATGCTAATAGAGGTATTTCAGCTGAGAGAATTCAATAAAGACATATGAAGGTTTGCTAAACATAATTAAATCAAATTGACGGTGAAGTAATAAAATTAACTGTCACTGTAGAGATAATTTTTTTTTCCAGACGCGTTCGGAATTTTATTCAGTTGATCAGATGTGTTTGCTGATTTTGAGTCGAATGAAATTTACCGACAAAAACAAGATAATTGTCTATTCTTAACTTTGCACCACAGACACGCCGTTGAACAAGCACGCCTATGCACAGGAGTAGGATAAAAGCAGGTGTTCTGCAGCTAACTGCTTCGAACAGGTTAACTTGATAACTATCACTACTACTGACGAAGAAAAGGAAGAAGGTAGACACAAAAAGAGTCACAGTCACGCTAGTGAGCAGAATTCAGTTGTCATTTTATTTTAGAGTAATGCAAGTTATTTGATTAGTTTTTGTTTTCTTACGTAGAACTACAACCAGCGATTCGAAAGATGTCGTTGATTAAAATAATCGATCGTGCTCGTTAACAGAGATTTTGCTCGTTAACTCATCAAAAAGTTGGCTGGTAAAACGACTCGTTAACCGAAATACTCTAATTTCGAGCAACTCGTTAACTAGGAGTCCACTGTAATCGTCACCGGGTAACACTTTGTGCTTCTTCATGATAACGCAAAACCCCATTCAGCACACATTATGCATAAAAAATATTAGAACAGTAAAAGTTCGTTTTTAAATGACCAGGTACAAGCGTTCACACACAACTTCTAAAACGTGCCACTAGCTCACACTACAATAAGGAACCCTTAGACTGTAACTAATATCTCGTCAGAGCAAAACAATGAGGCTTCATATGGCACTGCAACTACGTGATAATTATTAGTTCTGCACCATAGAGCTCATAGAGAGGAGCAAAATTCCTATCTACAGCGGGTAGAATGTCTGCAATTACATGGGCTGGTTCACCACAGAGCAAGTGAGGATATTTCGTCCATACACATCATTATGCTGGTCTCCACGGGCGGACCATTGACCACGACCACACAGTCGAAGAGATTTAACTCTGACAGCAACAACCCTGATAGCCTACGAGATGAAACTCTGGTAACTCACAGTTGACTCACTGGTGAGGTCGCCCATAAATGGACTTACACGTGAGGCCCCTATGAGTGGACTTGCTGGTAGGGTCCCCCACAAGTGGACGTACAATTGAGGCTGGTAATCCCCGTAGAGTTGTAACGATATTAGGGCTGGTTGCCTTAACTCCATGAGTTATTATACGTTATTTATATAACGTTATTTATCTAAGTTATTTTACGACTGAACAAAATATTGCGCAGTATATCACTCACACTGTAGTGCAATATCAACCACCTTTTGAACGAAACATAGAACATGGGTTTAAAATGGATTATTTCTACTGTATTATACAGGGTGGGGCATAATTCCTGTTACATGTTTTCAAATCTATTTTAATAATTATTATTTCACAAATGTTGTCAATGTAATTTTATTAAATTAATGATGAAGGATATATCTAATTTTTTCAGCACAGTGAGCCATTAACTATTGATAATGTCTGCAGAATTGATAAGGAAGTTCACGGTAGAGAAGCATGAAAAAGGACGAAGTCCATCCGAAATATTCAAACCAGGTAGAAACCTCGCAATCAACAAAATGTTCATAAAAATAACAATTGACCTACTCCGTGCTGGGGTAGCAAAGTTCTAAGTCAAAATTGAATAAATGCTGGGAGAAAATACCCTTCGAAGTGTAGTTCGTGCGGCCATCAAAGACTTTCCTAAAAGACCGCAAAGTAATGAGGGCAAACGGGAAGGATGTTGAACAATTTTTTTGTAGTCGTTGATTAGTAAATTACTTACTGTTTGGTAAAATCAAGCCTTAAAATAAATTCCTTTTTTCAGTAATTTTTTTTATATTTTTATACAGGAATGACAGTTTGCATGCAGAGGTAAGCGGAGAGTGAAGATCATATAATAATGAGGTGATAATAATATTAGTAAAATAACCAGAAGATAACCATATAATAACCACAAATTAACCATATTATTTGCGGATGTAAACCACATTAATTTAAGTATGAAAATTATGATAATGTTGCCTTTGGGTAATAAAATTCTAGTGCGGATTAATGTGCCTGTACGTGACTGAAATGTCTGTATGTATTTAAGGTACATGTGCGTGATTGATACCTCTACTTTAGATGGCATGGGACTTAGGGTAGCTACCGAGGAATGGACCAAACCGGTCGCCTAACTTCATTATATGTATTCTATTCTAAATGTTGTTCATATTATTTTTACTGACAGAAATATATGTATGAATGCAATTACAACTTTCTGAATTCTAAAGAACGTAATTACGAAAATAATTATATAAAAATTTTTAATCTTCCAGCACTGACGAAGATACCTCATGAATATTTCAGTTAGAAATACATGCGTAACAATGCTATTTTCAACTAATAAAAACATGGAAACTTTTTAACCTCACATTTAAAGTACATACATTGCTAGTCGATAAGATGGAGCCCTTAGAAATTCGAGAATAAATTCCACTCTAATTTTACGAGGAACAGCTAGGGTGAAACGTTTTCAGACCAGAAAATTGTTCACAACATACTTTGTGTTCAATTAATAATTTTATTTTTCAGTTACAGAATTATTTGCTAGTGTTAAAACTTCCTTCTGAACAGTCCTGTTTTGTTGCTGTAGATATGTAGCAGCTCAGGGACGTCTACAAACTTAGAATCGCACAAGTTTTTATCTGAGGAAGCCTGACTTTGAGAAGGTTAATGAAGTTGATGACAGATAAAAACTTGCAGTAGAACAAGACAGTAGACTGGTGGCGATTTGCTTGGCTCAGCTATCAACTGAAAAGCTTTGTACTACATGGATCTATTTGTTGTGTAAAAAACGCGCCTCACACACAAATCTGCCCATGAAGAGAATCAAAGTCCATGAAGAAGGTGGACGTCAGTTTGCCCTTCTTCAAGTTTTCTACTCCATTCCCGTTCACTACCCTCACTCATAAAAAACCATTGCAAACTTTGCTCATTCTGCGAGGGATTTCAGCAACACTACGTCCTTCTGTATCTAGAAAACGGATTAATGTTCGTAATTCACATTTAGCGGGAGCATCGATCGTAGTGGTCACGTTCAATTGCCTGTACCTCGAGCTATCGGGCTGTATCCGTTTTGACGATTATATACAGAAATAAGTAAGCCCCTGCAGTACTTTTGCTTATGAAATTATTATGTTTCGCTAATTTACATTTTTTATAGCCCATCAGAGGTTAAAAAAACAACCCTTGTATATACTGAATCGTGTTTCGATGATATTTCAGTAAACATTATTTAAATTTTACTAGCTGTGGGTCTTAAATTTTGCTGCCTTTTCGAACTTTACTATCGATCCTAAACTTTACATAAGCTCATATACTCGTCCTTCAGCTTCAAGATAGCTACTTTTCATGTTGCACGCAGCTCATGGTTTAATATTACTCACATTGTTCGCCCTTTTTTTTTGCTTCAGAAAATTCGGAAAAAAAATTCTACACCCATTAGAACCTGGCAAAACTATTAACATCTCAAACTCGCTAGGAAATAAATCATGGTGGTGGATGTGCAGTTGTGGTCGAGATCAAATTGAACGAAGCACCTAGATTTTGTTTTATTTTATATCATACGCACGATTTATACTTGTTGATATCTAAGTCACTCGATGCCAGGTGTATGATTCTATCAACCTCATCTACAAATATAATCGACCATGTATTTCCATCTTTCTGTATCAGTGTGTGTCCGTCCCATTACTTCCTATCTATTACTGAAGAAAAATTATTGAACTGAAATCAGAACGGGTATGCATGTATTACAAGCATTGTATTGTGGATACCAAAGGCACCGGATCACTATAAAACACGCCATTTGTTCTGTTATTAACTTTCTTCTCTCACACGGCCATGTTATCTTTAGGTAAGATACAAAATGAAAGTTCTGTATATATTCAAGAAAAATATTTTGATTCTGACGGTACCACGGGTAAAACTGTAAAATGCATTTTATTTCATAGTTCCTTAATTTTATCACTTTTAAACCAAGAAATTTCAACATGTACTATCTGGGTCATGTTATCATTAGATAAGATACAGAATGGTAGTTCTGTATATATTAATAAAAAGTATTCATTCAAAATACAATAATTCGTCCTAAAACCTTAATACGTCCATCTTTATATTAATTTCAAATTAATCGAATCTAAATCGTGGAATTTCCACGGGACCTGTCTAGTGCTAAAATATTACACAACTAACAAATAAAGTACGAATAATAATAACTAAATGCCTCTACCTATATCAGGGGTTGCCAACCTTTTTTTCGCCCTGCATCCCTAAAGAAATTTTACTCGAACCTCGCACCCTCTGAAATTTATATTTTGCTCAAGGGTAAATTATGCGAATTTTGAATACTATTTAATCAGAAAAAATTCTTACTTTATTCTTTAATATAATTTGTAAGCGAAATTACATATGTAGCCCTAAAATATATAATAAATAACATTGGAATAAACCTCAGAAAATTAATCTCTTACTTGAAATAAAACAAATAACTAAATAGTAAACAATAGTACTAAATACTACAATGACTAGAATAGAATAGAATAGAATAAGGCAATAGGAACGAGCCGTTTGGCCCACTCTTGGTTCAATACCGAAGTCCCATGCCGTCTAAAAGTAAATCCATCAGTCATGCACGTACACCTTAACCACGTAAGTCAATTTAGTCGTGTGCACACATATCACTCACGCACAGGCGTTTATGTCACGAGCATTTATCTCAATCATACTAGTTCTCAAACGCTTGGAAAATTCCACTTTTTTTAATTATAACTACAAAAATTGCCAGACAGTGAGGAACAGCTGACGCCTGAACTTATTTCATCCCAGTAACTAACATGTTCAGTTTAGGTTCTAAACTTTAGGAACTACTGAACGCTTTAAATATATGGTAGGGTTGATTCTTTTCAGCTATGTATGTATGTGACGGCCACTAAATAACCATACCAAACTCTAAAATAAAAACAAAGTTAGTCTATTGCAAAATAAATAAAAATGCCTACATATAGCCAATATCCAATTATTTACAGGGACCTTTCTTGCATCCCCTGGAATATCGGCTCGCACCACCAGGAGGTGTGAGCTGGGAACCCCTGCTCTACATGTTATAACAAGTATATATTGAAGCAATTTCTTCAAATTTCCTTTAAAGAAGACTCCAATAGAAGTTATTGTACGATAATTTAAGCTACTAAGATTTATTGACACTTCATCAGGCGAATACGAGCTATGTTGGATGCACCTCAGAGCCAGGTAGGGGTTACAGAATCTGAGGGTGACGTCACGCGTATGTGATAGTAACTGCTTAAGAAATTTTAAATTACCCTCGCTTAAATTGTAACAATGTGAAGTTTAAAATTTAAGGGAATGCAGAAACGTGACTGCAAAGTGTCAACTTAAAACAGGGGAAATTAAATTCTAAAGTAAAAATAAAGGCAAAAAGAATATACACCGTTTGTTTCCAATCTACAACAAAGTACAAGAAGTAGAAAAAATATATATTCTGGTTTAGCATCAACAGTTAAAACAAGTTGCAATAAAACTTTTCATTTAAAAATACTCTATTTGTAATGCTGTTTGTAATTCTAATCAATCCCACTATATAATAATACACAGTTTGTTGCTTGCTCGCTTGGTCCGTCTCTCTGTCACGCTCTTAAGGATTTTGATAGGAGAAAATTTGGTAGCTTATGCATGTATTGTAGGTATTGTATTGTAGATACCAAAGGCACATCCTTGAATGTAGAAACTCCTTCGCAAAGCCAGTGTTCACTGGCAAATCAAACGAAAATTCAGTGAAAAAACACGTAATTTTTTTCACGTGTGGTTTACTAGTCAACATATATAATAGACAGTGTATCTCCATCTCTGTGTGTATCCGTCCCATTACTTCCTATCTATTACTGAAGAAAAATTATTAAACTTAAATCAGAACGGATATAGATGTATTATAAGCATTATTTTGTAAATACCAAAGGCGCCGGATCACTGTGAAATACTCAATTTTGTCTATTATTAGTTTTTATTTCTTACACGGACATGTTATCGGTAGAAAAGATACAGAATGGAAGTTCTGCATATATTAATGAAAAATCCTCACCGGTAAAATTTAAAAATGCATTTTATTTCATATATCCTTAATTTTATCACTTTTAAACCGAAGAATTGCAACGGGTACTATCTGAGCCATACTATCGGTAGGTAAGATGCAGAAAGGAAGTTCTGAATTAAATTAATGAAAAGTATTCATTTAAAACACAATAATTCGTTGTAAATCTTGAATGCAATCATCTTAATAATCATTTCAAATTCGTCAAATCTACAGCAATGTCAAATCTATAGCATGCAATTTACAGCAATGTATGTGCAATCTCGTATTATAAAAATAAACGCATGATGAACAGTTTAACCAGAAATACCGGTCAAAAACTATTATTAAGAAACTTCAAGACATCTCAAGCTATGAACTTTTTTCCCGTTAAAATTGCCGCAACTTGGAACCAGCTGCCAGAAAACATAGTTTCTGCTGGCACTGTGAACGCATTCAAAAATCGTCTCGATAAATTTTGGATTACGGACCCCCCTGTATTACATCCTACTAACTCTAAGGGTAATGATTGAGATAAATGCTCGTGACATAAACGCCTGTGCGTGAGTGATATGTGTGCACATGACTAAATTGACTTACGTGGTAAAGGTGTTCGTGTATGACTGATGGATTTACTTTAGACGGCATGGACTTCGGTATTGAACCAAGAATGGGCCAAGCGGCTCGTTTCTATTGCCTTATTCTATTCTATTCTATTCTTAATTGTTTTTTGCCGTATCTTAAATAAAGACCTGTTCGGGCTGCTGCAAGAACCAGAACAGCTTGGTATCGTATTGCGCATGTCGCTGTGCGTGGTTTTGAGTCAGGGCAAAATTATGGAGATGAAAATTAACGAACCTATTTCTGTTGGTTCTCGGAAAATGGACCTATTCTCGGTCAATTATTGAGAAAACTTGATTTTTGGCTTGTATTCAAAGACCTTTCATTACTTGTCGATCAGCACGTCCAGTAGGACAGGAAGCCCTAAGAAACATTAGATATCAGAGAAGTATTTTTTGCCCGTGAATAAGTCTTTGTCTGATCTCTGCTGACGTCTACACGAAGCAACGTCTACACGAAGCAACGTCTACACGAAGCAATGTCTACACGAAGCAACGTCTACACGAAGCAACGTCTACACGAAGCAACGTCTACACGAAGCAACGTCTACACGAAGCAATGTCTACACGAAGCAATGTCTACACGAAGCAATGTCTACACGAAGCAACGTCTACACGAAGCAACGTCTACACGAAGCGCGCTTGTCGCTACGAGTGCTGGACTAAAAAAGTAACTTGACAACATAGAGATAATTTACTAAGGCCTTGACTTCAGCAGGGAGGGAGGTACACATAGGTGGATTCTACACTACATCTTAATGTTGCTCAGAGGAAAATACTTCTTCTTACGGGCGTTAGATGTTAGAATAACAGGTTTTTGTGACGTGATGTTAATTGCTGATCAGTTCATTTACAGTCAGTGATGTTAAATATGCTTCTACACAAACGAACCTCTTTGAGAAAATAAACGTAATTCATGGATATGGTCTTCATTTTTATGTAAACCGTATGAAATTCTAAGACACCTACTGAATTAAACATATTTCTTCTAAAAAAAAATGCTGACATCCGATTTGCAGAAATCTACATACATACATACTGTACATTGACACTATGCAATTTTTTACAGCTAGGCAATCAATACAGTATTATAGCTTGGGGAATTTAAGAGTATTGTCAGTTGGAGACGAAATTTAGATTCTAACAAAGTATCACTTATTCGAGATGCTAGAATAAAAGTACTACTGAAAACATGCTAGAAATTAAAGTGTGTGTACGTTCTAATATGAAACAGCCCACGCACATTTATCTCTAAAAATATTTTAATTATGATCCTACGTATTATTTACATCGCATCTAATACATACAATATGCATCAAAACAAAAATATGCTAAGTTTACACTGATTGAAAACTAGTTGAAGTGCTCTCGATTAATGCAGGGTGCAGCAACATATTATAACTTCTTTTTTAATGAACTTTGCTTCTGTAAAAGGAAGTTACGTTGCCGCACCCTGTAGTTAGTTAGATATTATGCTCAATTCTGTGCTCTGAAAAAAATATTATCCTCGTAACTCAAATTTTATTTGCAGTGTTAAGCATGCGTTAAAAACTAACTTATTTCTTGAATAGCACGTGAAGTGAGAATATTATCCGCCCAATGTTAATAAAATATTGGAACCACCTAAGAAAGCATTGGTGTGATATCAGTGCTCTGTGTACCACAATTTCTCCGAAAAAAAGCTCAAGTACTCGTATTAAAATGCGGATGTTGTTATTTGGGTGTTTATATTAGTACTGTGATGCAAGGAACTACATGCTTCTAAGAGAGGCTCTAACTCTCAAAAGATGTGTCCAATGAGTCCACAGCCCCTCTTCATCCGAAACAATGTATTACCTTCTAAAAATAACTACGTATTACATACGGGGAAAATATTCGATTAAATTACCTTTCAACTACACTTATGGTGACGGATTGTCGTGTATGTGACCTTTCATGGTTATTTTTTAACTTTCAGAAGTGTCTAGTTTAGAGTTTGGGGGCTCCAGGGCAACTAGAAGGTTTTGAAATGCTATAAAGAAGTTCATCAAAATAATATGAATATCTGATTGCAATACAACATTTCATCGCTAATGAAGAGTTGGATTATCATTTGCTTTTAAAACATGTTCAATTAAAAGCGTAATAGATTCTTAAGGTGTCCTAACAGTTCCAAACGAAATACTGTCTCGTAGATCCAATAAAACATTAATACATTACTTTGGATATGATGGAAGTAGAAATTAGCTTCTTAGTCTCTACTCCAATGCCTCCGTGAATGGTTTTATTATATTGAGATCTCGGAGACATGGCATGGAAGACATATGACGATACATTGTTTGGTGTTTAGTCATACAGAGTTGTTCAGTATAATTGTGTCTTAATCAACCATCAGACCTCCTTTTGATCAGATTACACCTACCACAACTGGCATTGATTCCTTGCCCGTTTACCTTCTGCGTAGCTTTAATTTAAGACACAATTACCGAAGCAGTAGATCTTAATTGTTCTACGATGATTAAGAAAATGACAAAACACATGGGACACTTTTCTATTCATCCTTCACATTTTTTATAGGTTTTAAACCTGAAGACTACTGTAGCCACTCAATGCACTCAAATGCTCCCTAGTAGTCAGAAATTTACTTTTGGTAGATGCTAACCCCATAGATACGAGCGTTGGCGTCTCGAAGCGTATCATCTCCGTCAGTTCAATGGTAGTCCATTGTGGGATGAACTTGTTCATCTAGGATCTTCAAATTGTCGCAGGACGTCATTGTGTTGTAGCAGATGGTCGCAAATGAATACCCATCCATAGTTAAACAACCTACACCCTCGTACGGCATCAGATGCCCGTGCAGAGAGGAACAAGTATACGTAATGGATCTAATTTTTGATAGGGTTCTCGTTACTCTCTCAAACGCTCATCACTCCAAAAGAAGAAGAACCATATAACGTCGGACCATATAACTCGCTTCCAGTCTTCAACTGTTTACATAGTTTTGATGTCTCTTGACGAACAAAAGTCGTTTTCTTCGATTTGCTACAAACTCAAGAGGCTTCCTAATTAATAAGCGACTTTCTAGATGTAACTTTTTCATCACAAGAAGCAAATAAATTGTTTTGATACTACAATTGTTGAATTGTTTGATTGATTACTACATCCATCACACCGATCTTTTTTTTTTGACCAAGCGCTTCTAAGAGAGCCGGTCTCTGTTATTTAGAATATGATACCCCTACATTTGCTACTGGCTCAATGGGCTTCGTCAACACCTTCCTAGCGTTGCAATCATTCTCTGTGTAGTCCTCAAGCCCATTTCTGTTGCTGTAGTGTTATCGCACATTAATTCACCGCTTTTACGGAAGACGACAATATGTCCTTGACCATTTGGTGAAATGCCTTATCAAAGTGTTCTCATTTGCGCAGCTTGCATATATATTTGGGATGTGTAACGCTTAGAACAGGTGTTTTGTACGTCAGGAACACTACAGAATGCTGTCATGTTTGTTTACTCTGAACTAAATGTTTCCTTAGCAAAAGGCGAGGAAGAAACGTTTATTGTATCGAAATTCAGTGATCGATTTTCGGTCAGGCAGTTCATTTCGATGCTCCTTAAACAAAATTGTGTATTCTTACTTCAAAATAATACAGTGCATCACTTCAAGATAATTGCCATGTTAAAAACCTTATCATTGACAAAATTGACATTTCGATTCGTATTAACGGAAGTATTAGATGCAATAATCAGATGTGGTAAAAAACTACTTAGTTTCCTACCACTCGAATAATTATCATGCTGGTTTGTAACCTGAAGACAGAATCATAAACTTCCCTCTATGTTTTCCATTCGTAAACTTGGTCGTTTATACTAATCAAAGTAAATGATGATTCTTCTGGCAAAATAACTTTCTCCTGTTTTTCAATTGTCTAAGATTTCTATGATCACTACATCACTTTTTAGCGTTAGAGTCCATGGTATCAAATCTTATAAGTGCAGTCTATTCGTGAATGTCAGCCTCGTAAATTACCTGTCAACTGCTTATATCAAGCCAGATGTGGCTAGGTCACTATTGAGTTCTTACGTCCCCTTCTTCTCAGAAGTTTTATGATGTTTGCCCACAGTTCGTTTAAATATGCAGCGGCCCTTGTCAGTTAACTTCGAATTTTTGTCCACTGTTGGTCTTCGCCGAAAGTGTTTTTGTGTTCAAATAAAAAATTCGTCTGTTTTCACCACACAGGTTTTCATTATTGTGCAATAAATGTTGGAAAAGTGTATTGTAGAGTAAACAGGTAAAATATCATACGGTCTACACATGCTATAATAACAGTTGATCGTGTATCGTACGAGTCATGACAACCAAAACAACAAAGTGCGCAATGTTCTTCAATATTCAAATTATGTTGCCAAACCACTAAAGCTACATGGCAACCTAAAAAGCATGTCTACTTCTTTGATTAGAGGGAGACTTAGCCAAGCAAAGACCTTGTAAAATTCTTCTCATGAGTTAATTCTGAAAAACTTACTGCTGACAAGCTTCACTAAGCAGCCCATGCTAGTTTTTACCTGTTTCCAATCTGTATATCGAATGAGAAAACAAGACTTGACTATCTCCGTCTTCCGAGAAATTCTACCCCAATGCGTGAAACGTGTTGGCCGAGATACAGCACTAAATAGTTGCATTCTGCTGTAGCACTCTGTACTCCTCGCCTTCTAAAGTTTAGAGCGTGTTTGGAAGTAGTTCCATAAAGCTTTGGTGTTGTCAAAGGATCTCATTATCAACGTACAGTAATGAATTCACTTTTTTTGCCCTTATAATGACTACCACATGGAGTGATTGCGTAGATCCCTTCTTTACGTAGAAAAATTATGGTACTGAATAAAATCGGCTCATTCTGAGAGTCTTACGCGAGACGACCATAAAAGATGAAGAGAAGAGTTAGTAAAAACACTTCTACATAATTACTTCCTTCTTCATTCTCAATAAATACTTCACCGTAGTCTTACCTCGTGTGTGTCTAGATGGAACATCTTGTTTTTTTCAGTAGAACGGAAGGTGAGCCAGTCCTTATTGAGTCGAATACATGAAAATGACTGCCTCATTTCAAACATATCACTATAAAAATATTTGTGATAAGCTTAGACAAGCAGAAAATTGCCAGTTAACTACTGTGAGAGAGTATTAACTCACTCGTAGCTGGCGTGCATCAAATTATTTGAACTTTAAAATGGGCAATTGTTCCAGTTGCGAAGCCTGAAGTTTATTTTAAAATCGGAGTGCAAAAAGTCGTTCCATAGCTGTCCTAATAATTAGATAGAAATAGTTACAGTAGATATATCAAAAAACCACACCGAATACATGGGCATTTTTATCTCCTTTAAGAATTTCAGTTGCTTAGAGCGAAGGGTTGGAAACGTTCCTTTGATCATTTTTTCTGACCAGCTACCACTAGGGACTCGAGCATCAATAGACTTGGAAGTAGAAAGATGTTTGGAACCTCTTTTTTGGTGACTCTGCCGTAATGCATGGCATTCCCTCATAAATCTGTAAACTATTTTATGTTATTAGTTATTCACCATAGAAATTTAATTAATGGGTTTGATAATTTAACAGAGGTCGAAAAGTGGGAACAAATTAGATCAATGTCACAAGAATTAACAACAGAAAATGACGCTGGTAGGTTATTTAACGAAGACAAGATTAAAAAGTTATTACTCTTCGTGATCCCAGGGTTCACGATTTAACCAAACTTCAAAATACTATTACATGTAGAATCTAAAAATGATTTTAGAATACATACGGATACATTTCAAATCTCAGTATTTAACCTTGAAACTGGGTGTACCTTTTTATATGAAATAACTACAATTTTTATTGAGATATGAAACGTAGTGAAATATATTGTTGCAGAATATGAGTAGAATTACGTTATAAACGCAACAAGAACCAGGAAATTATGCTATAAGGCACTATAGTTTATTAATATAATATATAAGTACGTAAGAATAGAAAATGAATTTTCATAAAAAATTAGCATCGAAAATTGCGTACTAGAAACCTCAGTTACAGATGTATTGTAAATTGGGCCACAGGCTAAACCAACATGCACAGTAATTAAGAATTTTAATGCATGAATTGTTCGGACAGTTGAGCAATGCTTGGTGACTCTTCGTCAGTAGCAGCCTTACACTTGCTGGCAGAAAAAACAATGAACAAAATTTATATTCTCGTAAAAAACTTGCTTCAGCTTGAGGCGTATTTCAATACGTCGGATACTAGTAAAACTATAACATAAAAATGAAAACTAAACCCTGTAGAACCTTCATGCAATGCTCTGTAAGAGCATAGAAGAATCTAGTCAGTGCTACAGCGAACTTGAGAGGTTAGTTTTTGAGATGCTGAGCTGCTCAGTAACCGAGGGAATAGCTCTTGTTTTTGTTAGAGTGCCTTGCACAGGAGGGGAATCATAAGTAATTTCTGTTCATTGGATGCTAAATGTAACTACGTAACTCAAGTTTCAGTGTTGTAACCTTAACTAGGAATGACCTGTTTATGAAGAACGTTCATCGGTTATTTTTACCGCAGCAGTGAATAAGTGCGCATTATAATTCAAGGTAAAACAGCATTACCGAGATATTAACCATCATGAGTTTATAACCAGCAGCCAAATCGCCAAATCCTAAATACACACTTAATATTATCAACAGCTGCAACATGTACATAAAGATTTAAAAAAACGCCCCGCGCTCGTCAGCATGAGAAAGATGGAGTTTCTTCATTAAAACAAAAAACTGCATTAAGCAAAATTCACGCACTAAAAAATATGTTAAGGTTGAACCGGTCTGTTCAACCGCACCCACGACCTTCACCAGATATAGAAAAATGTGATTTTTATTTTTACTTTACTTCAAAGTGTTCTGAAGTGTAAGAAATTCCCTCGAGATAAGGAGGCAAAAATCCTTGTGGACAACTTTTTAGGATCAAAGCTAGTTTAACAGAGTAGACAAGCTGCCTGGTAGATAGCGATAGATGACTGACTAAAAATAACGAATATACTGTTGACTCAAATTATTCAATTGTTTAAATTTGATTGTTTATGTTTTCACAAATAAATTGATTTCCCACAAACGGAAATTATGTATGTTTCAACCCAGGGGAAAGGCTTTTGACAACTGGTTACGTAGTACATTGAATTTCCCTTGACTTTTTGGAAAGGTTACTTACCTTATGCTCTCAAGATGCAGTCAAATGTTCTCCTGGTATTTCTGAGGTGCTGCTAAGTTTAAACACGAAACTTTAGGCCAAATTCAGAGAAGCTCATTTGATTTTTTGTATATTGTAATAATATTAAATTAAATATACATCGTAAAATGTATTCAGTTGATGGATGCTAAACATGCCTCCAGCCAATATTAACTGTGTATCCTGCATCAGAAGAATCAAATTCTTTCGAAAAATTTACTCTTTTAAAATATTTGAATTAATGACAAAATTTTCTCTCAAACTCATATTTTTGAATGAGTTTCCCGTAATTCAAGGGTCCTTTTCTCTTTTCGATTCTCGATTAAGCTTACCTGAATGATTATCCCTTTTTCGGAACAGACTCAATTTACGCCTCTCTAAATGATCATTCTTCATCGTAACAGACAGTTTTGCTGCCCGTACACTTCCTTAATCTGTCAATAAATTATTATTGCGGCAATAACTTCCCCGAACCATCTACGGGGATTTGAATTTAGTCGTGTACCATCACTAACCAATCACCACCTGATTACAACTCGGGGAAATTTCGCAAGAAGAAAAAATTCCCAATGAAAAAATCATCAGGGAACAACTTTTAGGACGGGGCATTTAGTACATTCATAAAATGATTACTCATAATGATATTTTGCGAAAGGATGAAATTAAAAGGCCATCTAAAAATAATCTGAAGTACTGATGACAAGATGTAATCGAATTTAAGTCAAAGTTGAGCTTTAATTTTTGTCTTTTTGGTGATTTTAAGCCTGATGTTTGTTTTTGTTTGTGTGTTTAAGTTTGATGTTTGTTTTTGGTGTAAATACTCCTTTTAATCAAATAATATAAACATTTATGATTAAAAATAAAAGGAAATAATGTACATATATGTAGACCTCACATTTAGCATGCCACCGAAATCTAGGACCTGTTGAAGGATGAGAACACACAAAATTTGCTAGACTAATAATGTAATCTCAGCCAATTTATCATTTTCACTGTCAAATGTAATTTGGAACGTTGCAACCCCCGTCAGAAAGAATGTGCTGCCCAAAGAATGAAAGATTTTAATAATATCTTGAGAGGCATTTCTTTTAAACTTGTTCTCCAATCCAATCTCTTTTTGGAAGCGTAGCTCTGCGGTTGAGAACAGCTCTGCAAGATGGCTGGGAGGAGTAAAATAGAATGAGGCTATAGGAACGAACCTTCTGGCCCATTCTTGGGTCAGATAATTACTTCGATAATTATTTGGTTGTTTACCCAAGTTCCATGCCGTATTTCTAGCCGCGTCAACCATGTCGGCAGCGGGATTCGAACTCGGGTCTTCCCGCTCGCAAGCAGATTCGCTCACCAGTCGACCAAGCTGGTGATACCAGTCGACCAAGCTGGTGATAGGTGACGCTGGTGACGCACGTTGTATTGTCCACCTCCCATGCTCTTGCAAGTCTGACAGTTCTAGAATAAAATATAAACCAGAATCAGAAAATTTGTATCTGAACTTGTTGGACGTCTATGACATGAAATATATTGCAAGCTTCTATAAAAGGCCAAAGTAAAAACAATTAAGAAAAATACACGAAAGTGACAGCATCTGAAAAGAAATTTTTATCTGAGCAACTGTGAACTGTAAAATCATTCATGTTAGAGTTGTGTCTGTGCAAGACCAGACTTAACGTATAGTAAGTCGTATATGACTGATTTTTAAACATTTTATAGTAGATAATAAATATGCTGAATGATCCTCAACATGCAACTTCTGTACCAGGTGTTAACATATGCATTAGGTATCAGGTATTTTCGTTCATTTTCAATATATATTGGATTCCACCTATCAACTCATACAGATGCTATAAGCGCCAGACTAGAAACGTTCAAGTATTAAACAGGTGAAACTTGTGATATTTCATTCATTCTTAACACGTTTGTTGGGATTGCCTGATTGATGTAAAACTTCACTTTGTACGCATAGTCACTAGAAGGATCTGAAAAAATTACATCACCTAACCTAAGTGACCCACCGGTGGGTCGCATCGCAACAAACGTGTTAATTATTTTTTGATTTGAAGCCACTAGAGACCGTACGCTAAAGACCACAAAATTTGAACACGTACGTTAAAGTACATGGAGTTTTTATGAATTGTGAAGATTTTAATGGAGCCAATTTTTAAAAATATGTAACTCAAACGCTATGCACCATGGTTTATTTTTGACAGAAACCTTAAACGTAAACAATAAACTTTTTATTTAGACTGCTCACCAAGATCAATAGGAGCAAGTGAAAACATTAATGTACAGAGATAACCCGAATAATTATTAGCTAATTCCTTCAAAAAAATATTCACTCTGGTTTTCATTCATTAAAAGTGTAACTCACAAAATGGATGCAAAATTTTAAAATTTGAAGGCTAAAATCTACTGCATAAAACAGCTAAAATTCATCAGGGCTTATACCTCTATCACATAAAACATGAAGGCAAGCCAAAAAATATCCACTTGTACTCCATAACATGTTTCAGGATTGTTGTATAGCATTCTGCTGATGCATGCGTATTATCGGAATGATGATCGTGACCAGGTGACCGTAATTTTAACAACTTGATTCTGATACTTTTTCGTTTGATCTTACAGCTTAAACATGGCCGCTCATCTAACAGTGAGTTCGATAGAGGAATAAAGAGCAGAGATCAGATGACTCTGATCAAATAGTCTGGAGTTTAATAATTTATTTATAAACGAAGAATAGAAATGCTAGTTCAGAAGTTCCAGGCAAATGTATGGCGAACAACGATGAAGACGAGTCTTGTATGGGCATCTTAAAATTCTTCAGTGATGAACAATTGGGGTAGTTGTGGTCAGCCACTGGGTCTCGTTCTACACCGCCGCAGCACCTTCCTACCTGAGAAAAACTCGTTCTTTGAATGCGTTCATGAATTTCATTTTTGCTGAACAAAAAAATGAAAATATTTTAAGCTTCTCTAGCTTATAGAGCTTCTAAAGTGTATCGAACTTCTCAAGTGTATCGAACTTCTCAAGCGTATAGAGCTTCTCAAGCGTATTGAGCTTTTGTAGCTTATAAAACTTCTCAAGTTTATGAAACTGCCCAAGTTTCATAAAGTTCGTAAAATTTTGGCGAATTAAAATACTTAGAAGGAAGTAAAACATTTATTTGCACACCTACTCTCGAACAGCCTAGTCTCTATTACTATAATGGAAGTAAAGACAAACCTCAGAAGACTTAAAGGTGATCCTGTCTACAACCAGGCGTGGAAGGACGGCATCTCTGCGCCACTTTCAGCTTCTAAGTCTTAATATTAAGTCTATAATTCAAAGTTAGCGAGGAATTCGATTTCCCATCGAAGATAACGGGTGGAAAACTCGTGCTGAGCTCGAAGGAAACACCACTTGAGAAACGGACTTAGTTCGAATATGTTACTACAATTCTACAACATTCAGATTCCAGATCTTCAATTAAACTATACTACTACAATATACACGCGTCGCACCAGGCTGAGGTGAAGAGCTCTGGTGCTTTGAGTAAAGGATGGAATGTAGCAAAAGAAGCTGATGGTTATTGTTGTACAGGATCAGGTTTAGGACTGTGAGCAGAGTTAAGGCTTCCATAGAAATTGCTATAATGTCAAGCTGAACGAGGCTTTTTTAATGCATAAGTAAGCATAACATACAATGATTGTATTTTATGAATATAATCAATGATTGAAGACTTGTAAAATTTCTGTTCACGAACTGAAATGCATCGAACACTTGCAAACACACACCAATTCACGTCAGAAACAGAGTCCTTTTGAGTTCTTTTATGATAACAATAACAACAACAACAAAAATAATGATAATGATACCCGTACCGTACTGCTTCCAAACCGATAATGCAAAATTTTCCTAATAACATTGAGGAGAAAAACATTTTTCAAAAAATCTTCAGATTGAGGGATAAACAATCGTGCTGTAATAGTCAGTCTCATAAATTACCATCCATTACGAATCTGTTTACGTGTAAATCACGGTGGTAGAAACATAGCAACGCAACAAGATATCAATCAGTAGAATGAGTGAAAATAATCAACAAAGTATTCTTGCAAAAGGATGCCTGCAAGGAACTTGGACTAATCTCTCAAAAAGGAAAAGAAATATGAAAAAAAATGAAAATAAAGTTCCCCTTGTACAGAAACTTCTGTTCAAACTTCTATAACATGGAATGTTGATTCTGCAGTTAATAGTTGACACATCTCGGGAAATCTATTTTTCCAAAGCGATTTGAAAGGAAGATTATTGGCATCTCTCGAGAACAGATCTCAAAAATTGAACGTCTTCCTGGAACAGGGGTAAACCAGTATGATAAGCTGACGTAAACCAACATGATAAACTGACGTAAGCCAGCATGATAAACTGACGTAAACTAGCATGATCAACTGTCGTAAACCAGCATGATCAACTGACATAAACCAGCATGATAAACTGACATAAACTAGCATGATCAACTGACGTTAACCAGCATGATAAACTGACATAAACTAGCATGATCAACTGACGTTAACCAGCATGATAAACTGACATAAACTAGCATGATCAACTGACGTAAGCCAACATGATAAACTGACATAAACTAGCATGCTCAACTGACGTAAACCAACATGATAAACTGACATAAGCCAGCATGATAAACTGACATAAACTAGCATGATCAACTGACGTAAGCCAGCATGATAAACTGACATAAACTAGCATGATCAACTGACGTAAGCCAGCATGATAAACTGACATAAACTAGCATGATCAACTGACGTAAGCCAGCGTGATAAACTGGCGTAAACCAGCATGATAAACTGACATAAACTAGCATGATCAACTGACGTAAGCCAGCATGATAAACTGACATAAACTAGCATGATCAACTGACGTAAGCCAGCGTGATAAACTGGCGTAAACCAGCATGATAAACTGACATGAACTAGCATGATAAACTGACGTAAGCCAGCATGATAAACTGACATAAACTAGCATGATCAACTGACGTAAGCCAGCGTGATGAACTGACGTAGACTCCGTCATACCTGACTTCTCGAAAGTTAATTTGTGTCCGATATGTTTGATACCTACGTGTGTGCGTATGCAAAGGTTTCTCGACCCCATCGATGGATATTACGCAAGTGAACCAAAGAAAAAGTCAACTTAATGAAATGGAATATATTTGTGTCTGGCCTTGTAACCTATTCCACGCATCGCTGCACCGTGACCTCGGACTCAGAAATAGAGTGGAACGGAGGAGTCATGCTGTGCAGTGTCATTGCCGCTCTCAAGCTCACAATTTATCCGTCAACTTTTTCAATGTTTCGGGTTTGATTTCCGATAGTCTAATGAAACTGAAAAAAATTTGGTGACGCGAAATTGTCGCGAGCTCGCGACTCAACAAATCATAGCTGAATTTTACCCTATCATTATTCTGGGCATTGTGATTGGAAATTTAACAATCGTATAGTCTGTTGTGAGACTTTTGATGATGAAGGATTCAAGTCTGTAATTCCTGTATCAGAAAGAATTATACCTGTCATGAAGACTTTTGCTAGATACAAAACTAACTCGTTTAATTTTACTCCCCTTCCAGTTTTTTCCTGTGGATAATTTTGAATTCGACCCTTGCCTTTAGAAATCCTAAAAAATACTCAAAAGAAATGTTGATGTTATCAGGCAGAATGGTTCAGAAGATGAAACTTAACATGTTTACAGCATGCCTCATGTGGGGTTACGAATTTTCTCCAAAAAATTCTGGGGATGTTTGGGGAAGAATTTTATCCTGAATGCCCTTTGGACTGCTTGATTCTCTGGAGCTGCCCGAATGTAATGATGACAAACGATGACTTGCTCAGTGAATGGAAAATTTTGTCAAAAATGACGACCAGGGCTGCGTACTTGGGCCACTTTTGAAATAAAATAATATGAAATTTGAAAATTCCTGCTACTTTATATAAATGTCCGGCAACTTTTGTATCAAAGATACATTTGTTTCATTAAAATATAGCAATTAATTATTGTATGTGAATTATTGTTTCAACTAGAAGACCCATAAGTGAAAATTCACGTGTTTTTTTACTGATTTTTTCGTTTGATTTGCCAGTGGATGCAGGCTTTGCGAAGGAGTTTTAACATTTAAGGATGTGCCTATGGTCTCCACAATACAATGCTTACAATACATGTATATCCTATCTAATTTTCTCTTATCTAAATCCTTGAAAATGTGACAGAGAAACGGACCAAGCAAGTAAGCAAGCAAGCAACCAACTGTGTATTATTATATAGTCGATATATCAGTACCTGTTGTTTATACTGTGCAAAATATTAGGTTGTCTCACATAGAATGCATTTGAAACTGAAATAAAATAATTGCTGCTTAATGTTTATTTTAATCAAAATATGATTCTTCCTTCTCCATCACTTTCGTCTAACGTTTTTCTAAAGTATGTATTTCATCTTCAAAGAACTTGTCATCTTGTTCACGAACAAACTGTTCAAATGCTTCAACTATACTTTCTTTATTTAAGAATTTTTCATCGTGAATCAAGAGTTCAAAATACCTGAACAAGTGATAATCAGTGGAAGAGATATCAGGAGAATAGGGAGGATTTGGCAAAATTTCATAATTCAGACTTTGCAGCTTATCGACTGTAGCTCTAGAGGTGTGGGGTCGTGTATTATCGTGAAGCAAAATTGGTCCATCTCTATTCACGTCATGGATGCTTCTTCTTTAACTTTTCATGCATGCCATCAATGTTTTGACAGTAAAATTCTGCTGCTACAGTATCGCTTTGTTGCAAAATGGAAACATGAATGATTTCCCTAAAAGACCACCGAACAGTGACCATTAACTTTTTCGGATTCAATGGTGGTTTCGGATAGTGTTTAGGCGACTTTTCTGCGTCTAACAACTGCCTTGCTTTTTTGCTGTTATCGAAAGTATCCATTTCTCATCACATGTAATTATTCGATTCAAAAATGGATCTTTTTCGAACTGAGAAACCAACATTGAGCACACTGTAAGTCGCCTATTCCTTTGATTTTCGTGAAGTTGTTGAGGAACAAACCTGTCCATCTTTTTGACTTTTCCAATTTTTTTCAAGTGTCGAGAAACAGTTGAACGAGATGTGTTGAGTTCTGATGAAATTCTTTGAACCGTAGCACTCGGATTTTGTTCAATCAAATTCTTCATTTCATCATGTCTAAGTTTTGGTCTCCCCCTTGAATCATTGTTGATGTTCTCAGTTCCTGTACGAAATCTTTGAACCCATCCCTGAACAGTTCTTGTATCCACAACATTTTTACTAAAACCTCGCTTGAGGTTTCGTAAGGCTTCGGCGGCAAAGTGACCCAGCTTGTATTCGTATAAGAAAATTATTCGATATTGTTCTGTTGCCAACGTAGCAATAAGATTAGGAGTAGTGATGTTAAATGAAATATTTGTCTAGAATAAAAGATTCTTTAAATTAACCATATGCATACAAATAATCAGGTTTCTGTATAGCTGATAAAGAAAACTACTTTAAATACATTTCATGAGAAACAACCTGATAAAATTTTAAGGTAAAAAGTAGACGCATTGACGGTAGTCGATTGGTATGGCATTTGAGCAATACGCCGGGCACTCGCCGACAGCAACAAAGAAAAGTGCAAAAAAAAGATCGGGTTCATCTACCTAGGTATTAACACGTTTGTTGCGATGCGACCCACCGATGGGTCACTTAGGTTAGGTTCTGTAATTTTTTCAGATCCTTCTAGTGACTATGCGTACAAAGTGAAGTTTTACACCAATCAGGCAATCGCAACAAACGTGTTATATGATCATATGAATGTATTTCATTTGGCTAAGGAATATTCAATCTCAAACCACATACCAGCATTAGAACTCACATAAGTTTCATTTATTACAGCGAAGACAACTCGCCAAACGTTGCGGTATCCTCGCTAGTTTACGAATACTTGGAGTTCTGGACAGCGAGCAGCAGACGGCGTTGGCATAACAGCACGTTCTTTAACACGTTGCCTCCGATTGCCTGATTGGTGTAAAACTTCACTTTGTACGCATAGTCACTACAAGGATCTGAAAAAATTATAGAACCTAACCTAAGTGGTACACATACGTACCACTTCGGAGTCAACGTGTTAACACGTTGCCTCCGATTGCCTGATTGGTGTAAAACTTCACTTTGTACGCATAGTCACTAGAAGGATCTGAAAAAATTATAGAACCTAACCTAAGTGGTACACATACGTACCGCTTCGGAGTCAACGTGTTAAGAGCAGAAGAAGCTCAGTGTGTAGTGAGAAATTTCTAGCAAGTGTTTAACAACTTAAACATTCTATTCAATCTACAGTGTATTATCTAACAATTTTAGGAGCCGAAGTCATGTTATAGTCATTCTGGAATTTCCTTGCGAGGCTTTAGGGTATACTTCTAATATCTTCTAACGACACGTCTGCTCTGTAATTTATACTTCTCTTTTATTCGTTACATTATTATAAGATCAGCGTTCTTTCCATTGCATTGTCCTAAATTTCAGGAGTGGAGAGTATATTACGTATTAGTTCGCAATATTTAGACAATAATTGTTAACCCTGTTCTTAACACGTTGCCTCCGATTGCCTGACCGGTGTAAATCTTCACTTTGTACGCATAGTCACTGGAAGGATCTGAAAAAATTACGGAACCTAACCTCAGTGGTACACATACGTACCACTTCGGAGTCAACGTGTTAATATTTCCAGTCTGCGTACCACTCTCAGTACAGCGCAAACAGTGACACAAGAGTGCTGTACAAGACAGCAAACAGTACTGTGTACAGTGCAGCACAGTACCGTGCACATGACAGCAAACAGTACTGTGCACAGTGCAGCACAGTACCGTGCACATGACAGGACAGGAAACAAGAATGAATAAAAACTAAAAAGAAATTTACACATAAGCTGTGACTGCAAACGCTGTCTGCCCACACATTAACGTGAAATAATTTCAGTTTTATTTGTATGGCCTTCATAACCACCAATACATTCAGCATGCCCTGTTTTAAATCATCAATAAATTGATGATTTTTTACGCAAAATTATCTGTGAATTGAAAATTGTGTAAATGAGACAATCTCCAGGGTGAGGCATAATTTCTGTTACATGTTTTAAATCCAGTTTAATAATTATTATTTTTCGAAATATTAACCAATGTAATTTTATAGAAAATAGTTATCAAGAATATACTACATTTCTTGCAGAACAATGAGACTTTGACCATTGACAATGTCTCCAGAGTTGATGCGAAAGTTCATTAAAGAGAAAGAAGCATGAAAAGGGATTGAGTCCTTCCGAAGTATTCAAACTAGGGATAGACCTCAAAATTAACAGAATGTTGATAAAAAGAACAATTGACCTACTACTTGCCAGAGTATCAAAATTCTAGAGTCAAAATTGAATAAATAGTTGGATAAAATACCCTTAGAAGTAGTTCGTGCAGCCATTAAAGACTTTTCTAAAAGACATCGCAAAGTAGTAAAGGCAAAAGAGAAGAATTTTGAATATTTTTTCTTTAGTCTTAGATTAGGAAACTACTTACTATTTGTTAAAGTCCTTGAAATAAATGTATTTCATAAGAAATAATTGTTTTTGTTTTGTAACAGTTTTATGGTCCACCCTATATATATATATATATATATATATATATATATATATATATATATATATATATATATATATATATAGTTATTTCAAATTATTAAAATATTACAACGACCATTATTTTTTTCTAAATTTTTCAAACACGACTGAAATAAAACTTTTCTGTCTACAAACCAATCAAACAGTGAACTCTCAGAAGTTCAGCCTGCTATAAAGTTCAGTGCAGTCAATTAACTTTAAACACTAGAAATATGAATTACAACTGTACATGAATTTGATAACATTACGGATGTAGCTTGAGTTACAACCTCCGTTGCAACATTTACTGACGTATGTATGTAGCATGAATTACGACCTCCATTGCAACATTTACTGACGTATGTAGCATGAATTACGACCTCCATTGCAACATTTACTGA
>VCRD01000542.1:0-66819 GCA_006783055.1 Trinorchestia longiramus
AGACGGCATGGGACTTCGGTATTGAACCAAGAATGGGCCAAACGGCTCGTTCCTATTGCCTTATTCTATTCTATTCTATTCTATAGAATATGTGCCTTCTATAGATTTAAATATTAAAATATTTTAAACATTAATATTGTTTTCTATTTGTGTCAACTTGGTTGGACAAACACTTTTTGTGTTTCTTCTTTTTCTGGTCTACAAATTTTGGATTCTGTTCGTATTAAAATTTCACTTAACTAATTTTTTTGTGCCTAGAATTAGCTCAACTTTTTATTGATTGTTTCGTACGATAGGAGAACTTCAAACTGCATATAGTTTTCAATTAAATGTGCAGCTAACGAAATGTAGTCCTGCTATAATTCTCACCCTCATATTTTAAGACTTTCTGTAGGAAAACTGCTGCTGGGGAGATGTTGCTCAACTCCTTAGGGTACAATTGGGCCTAGTTTTTAGCACACAAAAAAGGCCATTATTTTAAATTATTAACTACGAGATAAGAATGATCGGGGTTAAAAAACACGTAACGATCCGTTAAGGAAATTAATTCTAACGTAAAAATGTTCAGAGATGCCGTTAAAAATTTCTTGTGACGACTACTGAGTGTGGTCAGTCCGTAGTAAAAGACGTTCAAGACTTAATTTACAAGTGCAAAGTCTGACAAACACGTACTGGTGCGACCCACCTTCGTCGCAAGCACGTACACATTCAGGAAAAATTCACGGTAGTTTTGAACTCTGCATCATTCGTCTCAGAAATTATCTTCAAATTATAATGGGAAAACTAAAGTTGTTTTCTCGGCAGAGCATGCGTTATTCCTGTGAATTTCGAAATCTTTTTTAAGATTTATCGTAGCAATGTTTTTACACTTGACAAAACATTTTGCTTATAAATTAGTACTTCTTGCCCATGTGCATACACATCATCGTATAGATGGTGATATTTATATCATGATCATATAAATATCATAAATAGATGATATTTATATCATGAAAACTGATTTCTGGTTCGCTTGACGGACGTCCTTAGTGCTGTTCCGTGGGACTGCTGAGTGGGTACCGTGAGTGAGTACCGTGAGTGAGTACCGTGAGTGAGTACCGTGAGTGAGTACCGTGAGTGAGGACCGTGAGTGAGTACCGTGAGTGAGTACCGTGAGTGAGTACCGTGAGTGAGTACCGTGGGTGAGTACCGTGGGTGAGTACCGTGGGTGAGTACCGTGGGTGAGTAGCGTGAGTGAGTACCGTGAGTGAGGACCCTGAGTACCGTGTGCGAGTACCGTGTGCGAGTACCGTGTGCGAGTACCGTGTGCGAGTACCGTGAGTAAGTACCGTGAATGAGTACCGTAAGTAAGTACCGTCTGCAAGCACCGTGAGTAAGTACTGTGAATGAGTAGGGACCAAGGCCAATAATAATCATGAGTTATTTACAGAACCTTAATTTCCTTAAAAAACTTAAAAAACAACAACAGAAAACAATTACGAAAGTAAACCTTGCCCAACACGAGGTTAATATGGAAACAAGCCTGTTTTAAAATGAAGTCTCTTTAAAGAATATTTTTTCAACAAATATTGTGTAAAAATGAAGCCAAACTATGAAATGAACTGTCAACAATTTGTACACAAGTGAAAAATCCAATATTCCAGTTTTTCATACGGAATTGCGAAAAATAGAAACTTACTAAAAAAATTCTAGCACGTCACCACGCCAGAGGCTGGGCTTGTTTGTCTTTTTCCTCGTCCGCTTCCTGAAAATCAGTTTCCGTGCAATTGTAGTCAATGTGCACACAAAATCTTTAAATCTATCTGTGCATCTTTCCAGCGGCTCTTTCACGAAACAGAAGAATGATTACTGAACATTTCGCTTAGTTGTTAGATCAAGTATACCTGTCGGGGCAGAATCATGTGTGTACCAACTGAATAATTTGTTGTAAAGTAGTGATGATGTGGCCTGGATACCAATCTCATACAGTCTTCATAAGAGCCGGAAACAAAACAGAAACCGCGTACATCAAACTTCGAAACCTGATACAGTCTCTTCTACTCGTATTTCCACCCATTATTGAGACTGTTGCTTATTCATGTTGTATAATTTACCAAGTCTTGAAATTCCAAGGTGTATAAACGTTACGCGTGAAGGATTTCAAGACTATAAAGGAGAAAAAAGATTTAGGTTTGCTCGGATCACGAAGAAATGTTCCTTTGGTGTATGGAGATCTAAGACAATAAGAAAATAGTATTCAATATGATGAAATGACATATTTCAGGTTGCTTGTGAGGTAAGAGACACGAAAATGGTGCATTTTGCAGTGAAATGTTCTACTGTGTTCCTCTACGAAACTGTCCTCCTGACCAAGAGTACACTTGCTCCTTCATATTTCCAAGAAGACAATTTTTTAAAGACACGAAAAACTGTGAGACAGAGGGTTCTGATGTTCAACTTCACAAAGAGTGCACAAATCTAATATTTAATGACGGAAAAACTAACAAATTGCACGGTGGGGTTGTGTCGCCTAAACTGAACTTTTCGGCAGCGGTTAACCTTGGCAAATTTGAAAAATAAAAATGTCGTGGACTACTGAGTGGCGGTCACTGGGTACGTTTATGAATTTCCCTACACAAATGATAACTTGTAGAGTTCCAGCACCTCCAGCTCTTAATTATGCTTTGCCTCTTTACTTTAACACGTTGGTGTGGACTACTCCTCGGCTTCACCAGTATTGTGTTTTTTAGGCTATTTTACTACCGCTCTTTCCTCTTCAATTAATCCTTGACACAGAATTTTTTCGGTGCATTTTGACAGACCTTAATTATATTCGTAGAGTTTCCCGCTGCAGTAATTTGGAAAACATTGTGCTGTCATTCATCAAAAAGAAACGCTCATTTAATGAAAAGATACTGAACGTGATTCGCAAGGTGAAAAGTGTAGGATCCTGTACGGTGACTACATGTATGCATAATATACTTTCATTACCTTTATATTATTTCCAATTGATTGTGTCTGTTTCAGCATCTTCGATCGATTGTTACTTCAGATACTCTTGCAACGCTACTTCGATTTCAAACTATACAATCAATGTAGAGTTCTTCAAAGTTAAGATTTTTTCCAATAATAACTTCGTTTCCAGTTTGTCTATTTGTTCATAATGTGACTTGTTATTGTGCTGGGCATTTGCAGTTAATTCAAAAAGTATCAAATTCATCTTAATCCTAAGATTTGTTTGTGGATTAACATTTTGAAAATCAAAAGAATAGTTGATGGAGGCACGTTGAAGCATAATGTAAGCATGATTTTGAAGCTGATGATTATACAAAAAATGTTGTTTTTTCTTTAATTCCCTCCTTTTCATTTCTGTAATATAATTCTACAATTAGTTTCACCTTTTCCGAATGGTACTCTATTTCAGTCAACTCTTTTTCTTTCAAATTACAAAGAAATTTTTTTCCCAGTTTCTTGCATGAACAAGCTAAAACGTCCCACATAACCCCCAGCAGTTAATTATTTCAATCTATTTTCTTATTTTCAGAAGGTTATATACCACTTTTACTGAAATTTCCAGCCTCATTTTAGAAATTCTTTTTAGAATCCCATGTAGTCTTTAGAAGCTTCTGTCCACGACGGCCTTCATCTTGCCTGTTGACCAACTGGTCTTATTGTGGCAGATAATCCAGTAATTCCAGTCTAAAAAATATTATTTTCAAATGGCTTCGATGACTGGCACTTTGCATCCGGTTGTTCTAAAAATATGAGCACATTAGTGTTATTTCCAATTGTTCTTTCATTTAGTTATTGTATGGCGGCATGGGACTTGGATATCAAACCAAGAATAGGCCAAACCGCTCGTTTCTATTGCCTTATTCTATTCTACTCTATTCATAGTTCCTTTCCATTGAGAATTTTTCTTTTCAATTTTTTCAATTTCCAAAATATCAAGTCGTGTATAGTTTTAAGGTTTTTCTTTATTTCGTCACTTATTCCCCCCCCTTACATGTTGTTCTAGCTCATTCGTTCTTCCGTAAGTTGTAAAGTTGTTTTTTTTATGACCTGGCCCATAGTTTTTCGTTTTGCCGCAAGTTTTTTCGTAGCTTTTGCGTTTTAGCTTCTGTTACTTTTTTGGGGGGCTTTTTGTGACCTTGACTGACTTTGTCCGTCACTGTCGAAATCAGAGACGAAAGTTGAAAAGAAGAGGGCGAAAAAAAATTCTGCTCTGCCTCTCATCTAAAATAATGTAGACCTTATGGTTATGATTACAGTAAAGCAGCGAAATTAATTCAAAAATTATCAAGGAATAATTTTTATCGATTGGTTAACCGTTTTTGTTGGTGAGTTTTTGTAGTTATTTTAGGACCTTTAAAGTACAAAAGAGACTAACATCAATAAAAATTCATGACGAACTGAGAGATTTAATTAACGTGATTAACCGTACGTGTGATGAGGAAGAATAGAAGTAATGTCAAATTATTCGGTCATAAAAAGATTTTGTATATTTCAAGCTAAAGTGATATTAGCGTATTTTTAACGAAAATATGAATAAGTATCTTCTTTTAATGAGAGATAGACGTTTAATTGCGCGATTTCAATTTTTTATAGCCATAACGCTGGATTTTTTATATGAATACAAAATTAATATTCTTGAAGTCAAATGAATTCAATGATAAATCCCTGACGTCACCATTTCTCTTTAAAATTTGTGAATAATTCTCACCCTCCCAACATTTTTCTTCAAACAAAGTAGCAAAAAGGACAATGTTAGACATCACTTGGACTGTATTGAGCTACGTAGAACACGAGGTATCTAGCAATCTTCTCTTAGCAAAAAACAATAAATCATCCTAACTACTCGTTACCCCTAAAATGGTAGTTGGAGGCATCATAGATTATTATTAATATTCTATTCCTGTTTTAACCACCCAACCACCAGAAGTACCATGGAATGAGAAGCGGACCACTGGAAGAGGCAGCATCAATACTCCCAGTATGTACCCAATAAAGCAGCTATCTCCCTCAGGCATTTTCTTTGAAAAATATATACAATTATACGCCAGGTGAATTCAGCAGATATCAAAGACATAAAGTTGAAAATTACGGCTGCTCGAAATGCCAAACATGTTTGGTTGGGCATCTCCTACGCGGTGTAATGGGTGAGGATAGTCCGTACATCATACATGTTATTGATTGCTTGGTGTGATTTGAAATATCATTTCAATACAATTCACAGATCCATTTCATTGTGCTGAAATTGAAGAAGCTTGAATGAGGTGAAGACGATTTTGTTTTCTAAAAGTATGAATTTTGTAAATTTGGATCGATGCAATACAATCTGTAATGCATTATCTTTTTTTCGACAGTGAGGTATGTACATATAGGACACAATTTACCATGCAAATGAAAAAAGTCAATTCATTTATGAGGTGTACTTTTTTGAGCAGCTGAACTATTATAACAGTGCAAAAGCTTTTAGTTAATCACTAGAAACAAATAGATTCTTCTCAATTGTTAGGAATTTTGACTACGAGATAAAACTAGAAAAATAATGCAAATTTTAATATCGTATTAAAAGTAGTGTTTAGGACACGTTTCCAGTCGACATACCCGCGGCAATATCTTTTTCACGGACCAATCGTAAAACTTTGCTCCAGCTTTCTTGTAACTCTCTAGACTCGTCTGTATCTCCGTGACTTCGACTGTGTTGTGCATAAGAGCGAAGAGGAAGACAAACTTCCCACGGTCAAAATTGTCTTCACGGAACGCTTAATTTTGTCTTTACTCGAACAAGAAAGCAACCTTAGGAAGGAAAACGCTATTGATTCATTGCACAATAGAGGGAAACTTATTTAGGCACTCTGAATAGTCTTCATCGAGGCTCTTTTACACCGAAAACTTTGTTTGGATCTATTTCTACCAAGAAATGCATAAAGCTACTGAAGAAATCACGGAGCCTTTTTTCGCTTTAATCGCTTTTCAAACCAGAACCTCGTTGAAGCTCTTTTCTTGTACTATAAGATTCATGACTATGACCAAAAACATTACTCTGTTTTCATATTACATGGTAGGAGAACGAATTTATGTATAGCACAATACTCCACAATACATGACTGTATTTCAAAAGCACTTTTATCTCATTTCCGCAGCTAAGAAATGTTTCACAGTAACGATATATTGTATGACTCAAAGATTTACAAATTATATAATTCAGCTCATTTCATGTGACATTTTCATTTACTGATATTAAATGAACAGTTATGTAGAGATTTTTAAAAAGTTAACTCTGTTATGTCCTTAAATGAATTCTATGGCTTATCACAAATTCTGGTTTACATTAATAGAATACGAAATTGGTCAGTTTTATTAAACGTAGTGCTTGATCGGAGACTTTCTGGAAAGAACGTAAAATTCGAAAATTAAAATTCAAACGTTTCAGATTTTTACTGATCAGTGAAAAACAGAAATCCGAAATCAATAAAATGAAGCGTTTTCAGTTCTTTTTTTTAAACAGATATTAACTGTGGCTTTGAGTAAGAACCCAGAGGCTTATTCTATTGGGCTTGGACAGAAGATTTCTAAAAATATTTCAATTTTTACTGATATTTTTGAGCTACTAAGATACAGATCAATTTTAAAAGTTGTTCCTGTTTAAAATATTACTTAAGGATCCTGTACTGAGAGATAATGGAAAAAAAATCATGAGAACTTATTCTTGCATACTTGTATAAATTGCAGATGGAAAATCTTAACTGTAAATCTACTTCTATATTCGCAAAAATTGAAAATCTGTAAAACATCAGTAAAACAAATTTACTGATGTCTTTACCGTGATTGTTCTGTTCTTCGTTATTATTATTTTTTGTAACCGTAATATTGACTTGTTCTAAAATGTTACTAGAAAATAAGTACTACAACTAGTAAATTCTGATAAATTAGAACAATGTATGTATCTGTAGAAACTAAATTTACAGCCCTAAGGTTTTTCCAGGGGATGAGCTCAGACTCATGCTTAGCCAATACGTAAGGTAATGAATAATCAAGTTATACGATTTGAAATAAGTGAACACACAATATAGGAAAACCTACATTTAATAAAGAATACAATTTATTACATGAATAATGTTAACATAAACTTACAGAACTACTTGCTTATGACAATACAGACTAATCAAGAAAGAAGAAAATAACTGGAAACTATGGTAAGCCGCGAAAATTATGCAGAAGAAACTAAACTATCTATCTATGCATCTACATATGCTTCTATGTTGAACTGATCCGTATCTTAGGCACAGACGAAGAGGTCAGGCCTGACAAAGAGAAAATGCACTTGCTTTATTGAGAATAAAGAATTATTACCAAATAAAGTTTTCAATATTCTCAAAGTTCCCTATTATTTATTATGAGACTGCAAGGGTGTCTATAACTCTGAATTATTCTGCACCAAAACTGCTCTTATGTCGGTCATAGCAAGCTGTCGCACCAACACAAACACTCTCCCAACTCTGAAATTTACATTTGGGTATTCGTGTGTTTACGTACTCGCCAGGGCAGACATCGGATTGATGTGCAGCGTAATTTCCACGAATAATTTTCTTGACGTCGAACATTGATAAGAACCTTGCAATGAGACGCGGAAGCATGCGATTCAAACTAAAGTGTCCTTATTTGTGCGGGTGGCAGTCCCTAAATCTATAGATTTTTGCCGTACTGACCTGTCTAAGCAATTTTGCACGCTAATTACCCACTGTGATGTGGTTTATGCACATGCATGTATGCACATCCCTTTAATATTCGAAAACGTTTCACTGATTTCATGCGTTTCTGTTGTTATTTTCATTATAACATCACTTATTTCCTCGTTTTTTTATTAGTCTGATCTAAATTGTCTAAATGATTCGACACATTCGTCAACCTTCGTCCAAACCGCTGTGCGTGTTGATGGTCATTTATGTTGACGTCATACGGCCCTGAGTCTCTGAAAAGACGCCTGTTTATGTCCCTCAACCGAAGGTCCCAAAAACTTCAAAGACAACAATGATGCTTTACAGTTCCTTACTTGCGTAGCTCATACTTGACTTGGCCGATAATTGCACAAGTGGTGATTTTTGAAAGAAGACAAAGTCATACTGATCAGCAAACAATTTTGGCGGCAGGAGTTGCTGCAAGGTCGTGCAGTACCCATGTGGTGATCGAGGGTCACTGAGAATATGGTTCGATGTTCTTTAAATTACCCATCAAAATCATGATTGTCTGAAAGTTGCTTGTAGGAAAATGTGCATGAACTCTAATGATTTTCGTCCTTTAGATAAACAATAAGTTAACCATTTGAGTTCAATGGTTCAAGTATAATTATTTCATACTTGGATAACGAGTGATTTCAGAGATGACGTCTGGAAAGAATTGAGGGTTTTAGAATCATCTTTCTTAGAACCAAATTTAATGAAAAGTTCACTTCGAAAAGAGTCAAGTAATTCTGTTACATTTATTGTGGATTTAAGTGTGCGTGTATCACACAATCATTTGATATTTAGAGCAAGACAAGTAATTACCAGTGCGTCTATGAACGCACGATCTGCTAATTTCTCCCCTATTTAAATAGAAAATAATTGAAAGAGAAGCCGTTTTTTATCGCTTCCTATTTCAAAAGCCTGTTTAAAATTTGGAACCTACATCTTTCCTCATACTGCTTTATTAAATGAATATGAGCGAACGACAGACTCATTTCGTAATGGCCACACGGAGTATGTGACTTCCCGTTCATAATGACCTCTCAAACTGTGACCAGTCAGTCACTAAGCTACTTGACTATTAGTGACCCGCTAAAAATGACTTATGAACTGGCGTAGTGCAATGTAAATGCATGTTTCTGTCCTGTGTATTCCTTTCAGATATTACTTTCTGAAGGAATCCTGATAAACGAGTGTGTGACAGCCCCTATTTTCATCAGTAACTTATGTTACTGACTAACTTATGTTACTGACTAACTTATGTTACTGAAGGGAATACAGGCAATTATATTTTTATCCGAATAGTCCTAAAAAACTTACGAAAATTCAACTTTCAACCCAAAAAGCCCTTAAATATATTTTACTTTTGAACAAATTTTTTGAAAACACGCTTTTTGAAAGTAAGCGATTCTCCTGAATAAAAGATAACCAAGAAAGAAAATCCTTTCTTGACTACCTTTTATTCAGAAGAATCACTAACTCAATAGTATACATTAGGTAAGAATGAATTTCCCTGAATTTTAAATCTACGTAACTGAAATGAGGCTCTAAAAGCAAACTAAGATCGAAGGAAAACATTGAAATTTTATAAACTCATTGCTTGATTTAATTTATCCTCACCAGAAAATGCATGATCTTATTTGAAAGGCTACGGTCGTGTTTTTTTAACATTTACAAGTTTCTAAGGGGCTCAAGCTGAAAGAAGATTCCAGGTATATTTTTTACGATCTTAACATTGAAGAAATTTAAATTACAGGTCTGCGGAAGAGAATTCCTCTAATGCTTCTCATAACTTATGAACTGGGATGCGAGCAGTAAAAGTATTGATTGTTATTAAAAAATGCTCACCCAATCTTCGAAAAATAAATGTGACTTGGCTGCATACAAAGCAGTTGAAGCCACTAAAACTAGTAAATCATACAACTTTCCACTAAGATGGAACATTTGAAATAATTTGTAGGCCTTCATTGCTTCCATTATTGCTATGGGCTGAAATTTTGAATAATTTTTTCCGTGAACTTGTGCAAAGAAACATCCATGATTGATCGAAAATTAAAGAAAGGGCATTACGGATCGAATAAATAGGGACAAAGAAAGCACTGTTGTCGAATATTTATCCTTGCAAAAATGTTAGTATAATCATGAAAAACATTCGGAATTTTACCTATAAAAATAGGTTTTTAAGTTACATGTTTTGAATTTACAGCGTACTATTAAGAGATTAATGCAGGTAATTTATCAAATATATTTTAAAACTTTACCTTGTTCTTTCTTAATACATTTAATCCCTGAAAAACTTTAATGAATTGTGAGATAATTCATATAGAATAAAAAACTTTATTTTGAAGCATCTGAACAATAGTCAAACCTCAAGTTGTTGATATAGCGTAAAACGATGTTAGAGTAGTTTTAAATCAGGTCTCTATTCTCACAGTCATTTTCCTCTTGTTTAGTAAGAAAAGTTAGTTCTAAAGGCTCGTTTACAATAACATTCGTCAAACTATTCCTAGTTTTATGACAAAGATTTTGATGAACTCTAAGTCGCGTTCTGCTTTACCTGAGAAGTTCCCAGTTTGCAACACATTCTTCAACAAAATCTTCACTCTTGGTTATGTCTTTAAATGGAGCCAAGAGACTTCATCAAAAAAATTCACAAAGCTCATCAAACTACCAAACTTGGCTTCAGCGCTTCCATGAAAACAGAAGAAGAGGAAGAGCACGATACAACACGTCGGAATGCTATTTCTCGCCAGGCATGTGTCGTCATAGACAGATTATTAGCCTCTAGTCAACCATAGGAGATCTCATTTAGATCTCTACCATGCAACCCACCCATTGAGCACATGAATGCAGGGTTTCGGTAGACCGCCGTTGTTCTAAAGTAGAATGTGGGCAGACACCCCTTAACTTCGACGCTTCGAACTTTTTTGCTTGTTTCATGGCCGATGATATTTTTCAGTATCCATAGTGAGAATGTTTGATTTAGGATGTAGATTACTCATTCTGATGATCCAACTAACAAATTTGATGTGAATAGGGAACGGGTTTATATTACTATGAATTTTTGCAAAGGAACAACTAAATTGAGAAATGGGTTGGGACTTGAATGGAAGCCACTAAGGACATGCAGCCACAATAATTGTCAGTCAAAAAGAAATAGGATCGAGGGCCACTCCTGTTGAGTGAGCCAAAAAATTAAAAAAATACTTGATGGCTGAGTTGTGAACTTCATCTTGTCCAGGTAGCACTACAGAAATTTAAAACTAAATCTATATCATCGTGGTTTTATGCTTGAACATCCATTTTTCTATACAGGGTACTCAATAGTTAACGTTATAATTTCTAAGGCCCATATTGATTATACAAACGAATGAATAAAAATACATTATAAAGAAAATAGTATTTAAATATATAATAGTTGGAAATGAACATATTTCCTTTAATATGCATCACTATGCACTTCTGCAACGAACTGAAGACGCTTAGAGAATGATCAGCAATAGTTAAGAATTACTTTTTTGAGAGGTTTTGGTTCATTCCTTTTTTAGTTTTGACTTCAGTGCCTCCAAATTTGGGTAATATGTCACTAAAACCATATTCTCCAGTAAAGACTAGAAGCCGTAACCTAGAGGTTTCAGGTCTGGCGATGTAGGAGGCCATTCCTCCTTCCATATGAAATGGGGAAGATTGGATGCCAATCACTGATGTGTTTTCTTTGTTCCAAGCGAGGGTGCAAAGTCTTGTTGACATGATCTTTAGCATTTTTTAATGACTTTTAGTCCAACACAACAAAGATTGTGCAAGAATGTCATTGCAGAAAGTGTTTTGGTTAATTTTAATCATTTTTCTGCCAAAAACAATGGACTTGTTCCGGTTTCAATAACTGCAGCCCAAACCATCACTGACGCTACTCATTGTCTTCGAGTGGCTACCGAAGTGTCTATCTCGCAGTCTCAGGCCAAAATCGATCACTTTGTGAGTTAATTTTTACTGAATATCAAATTTCTTTTCGTAACTATATACGAGATTCTGTAGCGTGGCTTCGCAGATACAAGAGAAGAGAATTTTAGCTTTAGCAAGAAGTTTTTCCGCTGTTTTCTTATATAACAGCCGTTTCTTTTGATGTTCGTAAGGAGAGGTCATGAAATGTTTGAGGGGAATGGTGGACATCATTCCGATGGATACATTTTCCTCTTTTGCCAAATTTCTGAGGAATCACTTGTGGTTTCTTCTAAGCTTTTCCCGGGTAAATTTAACCAGTTATGAGCTTCTGACAGTTCAGTCTCTTTAAACCGTTTCAGTCTCTTTTCAGTAGTTTTGCTTGTCCAGTCTCTTTGAACCTTCATTATTCTGCAGATAAATATTCTGTCAACTTCTAAGGTCTTACTAACATCAGTTAGAGAGTTTCCTGCATGATGCAACTCTCAAATAGCTATTTTTTACTTGAGTATTTAGCCATTATAATAAATATTGTACCTGAAATACATACGATTTTGTTAATTCCAAAAATTTTAAATAAAATGAACTGTTAGCGTAAATTAATATTATATTTTAATTAAACTATAATTATTAAACACCCTGTAGAGTTAGACTTCAAATTTGTCGGGTGCTTAGATTTGAATCTTACGTAGGCTTACCGCCTATACATTATTTCATGCAAGAGTTTTGGACTCTTCTACAAACTCAAACAGAAGAAATACATACAGTAGTGCTTGTTACCGAAATCCTGTCTCTTCTTTTATGACTGCATAATTGTAAGGCAGCTGCCAGCACTGGGCATAAGTTGATATTTTTTGGAGATTGAGGCCTAAACATTTTTCATCTAAGTTAGTGTAGATATTCAGTCCGTTCTGGAAATTGGAAATGAGCGGGTAGACAGTCAACTCACAAGCTTGTCAATTATTTTTCAATGGTTTAGTCAAGCACATACCACCCACCTGTACGTGCATCACACTGTTCAGTTTATTGTACAGCCAACTCGTTCATTTTCTATTATTTTTCAACATTATTAAAAGTCACTAACAAATTTTCTCTCCCCAAAAAACAGGTATATAATAAAAATCTCTTCTGAAAGAATCACAAGCGGTAGTTCGATTTCGTTATAACTAAAGTATGTAGTTTCTTTCTTCGGTCTTTCTTAATCTCATGCCAGGCTATCCAGCAACATTTATCGGTCAATGATCCATATTGATTGACGAGAGAACAACCGATGAAACAGGTTAAAGGATTTATCAGTGCTATAAGTAGGTATATCTATATAAATTTCATATGAGAGTGAGACATAAATACTCATTTGATATTCATCTTTTAAGCCTTTTCGTGTTCACATCCCAGACGCATTTTTGTTCGTAATCGTAACAATGAATATCAAATATTAATTGAATATTTCCTCCGATTATGACTACTTTCGAATCAATTATGCATTACATTTTTTGAACGAAAAGTCACAGGTGAAAAGATCGGCCACGGAAGTATTATTCGTGACGACGAATCTTTTCTTATTTCGCATTCTTAAATTTACCGTAAGATTATTTTTCTCTCAGTGCAAGCGAATTTATTGTCAGGTTTATTTTGCCGTTAGTGATCAAGGAAACTTTTTACAGTCGGGAATACACCTTATGGAAAAAATCATAGAGGCACGTGACATCAGGCTGGTTTATCTGAACAATTTATGGTGCATTTAAATGAAAAGTATTCAATAACTGTAACACATTGACACAAAAATTACGTTCGGTATTTTTCCAGATCGCAAAATTTTCAGATCACGGAGAGGTGCGAGCTCTTTGATGTGATTAGAGACATATGTTAATGTAATAAGAAATCCCATTTTGAATAATCGTCTGTTTATTATTCATGATATACAGTATTGGCCATTTTCGTCCTCTTACTAAAACTTTCTGCGTCTTTTGAATGAATTCCCGAGAAAGAAGAGTTACCGAAGAACGTTTGATATTTTGACTACAGAAATAAAAACTCTGGCTTAGGCTGGAACAGCGTTTCTCAACCAGGACCCGTGGCCGTTCAAGAGGGTCACAGGTCTTCGACCGGGGGCCACGAGCGTACGCCGACTGACTGCGAATACTTGACTTACTGAAGAGCAGAGGACCAAGAGTTAAAATGACTCGGTGGGGACCATGGGCCATCAAAGGTTGAGAAATGCTGGGCTAGACCATTTTTAACTTATTCCAAACGTGAGCGCTGGCTTGAAAACGGGAATTTTCTAAACTTATATCACGCCATGGATTTTGTACATAAATAAGTAGACATTTTTACTTGTACAATTTTTACTCAACCACTGCCTTTTGCGTTGAGTATTATTATAAGAAACCCATTTCTCATCTCTTGTAACAATTTTTCTTTTCCAAAAATGGATCTCTAAGGTTTCTTGAAAGAAACGATGTGCAGAGTCATTCTTTGGTTGCGTTGGGCAACATTCAAATTATAGAGAACCCATTGTCCTAGTATTGGGATCTACTACAGGTCATGAAGCTTGAAATGATGCTCATGTGAGTTGGAATTGAACAGTTGAGCCAATTCTCTACTAGTGGACTTTAGATTGGCCTCTACTGCACATGTAAGGGTTTGTATCAATTGGCGGTAGGCTTCCTAAACACGGACTATCCTTGAGATAAAAAACTCAAAATTATTAAATTCATCTAAATAAGTATTTATTATTCCTGAAAGATTTAGAGTCATGTAAAAACTCTGATTTCATTTAAACTAACAATTGAGGGGCAAACGCTGCGATGACTAGCGGTACTGGATGCAAACTGTACGATGACTGGCGATATTTACGACAAAATTGACGGTTGACTGACGTTGCTGGACTGACCTTAGAAATGGTTGACGATACTTTCAACTGACGGCACTGTTGACAAATGTTAACTGACCATAACGTTAGCAGATGAAACATTTTGCTGCCGTATTGTTCACAAATCATAATATTAGAAGACGGTAGTTCTAATGGACAGCACTGTTGGCAAACAATACTGTTAGGAGATTGTATCGCTGACGCATGGAGACTAGTTTTTGATGCTGGTTGGTAGAAGCACAATTGTTTGATCAGCAGCCAATTTGAATGTCACTTATTTAACAGTTTGTCTGTTTGTTTTTGTGTGATGAGGTTGTGAACTTAACGGCGGGTTGCGTTAAAATTTTGTTTTCAGTTGTTGTTCTGTATGGCTGTCGAATTGATTGACTCTTAGGTGTGGTTGATGGTTTAGTTGTGAACAGGGCTGTCAGTGTGGTACGTGGGGGGACAAAAATAGGACCACAAACGACAAAAAGTAATCAGCATGGCCTTCAGCTACATTTCAAGGTCAAGAATTAAAAAAATAATTTCCTTTACTGTGTCTTATAGCTTGGAGTGGTTCTTGTGGGCACTTAATTAGGACTGAAAACTTGTGACTGACTGCAGTTTATTACACTTTTTCAGGTTCCAGGACGGTTTAGTTGTTAAAATTTATTTTGTTTGAAGAAAAAAACACCAGTAGGTTGTATTTCTTGAAGGTTAATCTATTATTTGGTTTCTTTGGGGCTAGCAATTTGTTAGATTACCTTCAAAAAAAGGGAAAAAAGCTTCTCCAGTGGAGAAGGTGAATTGTAGAATTTTCGACCATTTGTTTTTATTAGTCTTTAGATCGCTCTTAAGATTTGCCTAGAGAAGTACGAGCCAAAAAATCATGAGCAGATATTGTATTTTATAAACTCTTGTGATGCGCATTTCAAATACAGCTTAAATGTCGTAATTATGAACTGACGATAGTTCGACTGGCTTTTATAGTTTTTTGCGAAATTCATGTATGACTCCGACCAGACGACGCAGAAAGGACACTCTGAGTTTCTTTCTGTGCACCTTTGTTATTAATGTAATTAATTATTATTAATTAATAATTTATCAATTTTTGTTCAATTGCGATTAAAATATTTCACACAATTTGTTGTTGATGGACTTACAATCTACGCAACATCAAAAGTATAATCTTACATAACAATGGTTTAGAGCTGGGCGATGAACACCCACCGTATGCATTAGGGAGCCAGATATGTGTGCGGTTCACTTTCGTACGAGACTTTCAATCACTGAAGTAAAGAATCTCTGATACGCATTTGTTGATTGATTTATTTTTGTCTATTGAGGTAATTGCTTTCTCGTTGCCGACACGCGGCGTACTAAATTTTGAACCTCCATAATAATACTATTAACTTATAGAATGTTTCGAGAAATTTTTTCCCGAGAACATTCTTAAATTAAGAGACCTTACAATTGCACTCGTTAAATTAATACAACACTAAATGACCATTCAACGTAAAATATGATGCCGATGTGTACATTAATAAGCATTATCTGTGCATAATAAGCCAAGATAAAAAGTCAAGCAATAACGCGTAATTTTAGGATTTAGATTAGAAGTGTGCGCAAAGAGTTTAGTTCATAAGTTAGAATACCATTTTTTTCTTTTTAAATATCAGTGCAGTAAAATGCATTATACTTCCCAAAAAAAGCTTATATTAAAAATAATTATACAACGACAAAATCAAAGGTAGCAGCCGAGTTCAGCAACATTGTATCTATTCAGTTCAAGCCACAACAGCTAGAAAAACTGTCAATCTGGATTGTATTTTAGGGCTGTTTATTTTATTCGATGTAGGTGACACCTTCCCCTCTTGCCCAAGTATTCGTTGTCCATCGTTGTGTCTAACAGCTTTATGTAGTCTACCCTCCTCAGTTTAAGCTGGGGTTCAGCAAACCGCCTATACGCACCCAAGGTTAAAAGACAAACAACACCACTGGATTCTTTAAGTAATTTCGATCCCATCTAATTTCACGTAACCGTTGATTCACCGGCCATTCGTGGGACTCTATGGTCTATTCTGCTGAGCCTTCAAATCTTAGTTGGGTTCAGCGTTAGACAATTGAAGCGTCGACAAAAACGAATTCTTGAACTCCCCTACCAAGGTCCACCTCGAGGACAGCGTAGAGACACTCCCTCTATCACGCGCCCACTTTTCTCTCTTCGTGAAAACTGTGACTTATATCGTCATTTATAAACATTATTTTTCCATTAAGCATCTTCTATAAATCATAACCGAAAATTGATTAGATGAATGATTTTTTCTCGCCTTGTCACCGTTTTACATAATAACGAACTCGTATCTTGACTGACCGCTTATCTTTTCATTGAAGACTGTGTGTGACACGTCAAAGCTCTCACACACCGTTGATGGAGCCTGGTCTTGCTCTTAGCTTTCTTGCTTCAAGAGTCTGGGCGCGAAAGAAAAAGATTATAATAACTCAAAACACAGCAGAGAAAAAACAGGGGAGTCACATGGACCTTCTTCGTGTAGTGCTCCCAACCAGTCATTCTCAACTACTGCTGAAAGTGTCTCGTTCTTTTCTATCAGAGCATGAAGAAATTATGTAATATCTTCCTGCAGGAAATTCTATTACCCATTTATTTATGAATATTAAACTAGACGAACAGTAACTACTATCGTTGAACTTTACGAGTGCATAAACAACCATATTTTTTAGATTTATTGAGATACTTTGATCGTTGCTTGTGTTACATTTTCAAAAGTAAAAAATAAATTTACTGCACGTAGGATTGTCTCACACGCTGTGTATGGATTTCATACACGTTCACTCGCACGTCACCTAGACTGTGAACGTACTTCACTCATTTTGAACTTCGTACAATACAATGAGAGGATGTTTTTACTAAGCACACCACGCGCACTTGGAGCACCTACATAGTTTTGTTGGTTTATCATATCGTCTGTGTCTACTGCGCACGCCTAGCACGCAAAGTGTATATATCAATGGACGTCTACGGTCAATTTATTCTTGAGAAAAAGGTAGCACGAACAGATGGAGTGATCGGTTTTCGCTTCAGCATGTGCTTCCCATAAGCTCAGCACGAGTAAGAGATGGGAAAAACGTCTGAAATATGAATTACATGGCATCGAGGATGAACCTCTAGTACAATTTGACAGAAAAATCTGGTCGAAAATAAAGGGTGTGGCAAAAGTCACATGATATATTTAGAATTAATTTATGCAAAAACTACTTGAGATAGAAACTTCGGGTGAATTGTAAACGAAAGAAAGGGTTTAGGAGTTTTTATTTAAATAGGATATCATCTAAATGTTCACCATGCTGGTTTATGCACATTCTTTTCGTAACAGAATCCATCACTTTTCTTAGCATCGCGGGAGGAATGTTGCGAATCTCTTGAGAAATGTTCTCATTCAAATGTTCCAAAGTACGGGGCCTATTAATGTATACTTTTGACTTTAAGTACCCCCATAAAAATAAATCCAAAGGGGTCAAATCACAAGATCTAGGAGCCAAAGGAATATCACCAAAACGTGAAATTAATCGATTTGGGAAAATTGTCTTCAAAAGTTGAATTGATTCCTTTGCTGTATGGGCTGTTGCACCATCTTGTTGAAACCACATATTCCCATCTTGAATTTGAGGTCTTAAATATTCTTCAATGAATTTTCGATATGCAGCTCCAGTTACAGTCGCAGTTTCTCCATTCTGATTTTCAATCAATCCCACTTCACTCACAAAAGGTTACTGTCTGGTGCGGTATGACAAGTGAAGGGATTATTGGTCCCTATTTTTTTGAAAATCAGAATGGAGAAACTACGACTGTAACTGGAGCTGCATATCGAAAATTCATTGAAGAATATTTAAGACCTCAAATTCAAGATGGGAATATGTGGTTTCAACAAGATGGTGCAACAGCCCATACAGCAAAGGAATCAATTCAACTTTTGAAAACAATTTTCCCAAATCGGTTAATTTCACGTTTTGGTGATATTCCTTTGGCTCCTAGATCTTGTGATTTGACCCCTTTGGATTTCTTTTTATGGGGGTACTTAAAGTCAAAAGTATACATAAATAGGCCTCGTACTTTGGAACATTTGAAAGAGAACATTTCTCAAGAGATTCGCAACATTCCTCCCGAGATGCTAAGAAAAGTGATGGATTCTGTTACGAAAAGAATGCGCATGTGCATAAACCAACATGGTGGACTTTTAGATGATATCCTACTTAAATAAAAACTCCAAAACCCTTTCTTTCGTTTGCAATTTACCCGAAGTTTCTATCTCAAGTAGTTTTTGCATAAATTAATTCTAAATATATCATGTGACTTTTGCTTACCCTTTACATGAACGCTTATAACTCAAAAAATAATTGACATCAAGAGGTGAAACGAAAACCAAATGAAAGAATATAATTTCAAGTTTTATTTCGCATTATAAATGCCTCAATTATTTTTATGTGCGTTACCATCGCTATGAATGATTTACAAAAATACGGGATTTTCAAAATGGGTCAGCTTACTACTGAGTAATGCGTTTTCATTGTTGAAGAGTACTACGCAAATACATCTTTAACCAAAATGAAAAGAATGAAAATCCAGTTTGTGTAAAATATCTAAAACGATGGTAGTGTATATATCGAATAATTGAGGTATCTATTATACGAAATAAAACTTGAGAATATATACTTTCATATGATTATTGTTTCACCTTCTTATGATTATTTTTCTAATTATAAACGCTTACTTTCAACTAATTCTTTCTGTGACATTTCGCATAGTTCTTGAAGACAATTGAAAGAAAATAGGATGAAGATTTGTAAAAAGAATTAACTGTCATGTATTATACTAGGGACACCAGAGTAAAAAAAAGGAACACAGGAAGAAAGAGATGACAAGAATTAAGATAATATTAAAAAAGAAAAATTATCCGAAAGGTGAATAAAGCATGTTTTGGTAATTCTAAATTTTATTTCATAAGTGTTTCACCAAAACAACAAAAGCTGGAATTGGTTCAGGAACTTTAGAAAAAAAATTAACAGCCCGGTTACTCTAAAAAATGTTATTCTAATTGTCACATCCGTTAACAAAATCTCTCTGTTAAGCGACTACTTCTATCCTACGCCTTCAATTGAAGAAGTCCGTCAATCATACTTCTAATCGTTTCTGGGAAATTGTTGTTTTGCGTCATGTTGACAAATTTTCATTCATTACGCCAAGCCGTTTAATTTAAACCCAAACAGCAAGCCAACAAAATCATACTAAAACACGAAGACGCAGCTTCTTTTCCACAATTTTTCGCAAATAGATTATTTATCTTGTGAGCGTTTCAAGTGCTGCATCGTGCGATTAGAATAACAGAAGCCTGGCTACCACAATTACTTGTTCTAGATAACAACACTCATGACCTACTGCCCGCGCGCTACATCTTCATTCTTTTCTCGACCACCTGATACCTACGAGTAGTTCTATTATAGAATTCAAGTTTCTGTAAATTTTAACCAATTGTAGCTATGGAAGGTAGGGAATTGTTTATATGGCGTCCCTTGGAACACATGAAGGAAAATTTTCTGTGTAGCTCAGACGACCATGTTCTCGTGGGTAGAATTTCCAAGATACGAATGCACCCACATCTTTGAAGGTATTTCAAAGTTAACCACAATTATTTGCATACTTTTCTGTGATGCAATGTTATTCTGAATGAACCGTGCTGAGTCGATGGGTTTGTCACAATATGCGGTAATGGCGTATATTAGGTCATTAATATACGATTATAGCGTATATTAAGTCGTTAATATGCGATTATGGCGTAATGTTAAGTTTTTAATATGTTATAATGTCGTATATGATGATTAATATGCAAAAATAGTGTACATTAGGTCATGAAGGATAAAACGTAACTCATATTCTTCCTCTGAGCGGTTTAAATTCATATCCTGTTTCTTCTCAAGCAACTTTAGCAAAGAACCCAAAGCTGAATAAAAGGCGTATTTTTTTCAAATTGCATCCAATACCTTGGCGAGTTCTGTTCTAGATCTCCCTTCGGTTGTTTTATTTTATCTTGATAGAGCTTGAAAATCTCCTTCTTGTTTTGATAATATCACAGCTTTAAACATTCCTTATTGGGAGGAAATATACAGTAAAACAACACGTTCGATAAATATAAGCCCTTCTGTTCCAGCACCTGAAGTTAATCTACAGGCGATGCGTAGCATTCAGAGACAAAATTGGGCACCAATGATCCTAGACAAAGTGCTTTAACAAGGCCCGCGTGGGTACTAAAATTACATAAAAGCATTCTTCTTGCTGCAACAAGCAGGGTTGGTAACCAGGCCAAAACTTGAGGGGTCAATAGACGTTAGATTGAATTTTGAGAATGCAATTTGGTTCGAACTACCTCTTGTATTTCTTCTTAGATGTTGCATGTTCTCTCCCTACAAACCCTGCAAAAAATAAAGAATTCATGCATCTCAAATGTTCAGGTCCCGCCTGCTGCTAAATGCTTGGAAAATCCTTAAGGTCTTTCAGTAAAAAAATGTTGAGTTTGATCAAATAAAAACAATCGCTGCTAGTTTTAATTTGCGGATAAAGGGAACGTTAAAAAAAAGAAGTGAAGGAAAATCAGGCGCAGATAAGCAAACTCGTCCAAACGATTTACGTTGATACTTAGATAGTGGATGCATTGTAAGCTTAGGCCAATACGAAGTTTGATACACAAAACATTTTTATCTTCATAACAAATTCAAAATCACGAAAATACTAAGTACAGACAACACTATTAAAGATGTTATCACACTCCCTGAAATGAGAAAGCTGAACTTCTGAAAATGGTATTCAATAATTAGAATTATATTATACATCACACATGGTTGTATATCATGCATGTTTATTGAACTCATAATGACTCATTGGTGTGTCAATAACATAATAAACACATAAAATGCTAATGATCGGTTCTTCATCCGTCCACTTCAATTACCGATCAAATCCTGTTCGTATCATGCTTGCTTGAGTGCATATCGTAAATGAACGTGCTTGATTTATGAAATAATTCCGTTACATTTCAATAAACGCAAATCTAAAACAATGAACTTTTTATCTCTTAGGCTTATATCAGAATAATCAAATGAAATAACCCTGTCTTATGAACTCAGTTCATAGACAGTATTTAGATACTAATATTTTATGAGACGATAACAACTTTACGCACAAATATTCTCGTCCAGACACGTATCAGTTTACTTTAGTCACGTTTTATATGAAGAAAATTATAATTTTTATTTTCCTACGGAAACATTCTTTCGAACGTTGTTGGCTGGTAACCTGATACCTTGTTGTAAATGTTCTGCTTAGTTTTCTATGTACTCCAATACCCTTTTTATCACGAACCTAAGGACTCAACTCTACTGATAAAATATGTATGACTCTTCACATGACTCTCCTTGAAGATAACGAGCTCCCTGTAAACAAAAGCATTGCTGTGCATACGCCAACTTCTTTTCCAATCATTAACTATTTTAGCCAGTATCTCAATTTTTTTGTTTTCAATTAGAAATAATGTCAATCTTTAGTTAATATTAATTGCATTTACTAATCATTGCATTAAAATTCTAGACTGAAAATTATCGGGATTTAGATATCGAGACGTATGTATTAAAGTATTTATTAAAGACGAAGAGTAGGTTTATAGATACTTAATGCCTGTTTATCCCCAAAATACTCACTCCGACTTTCGATACAATCTTCAAGCCAGATGAACAGATAGTAAAGTATATGCCTCATTATACATACAATACAAATATATGTTTATGCAAAATATGAATCTATAGACAATATATACTTGAATATATAAGAACAATATAGATAGTAAAACTTAATATAAACGGATTCTTCAGTACGAGTACCAACTGACGCGTCACAAACTTGCCTGACGTCGGTGGAGAAAATTCTATGCCAGCTTCGATTATAATAAAAGAATTATGCTCTCAAGCTTGGCATCTCCGATCTGTCTTTGCTTGTGGTTCACACATTAAATGCTTACGAGACAAAAGTAAGATAGACTTATAAAATTAAGAAGGGGTAAAAATATTAGTGAATAAGGAACATCAGCTTGTGTACATAATCAAGGGCGGTGGGCTCCATAATTTGAAACAATCGTGAAAAGTTTCTTACTCTTTACCAAGTTTCCTAAGTTTGCACATGTGAGCCTAAAGTTTAGCGCACTTGTAGAACATCTGTGGTTTTCCACACATATGCTGTTTGGAGTAAAAAATTCATTTGTGTTTCTAAAACTGGTAACTGAGTTAATTATTATAGAAGAAGTTATGTTTTGTGAGGGTACGCTAACAATATGCATGGCTATAGTACAGTATAAGCCACGTGCAACGCGCAGTGAGTGACCAATAGTGAAGTTTGAGTTTGAAATTTTCCCTGTTAGCTGCATTGCTTAGACTAGGTAGTAGTGCATCATCGTAATGTCTTAATCGTGATGACTACTCGGTGCATAATTTTGAGGTGAAGCTAGAAGTCGGGTACCTTCACACTGATCCCCTCGGTGTCCTTACGAGGTGAAGTGTCGAAAAATAAAGTTAATTAGTTTCATTTCTCAAATTAAAATCAAATCGATGTGGTACTTTTTCTTGTTTTTATATTAAAATATTGTCCTCCAATGTTGTATATTGTAACTAATTTGTGTTTTCTTCATAACCGGAAGAAGAAAGTTAACCAAATGCAGATAATGTTTTGGAAACATCTACTTCATTAGATTTTGTTTAGCAAGCAGAGTTTGGCATGATAAACCTGACACGTTATTTTTTTTAAGATCAGTATGAAACTGATGATCGTTGTGATAAATTAACTCATTAACACTTAAAAAATTCTATTTCTCCATTAAGCTAGCGACGGAATGATTCTTAAAGTATGTATGTGTGATTAAATACACAAACTTGTTTCATTTGTGACAGTACGAACGTCGCTCCTACTTTTCAAAGAAATATTTAAAACCTCGAGTAACATAAAAGTTCATCACTAATTCCTTCATTGATGCAATAGTGTTATCTATTTGATAATTTATTGACTTAGAATATTATGCGAATTTGAGAATACTGCGTTTAAACAGTAAAACTTTGTCAATTGCTTGTTTGCCCGGTAATTAATTTTACTGCAACTAATGATCTATTTAAATGGTTCATATCCTTAAATTCAACTATCTTGAGGTTCTTTTATAACTTTTGCTAATGACTATTGAAATCCTAATAGTATAGACATTAGGTCTCCAATGCCTATGCATACAGATTTTTCAATTGAAATTATTTTAAAATTCGTAGGTACCCTTGATTTGCAAAGAAAATATTGTAATTCACAAAAAGCCGTTTCTACAATAACTATGAATTTTCTTCTTTTTCATAGAATTCTTTATATATTTATATTTTATATCAAATTATTGTTAAAAATTACGAAGACTAACTCAAATACTAAATGAAAATATTCAATTCTGATCGTTCACTTGACTACGTATTGATTTAAAACGTACCATTACATAAATTCATGGACAGGAAACGGTCAGGTTTTGACTGGAAGCTCGAATATATGACACTTGCTGCAGGTTTATTACAAAAAAAAACAGAAATAAACTTTTTTCCATCTGTTGTACATGATATATACTTTTCTTATTTTTAATATTATCATTTTAAAACAATTAATCATACTTATAGCGACTTTTCCCATCCTTCTCGAGGCTTGAAGTAGAAGCTCGTAGGGACACGGACCTGGAAGCTTGAGGAAATAGTCAGTCCAAGTTTGTCAGTTCGCCGGTCTACTTGATTCCCTGCGTCACAAGCAGGAGAAAATTTGAAGACTGAGAGGTCTCTCAAACCAGAGGTTTAAAAACCCAAGTCAGGTTGTTTAATCACTCGACCACAGTGAAAGCAAGCAAAATCAAAAAAAAATATTACAATATTTGACGCCCTTTCGTAAACATTGCTTTGCGCGAAGCCTCAATAGTTGGTAAGATTGTAATTTCGAATTTTCCCCTTTGTTAATGAAGAGATTCAGTATTTCAGTTTATACAGATTATCTTTATTAATCTGTGTCAATTAATTTGAGGCATTTTTTATACCGTCTGATGCCATGCCAAACGAGTTAACCTAGGTTCAGAAGATGGAAATTAGGTGTAGCCATTCAAAACTGGACCTCTCGTTTAAATACAAAGGAACTCTCAAATTTGAAGATTCAAAAAGTCAAAAGTTCAAAGTGATAGAGTCAAGTTAACTACCTAGAAGGTCATATTTCTCTACATGATACCTAACAGCAGAATAGGAAGGAAAATCTTGTGAAAAGCTAACATTCTCGCCTCTATTTCCTCTCACACGCACATTGTAACGGCTGTAGCAGCCACACTCGAATTCAGACGTTTGTAACATTTTCAAATCTCAGTCAGTATTTTGAGCAATGCTCTCTTATAGCCTCTTTTAATGTCAAATGTAACCTGGATAGAGTGTCCACGCATCCCTTAGTTTTCGCTCGCTTGCAACTCATGAGAACATACAGCCCTTTCCCTCGTCATCAAGTTCAAGTACCACTACCTCAATTAACAATATAGAAAACGGAGAGGTCCTTGGGACCATCATTACAAGTCTTAAAAAGTTAGTATTAACATTTGAAATATCGGTAACAATACATGTAACGTATCCTTTATCGGGAATAAAGTTTATTTTTATTTACTGATTCTGAGTCGAACTGTAAGCCAAGCCAGTACACTGCTCCTGGCTATGAGCTGGGAGCATTACGGTAAAGTTATTGTTTATAAAACTGAAAAATAGCATATTGCATCTTCACATTGGTAACATATGTACATGACTTCCCTTATTCATTTATTGTCATGAATGTAAATTTGTTATACGTCTCAATAATTAGCCCCAGCCCATTACATATCAGTGGCTGGTTCAAAAGAAATTAAGCTCATAGATTAGCTGAAGATTAGATAACTGCCCTCAGTTATAACTAACGCTCAATCATCAGTGCATTACTTTATCCATATGAAAATGAGTTTATCATCAAAGTTCTATATACATGTATTTAATAGGGTTTAAGACGCCTGCACCTCAGTAAATTTAAATTTTCATGGTAGTCACTGACGTCAAAGTTTGCGGAATTAATTTTTCCACTCATTCATTCACGATGAGAATGTAAAAACAATGAACGTAATGTGTTACGATAAGATGCTGAACATAATTGGTGAAAAGCTTAACGTAATTGTGTTTCATAACAACAGTTTCAACCGTGCATGAAGGTAGCTCATTATTCTTCGAGCATATCTGAACAATAAAGGATGAGGTTTCTGACGAATTCTCAATAGTATGCTAGAGCATAAGGAAAAGACACGTTTGAGTTTGCACATTCTCTTCTAATCAAAGAAATAACATAACTGGGAGATTCATCGCAGTATAGCTTTATTTTCAAACATAATCCCCAACATCTGGAACGACCAGTTGGAATGTAAAGCTGATGAGAATTACTTCATAAAATTTGCCACGTTCAATCACGGTTGTAAACTTATAAGCTCTGAAGTAAAAATTCTAAAATTTTCAAATAAACAAGGAAAATAGCACTCTTATGAAATTATATCGAGTAGCAACATAAAAAAAGTTAGTAAACGACTAGTAACGTTTCATTTGTTTCTCCATGTATATTTAACGTTCAAAGCGTGATGTGAATGTTCATGTATACCCGTAGGTACTGCTGTTCTATCATCTATGATACTACGCATAGAATACCTACCACCTAAGGATTTTATGATAAGGCATTTTTAAAAACCAATGCTGTTACATTTCTTATGTATCAACTTTATTGGAAATATGCATTTTTGTTTTTTGTTTTGATACACCTGCTTACATATTAAACTATACCTACACGAATGGGAAATTTTATAAAGGGTGAAGAATTTCATATGATTATTGATTCTACCAGTCAAATTAAAATAAGGTGAATTTTAGATTGACAAGAATTAGTCAAACACGATGCGCGTCAAACATTTGAATCAAAACCAATTTAAATGGTTTTGTAGTGTATGGGATTATGTCTGAAAAAAACACCTTGATACGTTTTTGACATAGTGATTAGATTTGCATGGTAGCAAAATTAATCATTTAAATAGCTTCTAACCAACGATTCAACATAACTCTATAAGGAATTATATGTGGTGCATTTCTAATCGTTATATTCGTCAAATGCAGCAGAAGAAAACTGAGCAAGCACTCACAAATACGGATCTAGTTTATAGTGAATCGCATGGCTCCACTACAAACGAGTACTGCGACGAGGCTAGCTTTCATCGACCAATGAGCAAACAGGACAGAAGAAGTGAATCCAGCGACGAGGCTAGGCCCCGTTACGACCAGAAGCACGACATTAACCAATGAGCGGTCACGCTCAGGCAGCAGAGCCCAGCCAACCGCCCTATATAAGGAGGCTGCAACGCTCTGCGTTACAGTCTCTCTACCAAGCACTGCCAAAGTCAACATCTCCACCAAGAACTTTCATCACCTGAACAACCTAACTCACAGCCAACAGCAGAGCAAAGAAAGCAGAAACCAGCCATCCTGTCTGCGGACAGGATGGGGCCCAAACAACCCAAGTATTAACAAAGAGTGCACGAGCTCCAACTTGCCACGCGCTCCAACTCTATACGTCCCAGCATACCACCAGCTAGATGTCAGTACGCGGCGTGAAGACGTGCGTAACGAAGAACTAACATCGTATTCAAATGTCTAAATACACACTGTTAAACTCATCCTGCATTTAATTGTATTTTCTCCTATTGGGTTCCTCGACGGTCTACTCCCTCAGGCCCTCACCCCGAGTAGAATAAAGATATTTAATGCCTGTTCGAAGATAAGAGATGTCTGAAGGCTGGGACCGAAGAGTTATAAATATCATTATAAGTTTCATTACAGTTAGTGTCCTGCTGAAAACTACTAAAATTAAGAAACATGCCTGGTGGATCGAAAAAAATGAACAAACCCTAAATATAAATTCTGCCTTAGGTACCTCATTAACTCCTTGACCAAAGTGAGCAAAATTTTCAGATAATATAAATACCGATCTAATCTTCAATTTTATTCAGTATAATCGCCATCTGCAGCGATGATGGCCTTGAGACGGCGCCTGAAGGTTTTGTAGGTCTTGACAACGTAGTCTGTGTTCATGGTCATACACTGCCGGTCAATGGATGTTATAAGGGCAGGGATGTTTGGGTGGCGAACGCAGCCGGCTTTAGCCTCAATGTGCGGGCCTCAATGTTTCTCACTGGGTCGACTGTCCAAGTGTTCTCATCGGAGGAGATAATCACCCGACCAGGTGGAGCAGACTTGAGATCATTCATGAGCTTCTGGTAACGTTCAAAACGCTTGTTGCAGATGACTGGCGTAAGCAGCGGCCTCTCAACAATGACAAGGGATTTGCCTCTCAGCTCTGCGATTGCTCGTCGAACTGTGGTCGCTCCAAACCCGTGCCTCCCGGTGTATTGGCGCATGGACGAGAGAGTCCATTATATAGTACACAACAATAACGAAACTTTATTTTCAATGTTCAATTGGCAGGCTTTCGGATAATATGTGGTAAGGCAGGACAAGAGCTGCCAAACAATTAAGATTTTTAATTAAAGATGTGTTCAGTTTTTTCGGCCCATCGGGTATGTATGCCAATGAATGTAGATCTCTAAAATACTTATATCTTTAAGTAACTATCTCGATTACCCTCTTTTCCCCCAAAAAACTGAAGTAATATTTTATCCTCTGAATATTTAGCCCGACACGGTGACGTTCCTGGGTGTCAGTACGTGGTACGAACGAAGAGGGTACCGTAACACTACCGTTTGAAACGCGTTTTAGACCCAGTGCTGGCGTCAGGTAGTAAGGTTGTGTGTCACACAGTTGGTGTTAAACGACCTTGACGTGTAAAGCTCATAAACATTTTTCAGGGATGTCTGTTCGAGTTGAAAGTCCTTCAGATAAAATACGAAGTGATGTTTCTTGTAATGGCATCATTCAGCCGTTATTAACAGGTGAGAAATAAATAAAACTATAATTTACGTCCTTGAAAAGTAGACTTATAATTCATATTTCACATTTTTGGTTTTAACATGATTTAATTTGGATGAGTTTATTATAGCTTTGCAACTCTCGATTTTAAAAATTTTATATAAATTCAGAAGGTTCATATTCAGCATATCGTTTCTTAAGCATTAAACAGCTTTGTGATGCGCTTTATATATTGACTGTTGTAGCTCACATTATAACTTTTCACCGTTTGTTGTGGCCCTGTTGTTGTGAGGTTGAGAGTGGGGTACAGGGTAGCAAATACCACTGTTTAATAGTGCGTTTACTGGGCACTAAGCTATGAGCAGCCTTATCCAAGTATGCTGGAGTGAATGATAAAGAAGAGAAAAATTAACTCTAAATTTCTAACAATCTGAGTTTCCATTAAATCACACTGTATGCTTCATTTACCCTCAGAATGGTTCAATTTTGTATATTAAATATAGATTTATTCTTGAAAATACAACAAACTGTTTTTAGGGAAGTAGGATAGCATTTACAGAAAACTTTTATAAAGAAAATGCACAATTTTCAAAGTAATATTAATAATTTTCTATGATAGTCAGTGAAGGGAAATAGGAATTAAGTCACTCAATACACTTGTTAAAGATGCTATAAACATTATCAGAGAATATAGCACAAAGTATTGTAACAATAACCTGCAAGAACCAGCATGCACTGCCTTGTCTAAGAGTCTTGGCACAAGCAATGCCACTTAGTGGCCAGATAAAGGTAGCTAAATATCCTAATTAGGGAAGGGGATAAAAAATTTTGGCTATTAATGTACATCAGCTAGGAAGCAATGTTGATACATTACTAGGATATCCTGCTAAGTTTTTTTGAGGTCATCAGTGTTGCTAGAAATGTTAGAATTTTTTCTCATGCTCTGGGTTATGGTAGTTTGATGAGTTTAGTTTTGCTCATGTTTGATTGACTTGACATTACATGTGGTGCTTGTGCCTTGTCTTCTCATCTTATTTTACTGTAGTGTTGAAAATTTTCATATATTGTTTTTATGTTAGTGATTCCCAACTAATAGAATAAGGCTCACAGATCATCCACTTACATATTTGTGACTTTTTACCAGCTAAATAATGCTCCTAAATTAGCCACTTTTATGTTAGCAACTCTTAGCTAGCATAATAATGCTCATAAGCTATGCCCTCAGTTTTCTCTTGTTAATGTCTGCTAGTGTCTCAAAAAAATGCCTGTTGATGCATTGGCTTATTGGAAAAAGTTAGAATACTTTTACAAAGAGCATGAAAAAGGCAAAACATGTTGCAAGTAGTTACTTAGTTTAATTATACAGTCCTGCAGCTATCACAAAACTTTTTCAAGCTTGTGTCTTGACATGATGTCAATGAACATCTTAAGGATCTGAAAAGGTTGATCTATAATTTTATTTATTAATTCTTAAGGAGGATAAATGTTGGACTAAAAACATTTATTTTTTTAGTATTTAATAAAGCCACTGGAAAGACAAATTAGCATTGGATGGTATCTTTGATTTGGAAATTTGGTTCAAAGAAGTTTTCAACCGAACAACATCTTTAAATAAAAGTCCAATGCTCTGAAAGCCTCTTTTTTCAGGGGCCTATGACACTTACTGTTGGTACTAAATTCTCATTTTTATCATGTGAACAAAATTATGTGGTGCATATTCCTAAGGAATAACTAAAATGAATGGATGATATGAAACTTAAATTTTTATTTCAAGCGTGTCAGGTATTACCACAGAGACTTTTTCAATCATGGTTTTTAATTACTTGAGAGAGTAATGACTGAATCAAATTTTAGATTGAATGCATGATTGAGTGTAGGGTAGTATATCGTCCTGTTCAGACTCTGTTTAGTTGGCTAGTAGTCATAGCCATCACACTTGAATATAAATTCAAACAGTGAGAGTGAAAGAACATAGAAGTTGAACTCATCATAGAAAAGTTGTCCTTGTCTGTTTAAGACCTCATACTGGATTTTTTTCAACTCTTCTGGACTGTGATGCTGGTGTCACTAAGTGTGACACTAACATCAAACCTGAAGCCAAAGTGCACCATATGCATCTGAGAGGATCTGATCTTGAACTGCTCACAATACAGTGTTGGTGAAAAGCTGATTTTGTTTATGCAATTATTTACAGTGTTAGCTAGTGGCTGCATGGGGTTAAAGGGTCTCCTATGATGATTTGTTCTACATTATTGATGTTGGTGGATGACAGGTTCTTGCATTTGTGTTTGTCACAGTCAGAGCTGTGAAATGGTCAACATTATAATTATTTTTTTGTGGGGAAATTAGGCTTTTCTTTATATTGAAACTTATTGTATTCAGTGGTCATACAATGGGAAGTCAAGATATTTGAGTTTGACTGTAAATAAAGAGAAGAGCCAGTGCCTGAAATATTTTATTAATAAACATACTGAAACTTTAAAACAACTGCTTTTTGTATTCATCACTGCCATGACATGGTGATGTTGGCTTTGTGTTCTGAATGTTTTGAAGCGCGCTGATTTTGCCCGATATTTGTATACAAAATTGAGAATGCCTCTCCACAAGTGTGGGTCAGCCTAGATGAGCCTAAATAGCAAGATCAAATATCTGCTGTGATATTCAAATCTGATGATAGAATAGTCTACGCTATTGTCAACACTTTTAGAGGTTTCTCTAAACAAGAATCCCTAACATCTTATAGTTTTTGACCAATTACCGTGATTTCGATTCTACTGAAACTGTTTTTTGTGCTTTCTCGTATTTTTCTATAAAGAGATACGTTAATTTTCGGTAGACTCGCAACTAGATTCAGAAACTACAGCTGAAAGTGAGCTAGCTTTTCAAGATGAGCATCCACTTTTTCTTGTATATAAATGCCCGTGAGAGTGGACAACTTAATTCCTTTTAACTTCTGATTCATGTCCTCATTTGATCTGACAAGTGCCAGATACAGTGTGCAATGAGCAGTTGTATGTACTCTTTGTCTTCATTAAAATAAAACAGACGAATTGTTACCGAGATCCAGACGCCAATATCTGCCATGTTCGCTGCTGGCAGTCGCTCTACCTTGCCCAGCGCTGTTCACACATTCTTTTTTGCCTAGTACAGGTATGAACTTAATTATTTATTTTGGGTCTTCTAACTTTAAGATGAGCATAATAAAGTTTTCAATGATAATCTAGAAATTTGTCAGCACCATCACACTAAGTCCAATATTGAAAAGAAACTTCATGCCACTATTTTTTCTTAGCTCCCATGACTTTTCACTGCTTGAACATTCGGCCTGAAATAATGATTGTATACAAGCATCAGCTATGACGGAAGAACAGATGTCGACTCAAGGCCTAATCGCTTACCACCCACATGCATTGTACTCTCACTCAAGTGCATGCAGTAAAACCAGTGATGTGAGCTGCGCAACTTCATTCGTGTCGTTAGAGGAGGAATTAAGCAATCAGCTTGTTTTCGCCTCCAACAAACGCAGATTCTGCCTGAAAATGATTTGAATTTTGGGTAACAGTTGTAAGCACGAAACCGTCGTTTCTCAGATGAAGCCATGGTTTTCCTCGGACTCGTTAGAAGGAAGTTTCTCATAAATATACCTTGTCGCTGAATTTCTACCCTATAATGCGTTCAATTCTTCCATGTACTACTAACTTTTGACAACAAATGCTCAACCCTCCTATGTCTGCAGGTATGACATCTTCAAGTTGAAGTAGTAAGGAATTTGTCTGGGTCATGTATGTAGGTTTGAGAGCAGCTGCTGAGGTTCTCATGAATTCCACCACTAACATTTGTTGTTATGCACACACCGTTAGGACACTCACCGAGATACCAAACTTGATCAAGCTTATCTGGCACTGGAAAACTACAGTGTTCCCTAGTAAGCAATGTAGGATTTCAATATGCTGTTGAAACTCGTGGGCGTATTACAATAATGCACGGAGGTAGAACTTGATGAATACGAGAGAGAACTTAAATGCATTAGTGTTCTATTTAATTCACATAGCAGGTTGTCCTGCCTCTTGTAATCTTGATGGTGAATCGCAGATGCTTCAAATTTCCACTACTCTGAACCCAATGATAAATAATGGTGAAAATGGTGGCTATACCATGACTGTAACGCAACTGTCAATCAGCGTTCAGTTGCAGCACTGTGCTTCGTTACTTTTCATGCGCTGGCGGTTCTACTATGAAAAGTTGAGACCCAGAAAATGTGATGCCGGTAAATTTCAGAAGAATGTAATGAACCCTATCTTTTATTGAAAAACTTTTGACACATTTGCTCGGCTGCACAAAATTTGGGTGCGTTTTTAATGTAATACACGCAATGCGGGCACTATGCTGTTCCCAGTGATTTAAAATAATACCCATGGTAAGATGATACTACCAACGCTTAGAATAGTAATCAATTTAAAAAAAACTTGCATATTCACCTCCACTAAAAGAAATACGTATTTCCTTGCTTTGGTGGAGCCAGAAGAAGCTTTGCCTGTCTGGCTTTTACTTCACTAATTTTCTGCAGACTGCGCTGAGTTCACGTCTATTTTATGAGGAAAATTTTGATGTTAAGGCAGCGAGTTAAATTCACCTAGGCGAACCAGAACTTCAAACCTGAACGCATATTGCATCATTTTGTTATGAAAGTAAATAATTTTTAATTGAGCAACTGTTCACAAACGTTCGTTATGTCATAGACTAGAAAAATTTCAATGCCCATACGTAAAGAGTACACAATACACATTGATATTCAGGAAAAAGGTAATATATTAAGGAACTCGGTTTTTCGATACTGTGCGTGTCACGACAACATGAGAGTTGCAATGTAGTGCATTTTATAACTACAAGGTGCGGCAACATAACTTCCTGTTTTCAAAGCGCTATGCTTTGAAAAAAATTGTTATGTTGCCGCACCCCTGTGTTTAAAACTTTGAACCATATCCCATTGCATCATGGGTGCCCTCGCTGTAGCTGTTATCCATCTATCAGAAAATCCTGAAGATGCAACATTGTTTTTTATTTACCGAGTTTTTATTTGTCAAGTGCAATTTATGTAGTAGATGACAGTTATGTAGTAAATCAAATTCATTCATCACTATTCTTTAGTCTACCTTGAGTATCTATTCTTATTTACTATTTGCTTGATGCCTTTTTTTATAATTTTCGCTATGGACTAAAAGAACAGCATTTAACAAAAAAAATGAAGTACCAACAAAAAGTTTTCTCGCATTATCGGATGTAAAAAGAAAAACTTGCTTTCCAGCTTAATCAAACCACCGGCTTCTGAGATTATCAAAAATAAAAAAGCATCACTATATTGAGTGTGAAATTTCAATCATATATCAACTAAAGTTCTGAAAAGAAACCCTCGAAAACAATTTAGGAAACTGAATTACTCACTTAGCTTTATTATGGTTGTGGCCTTGGGTTGGTCACCATGGCAACGCCGTTAGCAAGTTCCGCACCGACGCCGTTTCCATGACGACCGCTGCTGCAGCGAATCCATTTATACACCAGGCTTTCGCTTCTAAATAGTTTTATTTAATACTTACCTACTGTCTTTCTGTACAATTATTTAGAAGAAGAGATATTTTTAGTTTTTAAATAAATGATTTACGAAGTAGTTTACAGCGACGATTCAAAGTCATATTTCTACCATACACATATATCTAGACTCTCCATCTATAAATATCACACTCCTCAGTTACTGAACATTTAGAATCATGAAATGCAAAGAGTGCGTGTACAGCCACTGCAACAAGTTTCAGAGTTTAGAGCAGGGGTTCCCAACCGTCGTCTTACCCTGTACCCCTTCAGTATTTCGCCAGATGAACATGCACCCCTGAATTTTTATGACAGAAAGGCTAGTAGCAAAATCAAATTCTACTGAAATTTTAATAGAACGTTTAGGTCTTAGGAACTATAAACTAACTTTAAATTTACCCCTTTAGATAAGCAAATGCACCTTAGATTGAGAACCCCTGGTTTAGAACAAACCTCAGCGGCAGAACGAATGACTTTTTTTTTGCTCAGCGTTGTATTGAGATGAAGGAGAGCGAGTCAGGGGGCCGTCGCACCTTGACCTCTGAATCCCGTGCTATGTTTATGTCCATGGTCAAGTCTTCGTCCTCAGCAGGACACGCGTCACAGCTATTATTTATTTACGTGCTTTTAGCCTCGATGAATTAAGCCTTTTGATGGGGGCATCGAAATTGCGGTAGTGTCGTGTAGCAATTTTTGATGTGACGGGAATGTTTTTGTACTGATTTATGTGTCTGTATTCTTGTTTGCTGTGAATTCTTGCATTATTTACCTGGATATTTGCGACGTGAGTTTTGTGGGCAATTAGCGGATGTGCGTAACCCAGTACTGCGTTTTTTACTTCTTTTTTTGTGAGGAAATTTTTCATTGGGTTTGCTGGCACAAACAATGCAAACGATCTTAGCGTGTGTCGCTTATAATTATTAGTCAAACTTGCGTCATTTGTTGCAAACAAAACTGTCAAGACACGAGTAAAATAAATTACGTTATATTAGTGTTTTAACGTTCTACAGTGTAAGGACAACATTAAGTAGTGCGTTAGTATTATTTCTCTCAATTTATTAATGTTCCTCAACTAAAGTTTTTCATTTCTACTAGACGCCACATTCAAAAACAACTAAAATTAGAAACAGTGGAAGGATCCATATCAGACATTTTTATGGTATCGGAAGTATTTGAAATTATGTATCTCTAGCACTTCAAATTTTACGTTATCAATACCGGGTATCTTTGGCATTTTTAAGTGTGTATGTGCAGTTTTGGCTACTCTTTAGTGGAGGGAGTGTTTGTATGCGACAGTATGAGAGAAATATGAAGCATTATTGCCGGTGTTAATTTTGGCATCGGTGCATCCGTATTCAGAAGAGATAGAATAGAATAGGGAATAGAATTTGGTCCCTTCATGGGTTAATACCCAAGTCTCGTGATCCCATTCAGATTCATGTACTTCAGTTGTAAGAGATGTTTGTTTGCTAGTGGTACCTTTTTTTAAAGGGACTTTATCGCTGACTATTTTCCAACTGGTTCCGCAAGTACGAATATTAGAATTTTCTTTAATCTTTGTGTAATGCCTTTTGATTCGGCTGCAAGAATTGCGCTTTCAGTTCATAGGAAACCGGTACCTGTTTTGTTTAAGCAAAACCCGGTACGTGTTTTGGTTCGATAATTTATCTTGAGTGCTGTGGTTGGGACGACCATGTGAACGTAAGGTTTTGATGACTCATACATTTAATGCTAAATGATCATGTAGGGACCTTACTCATCATACCTACCTACCTACTATCTTATGTCTTCTTGGAACGATCGAAATTAAAATATAGTGTACTAAAAATTTATATCTGTGTCGAGTTTGATGTGAAACATCCTGTCACATCGCATTTGGGAGTATTGCAATATTAATAACTAATGAATGCTTTGATTTAAACTTTTTCTCTTTCATGGTGTATACCGGTGAATTGACCTCGAGCATAATCTTAATAAACTATTTGATACTTAATTTTTTTGCTATAATTTATTTGAAAAATTACCCTTTTGATCTATCATGAGCTACCCAACCGAAACTTGTAAAACTTCGTTTTCATGAAGTGTCACTTCAAGGATATTGTCATTAATTTATATTTACTGACTACAAAGATTGTTTTGTGACGTATCAGATGTGTGTATTAATTTAAAGTTCTTCAGTTTTGCATCAACTTAATCCTCCGCTTGAGACATGTACCAGATCAACATGACCGGTTATAGATTTTATCCTCCACTTGACTAACATGAACCAGATCAACATGGCTGGTTATAGGTTTTATCCTCCGCTCGACAGACATGTACAGGATCAACATGGCTGGCTATAGATTTTATCCTCCGCTTGACAGACATGTACAGGATCAACATGGCTGGCTATAGATTTTATCCTCCGCTCGACAGACATGTACAGGATCAACATGGCTGGCTATAGATTTTATCCTCCGCTCGACAGACATGTACAGGATCAACATGGCTGGCTATAGATTTTATCCTCCGCTTGACAGACATGTACCAGATCAACATGGCATACGCGTACTGGAAGTCAGGCAAGCTGAGCGATGTGGCAGTCTTTGATTTGTTCTTCCGCAAAGCTCCATTTGGTGGCGAGTTCACCATCTTCGCTGGACTAGACGAGTGCATTACATTCATCAAGAACTTCAAATACACGGCGTCAGGTAAGTGTGTAGCCCTGGTTTGTCTTATTGAAAAATTTGTTCAATTTTTATTTTGTTATGTTTTTGTATCTGTTCGCTTCCTCCCATTTCTGGGGAGTTGTCGGTGACGCAATGCGCGGTACCGTGACAACAGTGTTTCATTTTGTTGCAAAACTCGTGTTACATCGATTTTTTTTGTCGTTTCATGTCATTGACTCGGACTAAAATTAAAGAAGGGAACTTTTTCAATTTTTTATTCAATTAAGTAGCTTTCAATTGGTATTATTGAATAGTTTTCTCATTTATGTATGGTTTCGGTTGTTGATTTTTAAATATGACTTAGCAAGGTTCATTTCTTGCTGTTGTTTTACCATCTATCAAAATAACTATTAAGTTATTTGTAGTTGTCATGATCTAGAAATTTCTCCATGTGTTAAAAATTGTGAGTATTGCTTATATTTACATGAACTCGCTGATTTATAAAAAGAACCGAGATGTCAGGATTTCCTTCACAAATCGGATTGGTAACATGCTTTAAGTTTCTGAGTGTCACAAAAGGGGGTTTGCTTAAGTGCGAGACACGAGTTTTTCTAGCTCGATAAGAAAAAAGAACTTATTTTTTATTGTATCGCATCAAAACAATAGCTCAGTTTTTACAAGCAAGTCCAGCAGCTCATCTTAGAGCTTTGCTGAGCATGTGTTCTTGTTATTTTATTGTGCAAAAAAATTAGTGCGATATGCTTTTTAACTGTGAATTTGAGTTAACGAAACAAATCAGGAATGAGATACGGCATCAAAACAACGGATAAGAATGATAATACCCAGTTAAATTATGAGTCTGTGGTCAAAAACGAAGCAATTCTTAAAGTATTCAAATATTTAGTAATTTTTGAGATTGAAATCAGTTACAGAATTAAAATTTTACAATGAATAATATCTAAAAATGTTTGTTTTAATTTCCTCGAAGAAAAGTAAATTAAAATGCCTGGAACGTATTAAGGAGCCGAAAGCCATGGGAATACGCAGCTGATTTTTGGAGTACTTTAGCCCTTAGTTCAAAGGACGACACGGTTTGTAAATTCCACCATGATTCTCTTTTTTCGAAGATCCGTGGGAAGTAGAGGTTTTCCTTCCCCTTGAGTATTTTTTTCTGGTGGTTATGTCATTTCTCTAATCAAAGAGGAACACTACTCCGAGAGCAACTTGAAATGTTCGAGAGCAATGTGATGTAAACCAGAAGTGTTTTCTTGCGTTAGTGCATTCTTGTAACGTCCATCCTTACAGTAGCAAAATACTTACAAAAAGTTTACGACACTACTCGTAGGAAAATTTTATCTGATGAAAGAATTTTCTCTACTAGTGAACCTTTATCTAATATTTCCTTCTCATCGTTTTGCTGGGTAAATCACTTAACACTCTGAATAAATTGCACTTGATCTTATATAGAATTCTTGTTTGTTAATTATAATGTGACTGTTAACACGGACACTCGATGATTCCTTGGTTCGCACAGACCTGGCGTACCTCCGGCAGGTCATGCCTGAGAGCGTGGAGGAAGAATTCTTCGAGTGTCTGTCACAACTGTCAGCTAAAGACGTCACTGTCTACGCTGTTGATGAAGGCAACGTCGTCTTCCCGCGGTGAGAAGGCTTGTTTATCGAGGGTCTGGTAGTTTTCCATCTGTAAATATTATATTTACTTATAAATATTATACACTTATAAATTTATACTTATAAATTTTTTGGGAATTGCTTGTCTGGACATCCAGGTGTTCTCACAACTCGAAAAATTGTACGAAATCAACGCGTTCGATGCTCGTGCGGCGTCTGTGCTTTGTGTTTTTTTCCTCATCAATATCATTTTGACATTTGAATGACATTTTCTAACCTGGAGTAGCAAGGTAACTGGAAAAAGTTCTCTAACAATAGTACGGTGGTTTTTGCGTTGAAAAAATATGCTGTGTGCTTGACTTCAGGTTGTAATTTTCCACTTGATTATAATCAAGTACCTGTTACGAGAGAAGTTTCATCGGTATAAAAAACTGAATTATATTTCTTATGTATGTGCAGATCCAAAGTGTGCACGAATGCTCACATTTATGCACGCTCAACAATTATAAATCGTAAAATTGAAGTGATACTGATTTGGTCACAAAATTTTTTTGCCCGTCATTTTCACTTCTGGATACAAATAAATACGACTCTACAAGTTTACATTATGGTATGAAGGACCAACAAAATAGATAAGAGGTAAAAATGATAGCTGGTACAGAAGATTAAATTCTGTTAATTTGATATACTTGACAAAAGTTCATTACTTCTGGTCACTTCTCCAAAAATTTGTTTTTTTAGTTTCCAGCAGTTTAAGCAAAACATTTTTGTGCGATTCTTTATACGGAAAATTGATAAAAATGTACAATAATGACAAACTGATGGTAGATTTTAAAGACAATAGTGATAAATTCTTGTTTTGGTATTAAAGTTCCTCATATTGAACAAAAACTGAAAATGTAACATTTTGAAGACAAGGCTGACGATCTAAATTAAAAGTTGGCGTAACTGCAGGTCAAAAAGATGTACTACAAAACTAGCCATGTTTGATTGGAATGCCTGTTAATATTTTGGTAGAAAGTTTCTGTAGCACGCAGTAATTACTTTAAAACTTGACTAATTATCGGCTTAAAATTCTGCAGCGATGATAAAATTTAACAGAATTTTGAGTGTCAGCTTACCAATGCTAGTGGCATTTGTGTACTGCACTTTAATCTGAGCTTACATAAATATTGGCATCCTCACTTGTGTTGCCATGTGTCCTGTTTATTAAACGAGGCGTGGAACCTCTTAGTTCAATAACTTGGCTGCTGGGCGTTTCTCTTGAATTCAAATTTCGATGGACACGTAATTTGCTAGGCTTCCCTTTCTTTTATCAGTAACGATACTCAATTGATTCCTTATTTCAGAGTACTCTCATAAGTTTGAAGGGTCCCTTTGGACACGTAATTTGCTAGGTTTCCCTTTATTTTGTCAGTAATTATACTCTATTGTTTCTTATTTCAGAGTTCCGCTCATAAGTTTGAAGGGTCCCTTTGGACACGTAATTTGCTAGGTTTCCCTTTATTTTATCAGTAATGATACTCAATTGATTTCTTATTTCAGAGTACCACTCATAAGTTTGAAGGGTCCCTTGATTGTCATACAGCTACTCGAGACCACGCTCCTCAATCTCGTGAACTATGCAAGGTGAGAACTAGGTGTGGGCTTCTATGTCTTCACCTCATTGCTTCTTGTAGCACTATGCGTGGAACCTCTTTCTCGTGTCACCCATTTCCGGTGTTCGAGTGTTTTCCAATTTTATAAGGTTTTTAGTTATGTGACAAATAATGTAAAAGTAAATTCACATATTTTTCTTTTTTCCAGTAAACTCTTGAATAAGTTTTCTCAAAAATATGAAAGGAGCAGTCTATTTTATTGGTCTGGTCTCCACACTTTGAACACATCAGAAATGTTATAATAGTGTCAGCTATATCAGCTTAGGGTTTAGGTATGCGTGTAGAGGGTGTAGTTCATTTTTACTGCATGTGCCGAAGCGGCGTGTCTGGACTACATAAGTGAGGCGACAATTAGTTCAGTTTTATATGTTCTATTGATCCAGCATCAACATCTTGGCTGCTTAACAAGTTGACTACGTTTTGGTACATATGTATACCACTATGTATAATTTTTAAACTGCAATTTGAACAACCGTAGGTAACGTGTTCAGATGCCTCATATTACCAAGAATAAATAGTGTATCAGTATCGGCATGTTTTAAATATTAGAGAGTGTCTGAATACAAAAGATGGCTTCTATTATTATTGCCCGTTATGTTGACTGCTAAACTAGAGAAGCAGTAGTCCTGCTTCGGTATTATTTTCTTTAGACTACGAAAGGGTATCATTTATACTAACGATGCTTCTCAGTTATTACTTCACGTTTCATCTATTTCTAGTTTACATTTTGAACTAGTGAGGCTGATGCCATTAAATAGCTGCCGCTAACAAAATGAGCTACCCGCAGCTTGGTCGACTGGTGAGCGAACCCGCTTGCGATGCGGGAAGACCCGGGTACGAGGCTCGCTGCCGTCGTGGTCGGCTTGTGATGACCATCGGCGCCTAGAATTACGGCATGGGACTTAGGTACCGACCCAAAAATGAGCCAAAAGGCTCGTTCCATTCACCTCATTCTATTCTATTCTAATAATTACGTTTATTAGCTTGGTGGCTACGAACGCTGCTCGCTACCGCATGGCCTCCGGACCCAAGCTGACACTGCTGGAGTTCGGGCTGCGGCGAGCACAGGGGCCTGACGGAGGTCTCTCCGCCTCCAAATATTCCTATATCGGTGCGCTCTTCACTGCTTCTCGTTTTGTTGTGTCTTCCTGAAATATAACTTGTGTGTGTGTTGTTCGTGTAGGTTTATTGAGCAAACTCCAAAATTCGTATTTATTGAAAATAAATTAATCTGTTTGTATAAAATCGTAGTCTTTTTGTGTTTATTAGATTACGTGTTCTCCACTGCTAATATTTATGTTTTTTAATTATTTAATTTCGTTCATTTGCCGTCAACGCAGCCGTTCCGAAAAAGTTTCCATATTAACTGAGGCAAATAACGAAAAAAACGGATTTTTAGTAATTCGGTGCCTTCAGTACAATACCACACTCTATTTCAGCTCCTTAGTGAGGTTGTATTTGAAATTAATTTCCCCGATCTAAATCATCCGTGAGGAGGATAAGAAATGTATTCATAAATGAATACACGACAGCTTTTTATATATAGTATGACCGCTGCTTGATTTACCATTGCATATCGAGATTATATTTTTTATTCATATATAAAATGTGAAATTTAGCTATCTATTACAACAGTGAGCTAGTTATGATTTTTGAGAATATATGCTCAAGTTTATGCGTATATTTTTCGTAAATAAGAAAATTAATTGCATAAACCTCTAGGGACGGAACACTGATGAACAAGCGCTGATGCACGGTACAATTTCTTGCTATTTTTAGTGATGCTTCTCTCGGTGAACCTGTTGACCCCTTTTACGACTCCTTCCATGCTCATTTATTTTTTTTAATATTTTCCCCTAAAAAACGTGTTTCCCCGTTTACTTCTCCTTCGACTCAACCAAATATTCTTCGTCGGGAATATCTCCTCGACTCGATAAAATATTCTCGGTCAAAGATAGATCCTAACTCGACAAATATTGTGCCCTGAATTTCTCCCCAACTCGATCAAATATTCTGTTTGAAATATCAACTCCCCCCCACACACACGACCGAGCATTTTCTGCCTGCACCTTACTCTGACGGTGCTGTATATCCCCGTCAGGCGGCTTTGATGGCACCAGCAATGTGCTGGCTGGCAAACTGTACGGTATTCCTGTGAAAGGTACGCACGCCCACGCTTTTGTGTCTTCCTTCGCAGCGTCCACTGACCTCAAAACCACGGTGGGTGAGGTGTTCATCCTGTAAGTGAATGTTAGAGATGTAGCGTAAGAATGCAGCTGTAATTTTTTCAAGCTTCACGTATTATTAAACCCGAACTCAATTACGTACCTAAATAGGAGTGTGTTGTGTAGATCTTCAGTTTTATAACGTCCACCATGAAGTTCAATTCTCTTCAAGCGAGTTAGTTGTATTTGAAAATTTGTATAGTGTCTTACGAAATATTTCTTCCAAAACAATGCCTGTTAGTAGTTCCAATTTCTATATCTACATATAACAGACTCGTCTTATCTATAGTGAGAACTCGTATACGTGACACAAATTTGTTCTGAAATCACTGCTCTGTTGACTTTAACATGCGTACTCTAGAATATGACGATGAACTTGACGTGGATCAGGACTCGCTGTATTGTACAGCAAGAATAATTCATCTGTGCATAGTGCCACTTATATAATTATATGTATTCTGTGGTTACACATCGCCATGTTAGTCTATATCAGGGGCTCTCAACCCTTCTGTGACCTTGTACTCCTTCAGTATTTCAACAGATGAGCATGTACTCCTGAATTTTTGTGACAGAAAGGTGAGTAGAAAAATAAAATTCTACTGAATTTGTAATAAAACTTTTAGGTTTTAGGAACTATAAACCAATATTAAATATACCAATTTAGATAAGCAAATGTACCTCTAGCGGTACCCCAGATTGTGAACCTCTGGTCTATATCATGTGTTCACGTTCCAAGACTCACTGTCATCACTGTAACAGTCCTGCCTGGAAGCATTGTTCCCAGTTGATTGCATACCCAAAGATCCGGAAGAGAGACATTTTTGTTCTGAAACAAAACGCCACAGAAGTGCGTCGTTCTTCGATAAAAGTTGGAAAAAACATTCTATAATTCTATTTCTCTTTAGTAAAATATCTTGGCTCTTTTTTAGATAATTACCGGCGGATTATCGCGCGTGTTATATTTAATTGTTGTTAACCACCAACTTTTCGTTATAATTTTGTACTTTTATTAGGTATTGCGACACCGCGAGAGCGGGGAGTCGCAGGACGTGCTGCAGCTGGCAGTGGGGTTTAGGAGACGCGTGTGTACGCTGCTAAGCATCCTACAGAGCGAAGCCAACGACGGTGAGATGGCCGCCTTCTGTGCCTTCGCCATCGCCTTCCCGTCTGGCTTTGTCGCCCTCGTTGATACTTACGATGTCGTCAAGTGAGGAGGGATACAAAGATGTTTCATTTGCATTTCGCTTCTGAAGTTGCGTAGGAACTGTCTGTGAGGAAACTTTTTGTTTCTTTATATGATTTTCAAAGGTGTCATCCCGTATTAAATTGTGTAGGTATCGTCTTAATTTATCCGCTTTTCTATTAGTTGCAGTGAATTCTGAAGCAATCTTTTCTAGTCAGAAATGCGTTTGAAATATAAAAATGATTTTTCTTGTTAGAAATTCTCGAGCCTATTGGAACACGAACGACCTTGGCTGAAAGTATGTTCAACATCTACCATGCGAATCATTTCTCTGTCTTCATAATTTCACGTCACCGTAGTGGCAAAGGTATCCCATTAGACTAAGACACTTCAGTTCCTTCTTAGGCAGATCACTTGTTTGTTATTGAGGTCATGAGTGGAGTATTGTGAGCAGGTCTGGCATTGTGAATTTCTGCGGTGTGGCGTTGGCGCTTCACGAGCTGGGCTACAGGCCGCTGGGGGTGAGAATAGATTCAGGAGACTTGGCCTACCTCAGCACCACCGCCAGGTCTCTCTTCGCCAGAGTCGCACACGAGTGAGTCCACAGACCCGTCACTGGCGGTACTTCTTGGCGAACTAAGTAGCTTGGGAAATTTGGGAGTCATTTTAAACTAGGGAATTATGGTACACTAGGTAATGTTGGTGTGCTAGAGAATCTTTGTAAACCATTGAATCATTGAGAGACTTCGCAAACTGAGAATGTGTCGCTTTCCACCACCGCAACGCCCGATTTCAAAGTTTCTATGACACCAAGGTAAACACATTTAGAGCTAGAGTGGTGAACCTTTTTCCATACCCACTAGACATTGCTCCTTCAAGTATTCACTTTCTTCGTTCTCTGCAGACCTGATTCAATGGTAAGGTATTTTAGCTTAGTAAGTACTAAAGTGTCAACTCGACACATTTGCCGAGTAAAATCGACATGCTTTTTATTTTACAGATGATGCACTATATGATCTTGAGGCAAAGTCAGAATGAATTAAGGGCCATGTGTTGCGCTGAGGATTGAACAGTTTCAAGATAATATTTTATTTCATTATGAACAATGCAACATGATACTGAAAAAGACAAAGTTTTCTGACCCAGTTGTAAGGTAGTTCAATGATATATGTAATTATGACGATATCCGTGATGTTCTCATGGATGCCTCTCACGGGGCGAAGGTATTTTCTCATGTTTCTCTCATCCATTATTTATAAGCAAAGTAGTCTGTTACGTAAGTTGAATTATCATAATCAGCGAATCACTTCTTGGGCCGAGACGAATAAAATTCGTTGCTCCAGGTTTAACCTACCATGGTTTGAGCATCTGACAATCGTGGCCAGCAATGACATCAACGAAGAAACCATCATCAGTCTCAACGAACAGGGACACAAAATTGACTCCTTCGGCATCGGTACACACTTGGGTGAGTGGCTTCCACATCTGGCTTTTGTGCTGCTTTTGTCTTTGTGTTCCACATTGACCTTATTGCACTCATTCCCATTGCGGTATTTTGCCTTTTTGTTTTTTAAGCCTTTTTTGCTCTCTGATGTTCTGTCAGGCCTTACTGCATTGACTTGACGGTATTTTGGTCTTGTGTTCTTGCATATTTCTTTGATCGCTTGTATTCTTTCTTGCTGTACTGCACAGAGTCTTATTACGTTATCTTGCTCTACTATTTTGTTTATGCACGTTTCCGTTACTTTTCTGGTATCCTCATACACATAACATCGTTGGCACACCTCGGTGAAAGGTTATTGGTGTTATGTTACTCGCTCATTGTACTAGTGCACATCGTGTTCTGCATCTTGTACTGTTTTTCCGTACATATCTCGCGTGTCTCCACATTCATACAATTATTTTTACTATGCGGATTTTTCAACCTTACTCACTCGCTCGTTCATGGTGCAGACCTTAGTGCACTTTTTTTTACTAGAACTTTCCCCTTTTTTTATTTTTTTTGTCATTCAGATATGAACTATTGCTCTTCCATCAGCATCCAGTATGTGTTTTTTCTACGTTCTTTTATATCTTTGTAACCCTTGGAAGAAGCCCTAGGGTTCACGCCATGTTCATCTCCCCATTTTGTTATAGTTCTTAGTAAATCAATTTTTCTGAATATTGTAACTTTTCATTCACGTGTGCTAGCTCTTTGTGTTCTTTTATTTGATGTAAATAATTGGATGTGTTTATGTGTGTAATTTTCGTTATTATGTGCTCCCTTTGAATGTAACCGCCATAATTAAATTCACACCCGTAGTTTTTCTCAAATATCGTACCTTAAGGAACTTCTTTTTATTTCAAGTCACGATCGAACTTCAGTTCGATACCGTCTCATTTATTGTACTTATGATCGATCACATCTTCGATAACAATTGGAGGATGGAAAGCATACGCAGTTCATATACAATTTTCCTGTCTTGCCTCTAGTGCCTTGAGCGTTCATATCTTGTGTGACTCATATCAGCAAAATGTACATATAATTAATAGCGAGCAATACTTTTCTTCTTTTTACTTAGGTTTGGTAAGCGATGTAAAGTTTAATCATCTAAGATGACACTCTGTGTCACGCTGCAAAATTTGAAGCAGTTCACTTAACTTATCATCTTTTAATTGAATGCGAGAACTCTTTATAATTTTAGACGACATGGGTCTTGGGTAGCAACCCAAGAATGGAATTAACGTCTCGTTCCTGTTGCTATATTTTATTCTAATTAATGAAATGATAAGCATTTACTACTGCAGGGCTGGTGACAAATAGTGTTAACTAATGTGGCATTAATTAGTGTTAATTAATTAAAAGGTGCATAAAGTTGAGTCGTGTGTGGCAACACTGTACATGGCCTATACTTGCAGTGACCTGCCAGCGACAGCCTGCGCTGGGCTGCGTGTTCAAGCTGGTGCAGGTCAATGGGCAGGCCAAAATCAAACTGTCGCAAGACGTAGAGAAGGTCACCTGTCCTGGCGAGAAGAAAATTTACCGACTCTTCGGCTCTGACGGTGAGGTTTGGGTCAATTTTGTGTAATTCCTTGAACATCTTGCGAGAAAATTTACAATTTCGTATTACATTTTTCTGCAGGTCTCGATTGTTTTCGTGTTTTGTTTACTAGTGACGTAGGCAAGTGCAGGTGAAGTTTAACTTCGGGACCATTTACTTTGAGTGAGGCATCTATCATGTGTCCGGAAAGTTTGTGTACTTTCTTAAATAATGATTATAAAGAAACCCCCGAACTTTTTCAGGTACATACGTGATATATAGCCTGAACGCTCGTTGTCGTTGTTATTCAATTCAATTTGTATCATCGGTGTACTTTTGTGGAACTAATATTGAATCTTGTGCAAATATTCTAATATCATGAAAGTGAAAGTAATAAAATGAATATTATGATAAACAGTTTAATTGAGTTAGTGTTCATGAGTAAGTCAAAACCTCAAGAGACCATGCTAGGGAAAATCTGATATGAAGGCCTATAAATTAATATTAACGGTCTGGATCCAATATTTAGCATGCATACCAATACGGAAGTTGATCTGTTCTACGGTTTGAGAGTTCTTTGTTAATTATTACTGACTGGTATGAACATCTCTTATTCCTCTTCTACCGCCGCAGCAATAAGGGAATATAAAAAATCCTTGGGAGATGAGTATGTTTCATACATAGATAAATGAATTTTTAGAGGATATATGGCTGAGTAAATATAGAAATAGGCTATAACAGGTTACATAGGCGTAAGTAGGCTATAAATAGATGACTTAATTCATTATTGGATATAAGTAACATTTGATGAGACGGAATACTAATAAAAGTTCAAACGGTTCAAACTATGAAAGGTATAACTATGGGGATAATTGCAAACGATAGAGGAACTCTTAAAGTTTATTTACATGTCGTATCCTATCTACAGATACCCAGTGTATATTGCGGTAATACTTTATTTATTATTAATTTTTTAAAAGGGTGTGTTACTTATGCGTCACCCTGTATGAGATGTAAGTGAAAAGAGGTATTGCATATCTTGAGTTGTAGGTGTGCAACACTTGAGTGTGTTATGAGTTCTGTGCTACTTGTGATGTGAAGAACACGTGTTGACTACTCAATTGGAGCGATACTAAAGGTACTAATATATCTCAATTTTAATAATATTTTGAGTGACAGGAACTCAATAGCGTTCAATTTGCATTCTCTTATTATTTTCGAGATTTATTGCACCATCATTTATCGCCCTATTAATTATTGTTTCATTGTATGTTGCCTCATAATTTATCGCCTCATCATTCATTGCCTTGTCATTTATTGTCTTACCATTCATTAGCATATTATTTACTGCATCGTTATTCATTGCTTCATTATTTACTGCCTCATTTATTTCGTCATTATTCACTGTTTCATTATTCATTACCTCACCACTCTTTAATCCACCACTCATTACCTCACCACTCATTACCTCACCACTCTTTAATCCGCCACTCTTTAATCCACCACTCTTTACCTCACCACTCTTTAACCCTTTCGGTACTGACGGCATCTCTGGTAGCCGCAGTCATTTTTCGCCTATTAAGATGCAGAGCAACACGTGTGTCTGTGCAAACGCTGGTAGGGCAGTGCAAGCTACAGTTTAATCAGGACAATGCAGTGACCGTAAAACATCACAAAGCATCTTTTTTAGAATTTGATGTTAAATATGTTGAAAAGGTTCTGATATTTGCATTATGGTACCGAAAGGGTTAATCCACCACTCTTTATCCAACCCCTTTTTACCCCACCACTCATTACCCCACCACTCATTACCCCACCACTCATTACCCCACCACTCATTACCCCACCACTCATTACCCCACCACTCATTACCCCACCACTCATTACACCACTACTGACGAGGTGATGCCGGTGTGTGCAGGTCGGGCACTCATAGACCTGATGCAGCTGGTGGATGAGCAGCCACCTCAGTCAGGAGAGCGTGTGCTGTGCCGCCATCCCTTCCAGGAGAGCAAGCGCGCCTACGTCAGTCCTGCCACCGTCCAGTGTCTGCACAAGGTCTGTCTAGGTCCTCACACTCACCCAGCACACGTGAACTGTGTTAAACTTGCCACACACGTACTCCTATCCTCTTTATGGAACCCATTCCTTAATGTGACCGAGCACGCGTGAACTGTGTTAAACTTGCCCGCTACCCACACACGTACTCCTATCCTCTTTATGGAACCCATTCCTTAATGTGACCGAGCACATGTGAACTGTGTTAAACTTGCCCGCTACCCACACACGTACTCCTATCCTCTTTATGGAACCTATTCCTTAATGTGACCGAGCACGCGTAAACTGTGTTAAACTTGCCCGCCACCCACACACGTACTCTTTTCAGAACCCTAGAAGAGGATTTATTGCTATATGACTTAAAATTTGAAGAGTGTGCTGGACTTGGTCATAGACGACCCACTAATAGGGTCCATCAGACGTTACATGTTAAATAGCTGTACTGTGAGGATACAGATATAAAGTAGTCTGCACGGAATATGTAACCATTCTTCATGAAACCTGTGTAATGTTTGAAATGGAGTAAAGTGGCCACGCAGGTATGCAGTGGCAGTGCAAAGCCTTATTTCGTCCTACACTAGAAGGGGGAGCAGGTACTGTTGAATTTATAACCACTGAGTTATTTTTTGACTGAATGAGATATCAGGTAAATTGTGTCATATAATATGCAATAGACGGTCTTTTATGTAATTTCATCGAACTCTCAAGTGAAGCGTTCTAAACATAAGACTGAAATGAATTATTTATAATCTTCTTTAGGAACGAGAGTAGCTCATTTACGCCCTACTTTACCTTAGTAGAACTCTTCATTTCCTGTCCACTTTGCCTAGGTAGAACTCATCATTTACGCCCCACATTGCCTAGGTATGACACTTCATTTACGGTTCACATTGCCTAGGTAGAACACTTCATTTATGCCCCACTTTTACCTCAGTAGAACTCATCATTTACGGTCCACTTTACTTTAGTAAAACTTCATTTACGCCCCACTTTACCATAGTAGAACTCTTCATTTGCGCCCCACTTTACCTTAGTAGAACTCTTTATTTACGCCCCACTTTACCTTAGTAGAACTCATCATTTACGCCCCACTTTGCCTTGGTAAAACACTTTATTTATGGTCACTTGGCGCAGGTGTTTTGGCGTGACGGTGAGGTGCAGCAGCAGATGCCCACGTTGGAACAGGTACGCGGGAAGGTCAGGACAAGTCTGGCATCTCTCAGGCAGGACCATAAGCGCAACCTCAACCCGACGCCCTATAAGGTCAGCTCCTCGCCTTGCTTTTTTGTTAACACGTGTTTTAAAAGAGGCTTTAAAAAAGAGAGTGTTAAGTGGCTTTAAGTGAGAGTGTTTTAAAAGAGGCTTGCAATCTTAACCGTTCACCGAACACATTTTTCTCCGAAGAGAGAAATGCAACACAACTATACGCTGTTCATGGGCTGATCATACTGCCGGCAACGACTAAACAAGTAGAACCATAACATATTCTGAGAGTTCTATAACTATTCAGTACAGTGTTTGGTTGTTAAGCACTTCAGGTTTTGTTTTAGTAAAGATTTCTGAAGAGGGCTTCAGGATCCATTTTGACGTTAAAAATTTGAGGCATTAATGTTTGTAGGTAGTTTGTGCTTGAAGGGTTTGTAGAGTAACCGTGTACCCTTTTGCTACGTTCCTGGATTTCTTGCTATCCTATTTTCTGGTGAGGCTGGCAGTTTTCGTTGGCTTAGTTTCGCCGTAGCGTTAGTATATTTTTAACGGGTTGTTAACCAATATTCTTCACAATTTTTGGGCCTTAATTCTCGAAAACATGAAAGAAACACAAGTTCCATAACGGGAGAAATGTACATACTGTAAATTACAGTATTCGTTATTTCCAAGATTCACAGAATTCAACTATTTTCGTCATAACGGTTATTACTTTTCCTTACCTCTGTGTTATATCCCACTTACTTTTCCCGGCAATGTTGACTTCCCACTAGACCATCTGTCTTTGTGAAGTTAAGTGTTTTCGTAGCTTCAAAATCAATTCCTTCGTCTATTTGTGCGTGTTGTTCTTTGTAAATACCTTCTTTTATTTCTTTTTATTCTTGCTTCGCGTGTATGCGTGGACATTTTTTCAATCGGGGAGCTTTTTATTGTTGGCTTTGCTGAAACTCAAATTTGTACTCAAACTCAAAAGACCATAAATGATGTATTAACAACAATTGTTTTCCATATACTTTTCTGACTGATGAAAAATAAACTATCATTCCAAAGGCATAGAGGAATATTCACTTGACTAGTAGCTGCCGAAAAATGATCATGAAGTCCAAGTTATCTGATCTGCTTCAACGAGTTTTTTAGTGAAGTGGTGGACAAGGAGAGTCGAGGAAAATCAGATGTAGTATTGAGTTGATGAAACTTTCATAGTTTGGTTTCTTATAATGTTAACCATGAAATTGCACTAAAAACAATCTAGCCTAACGTCAAAATACGAGGAACCAAAATGTACACTATGCCAACAGTATATGTCCGTGATTTCCCGTACCACAAACCGTTATCGGCGAAAATTGCTTTTAATGCGACTATAACATTTATTCTCACCGGGTGTGTAGGAGATAGTTGTACAATTTTTGCAGAAAGTACTGCAATGACTTTCGGAAGCGCTCTGTATTGTTAAGTTAATCTTAATATAATTAATTAATTAATGACGCTACATATGACCTTGCTTCCTGATATTAAAGAAAATTACGAGCGAAAGTAGTTCTTTCACGATCGATGAACCCATACCTTGAAGCTTTTTTGTGCAGGATACTTAATGTCAGTGACTTAATTACGAATAAAATTCGTTATGATATAAAAATCTAAACGAACATTTGTGTTCGATGTCTTTTAAAATTAGGTAGGCTCAAAAAATTGTCTTCTAATGTTTCTATCGAAAATTCACCTCACACAAAATATTTGAGTGTGCCTCGCCTACCTCGTTCTGTGACAGAGCATATGAATATAAGCAAGCGAAATGCAGCTAAAATTACTTTCAGATACGGATGTGGCTTTTACTGTGTACGATATCCTGTTCCTGTCATGCGAGACGAAAGAGCTGATATTCTGTTCCTGTCCTGCGAGATGAAAGAGGCAATATCCTGTTTCTGTCCTGTTAAATGAAAGAAGCAATATCCTGTTTCTGTCCTGCTAAATGAAAGAAGCAATATTCTATTCCTGTTCCCAGAAAAGAATGTACCGTAATTTAGCCGTGCCGAATTATTTTCTACCTATCAACGTTGAGCGGCCCATTTTCCGTACTTAGAGTTCGGTGACCCCCAAGTTAGCTCCTGTCTTACGTTCAATCCTCGTTGCCAGGCTGGGCGTGGCGTGTCTCGTGCGAGGTTTAGGAAGGTGCTGGTAAGCTCTGATCCTATCCTGTTCCACTTTTTCCTATCCTTGCTCACCGCTTTGTAGACACGATCAGTTTTTATGGGTGTGGGTCCATTTTATATTCACCGCTTTGTAGATACGATCGGTTGTGGCGGGTGCGGATCCATCTTACATATATTCACCGCTTTGTAGACACGATCGGTTGTGGTGGGTACGGGTCCATTTTCTATTCACCGCTTTGTAGACACGATCGGTTGTGGTGGGTGCGGGTCCATTTTATATTCACCGCTTTGTAGACACGATCGGTTGTGGTGGGTGCGGGTTCATTTTCTATTCACCGCTTTGTAGACACGATCGGTTGTGGTGGGTGCGGGTCCATTTTATATTCACTGCTTTGTAGACACGATCGGTTGTGGTGGTGCTTTTTGTTCTGTATTGTCCACCGCTTTGTAGAAACTCGCGGTTGGCTGTGGTGGTTCTATTATTCTAATTCTTTATTCAAACATATCTCGAGTTAAGGGACGTCTTCAAACAGATGACGGCTGGATAGGTTCGATACTATTTTTTTGTTTTAAACGCTTTTGTTTCATTTAGGTGTGGTAAGCTTACAAATTTTTATAGTATTTACATTAATCATAATCATAATATACCGGCTTGTATGATGGGTATTTTCTTAATTAGAACTGCTCTATCAGTTGTGATTAAGGGTGGTGTAAATCATTATCTGCTTCAAGGCTTCTCAATACTGGGTAAAGTTGAACGTTATTGTTTTCCTATGTCAGAAATTTTGCATGTTGAGACTCGCAGGAGTTCCTCGGGTTTTTATGTTTTTTATGGTGGCTTCGTTAATTATTGTTGATTTCAAAACACATTCCTAATTCTTTCCAAAAACTGGTGATACTTCATTCATTGAATTCACTTTATCTTCTCATGGGTTCACACTGAAAGACTGTTTTTACTAAGGCATCTACGATGCTGAGAGTTCTTTCAGTATGTCCTGATTCATCACAGATTTAGCAGCTGTGACATCACCTTGCAGTGGCAAAAATCTGTTCAGTTCAGTTTTGTAGTTTTCTTAGACTTTTTTTCTATTTTCCCTTCTCCTTCTAGCCAATGTGAGATTAAGGGACTCCTCAAAGACACTGAGTGCCAGATTGATACCAACAAATGATTACATTCAATTTGAAGTGATTTAAAAATGTGTATGTATATTGATCTACCTTTATTAAGATAGTATTCATTGGCAAAATCCCCTGCATATATGGCGAATAGCTTTGATGATTACAGAAGTGACTCCACAGTTCTTCAGCTCCCGATTACATGAGGGCTTGGACGTAAACGTTTCATGCAACCTTTTTGTACAGTATTTGTGAAGTAAGCTATCCGTACTGTCCCTATACATGTTGACCTAACTCCTGCACTATTCATGTAACAATCATGAATGTTTCAGTTCAATAACTCGCATTCATTAGATAGTGACAAGAATTGGTGATACCTCCACCATCTCCAGTAAAAGATTATGGGACTTGTGTTGGCTTTCTACGTTATCTCGTGTGAAGTAACTAGAGAACTTTGTGTGTTGGGATTGATGTCTTGGATCTAAAATGATTCATTTTAAAGATAACGTTAATGAACGTGTTAATGCAGCGGTTATTTTGAAACCCTGACCAGGAGCCATGTCGTTATAACTCGGTCTTTGAATCGCTTACTGAAAGCAAAAAATTGTTGTCAATATCAATCAATTGTCAGTCTTGATAAACAGAAATTAAGATCTCTAGTACGGAAGCACAAAGCTATTTTAAATATTTGTTCTCAATGTGAGACTTGAAGAAAGTGGTATCTTATTGAATATTTTATTGCAGCCCAGCGCTTCCTGTAATAATTAAGTCAAGTCTTGGTCTTTTGATTCAGCGACTAGTAAACACATTGATCGATTGTACCTACTTTGTTAATGACGAGTCAAAAATGATCATTCCTAAACAACTTTTCAGGTATCGTGCGCTTGAAAGGTTCATATATGACTTGGTGCCTAATCCAAATATAATGCTTTTTGAGGTACAGGGTGTCCATAAAGTCTCTTATAAAAGTCTCTCATTAAGTCTCAACAGTACATCTTTCACAAACAGGATCCCTGAAACACACAAATTCAAAATGTGATTAAACACTTTAATAAACACTGAATACAATAGAACAAATCTGAGAAAATTCTTCAATTACATTTTAATAAATTTTTTAAATGGTAAAGAGACTTTATGGACACCCTGTATATTTTCGAGCGGTTATTACTATTTGAATAGAAGAATTGTCTTTCAATACTTCTAAAACTATGGAGTAAGATTTGAAGCTTTAAATATAAACCTGAACTTGGTAGTTTTGAATGTATAAAAATGAACAGTATCATTCCTGCTAATTATGGTAAGTGTTCATTCACATTTTCAATAAAGAGTTCATTCTTTGTAAAATGATTTTTATTATTTAAACTGAATTTAGTATCGCCGAAAAAAAGTTTTGAAATATATTCTTGTTCTAATATTCTAGTGTGTGACTAAACTTAGTTTATCTTTAATTCTAAGTGTTCGCGTATGATTCATATTATATTATGAAGTATAAAATCAAAGTCCATATTAAGGTTTTATGTTTTAAATTATTAACCCCTTACTTGAAGTTAAGAGATCTTACCTTATTCACGGGACTGTAAAATTCCGCCTGTGGCAGGTCGGTGTGAGCGACAATCTCTACACCTTCATGCACGAACTGTGGCTGCAGAGCGCGCCTATTGGTGAACTCTTCTAAACAGTTTCCTCCACGTGACGTAGCACTGCTGGGCTTGCCGGTCACCTCCATTGCCTCCTTAAACAGGAAGTGTCTGCCCGCAAAATAAGACAGTGCAATATTTGACACACAACGAAGTTCGAACTGTCTGAGTGTTGGTTTTTGTACAGTGTGTCCTAAAACAACGTCCACTGTTAAAAATAATAGAAATTGTTTGTTGTTCTGACATTTGTTTTTCATGATGATAAAATAATCATAGGTAAAATTGAATAAAGAGTGGCAACACTAGTTTTAATGAACAGTGGTTCATTATTCATGAAGCAGTTGTGATTGAGACTTCCGTTCCATTCCTGAGAGCGTTGGTATTTTCCGGTCAGCTCCTCCTGACACGCCTAGCTGAGTCGATTGGATTATTCCGTGCAGTTTTATAAGTTGACTTGATGCAGTTGATCTCTTCAAAATGATGTCACACAGCGTATGATGGTAGGAAACGGCCATTTTTAGGTATTTCTTTAATTCAGAACAGCACATGTTTGTGCGTTGGCTTTTGGTTGGATTTATTTAATCTCGCTTTTAAATTTGTGCAGGGAAAGATTTTGGTCGAAGCTGTGCTTCCTACGTGCTGTTATAAGTTTCTCGAACAAAAATTATGACTCTGCTTTGGGATTCAAAATCATCTTCAAAGATTTCATTTTACATGAATAGTTTCTGTATGAAAGCCATCGAAATTTTGATTTTATTCACAGATACCCGTTGTGTGAATCCACAACCTTTTACTAAGATGGCACCGTGAAATTTAAGTGCCTTTAAATCTTTATCATGTTAGATTTCACTTCTCGTTACTTTTTACTTTAAATTTCCTGGCTCATGTTTGGAACAAGTTATGCAAACCTCGATGATGAAGACAGTGAGCTGTGATTTAAATTGACTGTCTTTGTTAACTGGATTTTTTATGTTTCCCAACTGTAGATAAATATTAAATTTATATTTATGAAGGGTATAGAAAAGTGTTTGGGCAGTAAAAATTGACTATCCTATTTCAAAGGTGTAACTTATTTTCGTGGGAATCTTGGGCATAATTAAATTCAAAAAGAACAATTTCTTATTGCTGTATGAGTCGCCAGCTGATCTTGGTTTTCGTTAAAGTTCAATGTTTAAGAAATTAGCGTTCGTTATGTAAATACGATATTTGAGCTGTCTTCTTTAAGCAAATTGCAGCTATGTGTACATCCTATAAGTCGTTCCATGTCACTGCAATTTAAGGACAGTAACTCAGGAGTCTGTAGACCTTGCATGAACACCACATTAGTCCAGTGGCCATAGCGAGGCTGCGGTCTTGTCAAATTTTGCTGTGCTGTGTCAAACTCCTACTGAATTACTACTGTGTCCTGAGTTACTTCAACACTGCACAAATAACTCGTACCTTTCTTATATTTTCTTATTTCGTACTATATTATTCTAGTGTTTCTTTATTACCTCAGATACTCGACTAGCTTGCCGAAAGTTAGAACCTGAGCCTTTTTTTGGCGTGCATTCAGAAACTTGGCGCAGCATTTGGACATTTGTTCACTTGTAAGAAAACCTTTTTTGTTTGTGAGATAGAAGTAAAACAAGCGATGACTATCTGTGTGTTATGCGTTAAAAGGTAAAGCATTTTTTTTGTTGCGTATTCTTGCATGTCAAACATTAGACCTGCTAGGTTGCTTCTTGTGTTCGGCTGTTTTTTTTGAAAGCATTGTGCGATTCTGCTAGCGTGTGATGAAGGAATAAAGGTAGTGATTCACACAGTAGGATTTGGAGCAATAACTTGGGATTTACAGCATGTTAGTCTGTGCTACTGAAAATTAACCTCAAAAAACTCCAAGTTCATACATCCAAGTACACCACCGACTTTGGTCTGGTCAAAACAGCACTAAATCCGCCTCGTCTGTGCGAATTTTCAGCGAATCAGCACACAATAGAATTACTTTTTCTATTTGATTAAGTTGTGTTTTGAGTTCGGCAACGTAATGCTGTGCATTTAAATAGTAAGTCATTATAAACTTCTACTTCAAAAACCCATTGACAGAGTTGTATTGACAATGAGAAGTAAACGACGTGGCCATTATTTCTCCATTTTATGAACTGATAAACTTTATGGGAGCTAACTGCGTTCGTTGATCGATCTGTGCAATATGTTTCTTGGTAAAGCGTTATTTTAGTAGCAGTATCGGATATTTGAGTAAAATGAAATCTTGGTGCATTTTTACTTCATGGAATTAGCTGCTGTCAAAGATCCTACCGTAGCTTCATTTCCTTAACGCGTTCAAGCTTTTCCCACTTGAGGGGCGGAATCTTTCTATACGACAATTCATTCATTGGTAAACGTTGGTTGTTGTCAGTCTTAGCTTTTCTTCAGGAAACCTGGCAAAAAATTCACGTGTCTTTTAATGAATTTCTTTTATTTGCCAGTCGACACCGCCTCTTGAGAGGAGTTTTGTATTGAGGGGACGAAGGCCAATAACGAAAAAATTCACGTATTTTATAGTGATGCGGCGTCTTTGGTATCCACGATACTACACTTGAAGAACATGTACTGAAAATATAAAAAATGTAGTGTTTTAAAAAAATAGTACTTTATACACAAATATCCGTAAGATAATTATATGCTTAGGATCTTGAATTTTATAAAGACGACATTTCTCCCTTCTCATAGTGCAGGGCACGAAACACATATATAATTGTATACTCGTATATAATTCACTCTACTTTTATCACATAGATTTAATGTTCGTGTTAACTGTGAATGGTTCCTTTTATTCTACTTGGAGTTATGGCTGCCTGGTTGACGCAGCGAAAGCTTTCAGGAATTTTATAAAACATAGTACATCTTTCTCTGTGTAGAATTAAATTATTTGTTTTTATGCTTTCAATATTTCTAAGCTCGGCAACTATATGTGTTCTTTAAATGTGTTGCACAAACTTATGCCGAAATTTAATCACTGCATGCGCAGGCGTTCTAAAAACACAGCTAGGAAAGTTTGTAAGTTCATTTTTTTAAGGAAGAACTTTGTTAATATAATTTTTTTGTCGCTATGCTCTCGAGTTCCTTTTCGCTTCTACTTTTCATAAGGGCACTAAACGATTTTGCTAAAGTAGAGCTTTAACTTGATTATGCTTAATTTTAGTGTTTATGTGGTTCTGCACAATTAATATCCTTCATTATCGATTTGACTTACTGCTTGCATCATGGACAAATTTTCAGTTGCGTTTCCCATGGTGCAGATGTTTATTCCTTGTCTTACACCCTTTTTATTCCTTGCTTATGAGTCATTCCAATTTTTCGATAATATGGAGCCTGGTCCTTGTATAGGTATACTTATATTATTGTTTGTTGATTTAGTTTGTTTTATTTGATAAAAATTAAATGAAACATCTTGTAACAGCTGTGTTCTTCAGGGGGTAAAGCTTCAAAACATAACATTTTCCTTCGAGTCACTCTTCTTTAGCTTTACTCTTGGATTATCATTTTTCCTAATTTTCGTACCTCACTTTCTTCAATTATTTTTCATAAATTTATGCTTATGTTTGTTCAACCAGTACAAATTTTTAAAGAATTTGTTCGTACGTACATTTTACAAAATTAATCTAGTAAGGAGAGTCATGCTTTTACAATTTTATGGGATCTTTATTGAATGTTTGTAAATTTATAACCTTGATTCGCTCAAATCAACATCAACTTTATTGAATGTTTGTAAATTTATAACCTTGATTCGCTCAAATTAACATCAACTTTATTGAATGTTTGTAAATTTATAACCTTGATTCGCTCAAATTAACATCAACTTGAATTGGATGATGTAAACTTCCTAGAGCTCTAAGTTTGGATTGCCAAGGCTCAAATTATGTTCAATAATCTCTGCTCAATTTGAACTTGATGACCTAGTTAAATCAGGAATAAAATAATTTAATTTTATGAGCATTTTCAAAGTTAAGCAAAAGAGCTTAGTTCTTCTTAAAATTCTATTGGTGTTCTGATTTTGGAATGTTAATTGAAGTACTCAATTTGAGCTTAGTTTCAAATGTTGTGTGTCTGTTGGTTTGAAAATATCAATTGAAGTGTTTGAATTTCTGATTGATGATGAATTAGCCACTTCAGCAGTAAAATTAATTGCAGTATCGAATTTTACAGATTTAACTTCTAATTTTTGCTCTGTTTTGTGCCTAACTGTGTAAAACTCAAGCATATCATTAGAAGCTTTTAAAGCTCAACTCTAAACTACATTTCTTTGCGTATTCTACTGTTCTCGGTACATAGACGGAGGAAGAATTTGTACCTGTGACAGTCTCTAAGTTTCGCTCTGTCATCACTACGAATCTCTGTCTTGTATTTGTAGCCTTACGTGGAACCAATTCTTCCATCCTAAATTTAATAAAAAAGAACGATGTTATGGCGCGTCTCTGGTCTAACAGAGACAGTAAACTCGTGAGACTTGGTGCTCATCACGCGATGCCCTACCTTCTAAGAGCTGAGTCAGCAGTGCTTGTTGTTGAAGTTTGTGGTATGTTCAGTTTTTTAAATGAATGGAGTCCATCCCTGACGACATGTGCGTATGTATATTACAGACGAACCATCCCTTTCCCCGTTATGACTGTTCCTTGTTACGTATGTACTGTTGCTAGGGATAACCTAATCTAAAGCCTCTGAAGATCTTTATTTTAATTTTTGCCTTCTGAGTGGTCTTTTACGTGTGTAGCGTGCATCGCTAGCAAAGTATGATCACAAAATGTACCTGTCAATAGCTGACTTTATGAGACACGTGTGTCGGGGACTGTTGAAGTAATCTTCAGTTCAAGTTTCGAAAAAATTGTGATTATTTTAGGTTCGAGTTATCTGATCAGAAAAATCTCCCCGGTATTCAAATCATTTTTTTAAATACAGTATTCCTCTCTAAGAAAGTTCATTCAGTAACTCAGAAATAAGATTTGGTGCAATAGAAAACCTTTTGAATACGAAATTTTTGTTAGCATACGTCGTTCACAATTTCTGTTTACAACTATGAATAAATCTGTAGAATTTGAGCAGTGTAAACCAAGAAGACGTGCTCTGTTATTTATCTGTCGCGTTTGATTTTACTCTCATGGACCTGCACATTTTTCTTGAACGATAGAAGTAAGTTCTGAGTTCAGCCTGATCGTTTTTAAATGAGTTCTATAATTAAGTTTGAAAGTTCAGTGAAAAATCTGAATATTTTCATTGTGCTCAACTTTAAAAAGGGTTATAGAATTCGATCTCTTAAACGAGTAGCGTTGACGTTCTCAAAAAGCTGACATGAATTCAATTCGTAATTTAATTCACCTGAAGATAATTTACTTAGTAAGTGGTAGAGTAACACGGCAGCTCTGAGATAAGGTCGTTAATATCACATGTACTCCAAAGTTACAGGATTGGAGTTCAATATTATTGATAAATGAGTGAGAATTTGAGTTAAGTTTGGACCTCGAATGAACATTTTTACTCTCGTACTAAAGTTGATCAAGTATTGACGGGTATTGAAAATCCGCTGTTGATGACCGTGTAGACGATGCGATTGACTTGAAGTCGGAATTTTTAAAGACTGATAATAAGGGGACAAAATACCTGTACGCGCATTGAGTTTCAGTGCTTCAATTTTGTTCTCGATTTACGGAATTGTAATGAGCCCCCATATCCGAGTCGTGGCTGTCACTAGTTCAAAGTAAAAGCGTTGGAGTAGATGCCTAGTCAATTTCACTGTACTACTAGCGTACATAGCAAGTTTAGTTACGAGAGTAACGTAGCTTCCCTGACAAACGGTGTGTTGTTTGTAGTGGTTATAGACTAGGGGGAAACATTTGCTTTCGATGAATGCATTCTCGATGTTTCTGTAACTTCTGTGGCATAAGTACACGAGAGCTGCGTTTCTCACCTGATACGCTGCGTTAATGCGTGAAAAATTTTCTAGTTTATAGTTACATTTTATTCAAGCCTAATGTGAATGAAGACTTCCTTATCGAGCCTTGTCCCTCCAGAGTATACATTTAAATCCCTCACATGGTCTATAACATACTTGTATCTGTCTCACAGCGTCGCAGCCAGTGCTCAGGTTGTGGTTAACTTGTCCGGTGAACAATGACATTTACCTGAAGTTATGCGAACGGCTTCGTCAATATTTCCAGGTGTGTTCGCCTGTACAGGCATGTGTCTAAGGTGGGCGGTGTGTGGCAGACATCAGGCCGTATTTTAACAAGTGCTGTTGCAGTTACACTTGTAATTTTAGTGTTATTGCAGGGACTACACTATTATTGTGGGTGTTATTGAAGGCATTTTACTATTATTTTGAGTGTTATTACACTGATTAGACTATTTTTGTGAGCGTTATTACAGGCACTTCACTATTGTCGTGACGGTGCTATTACAGAGGTTGCACTTTTGTAGTTGTGTTTAAGTAGACCGTTAAATTGAGTTATCTTCGATTATCGTAATTTCATCAGAGACAGTATTTTCGTCCGTGAAACTTTGTTATTCATTAACTATCGTAATTTACATCTAAAATGATTTCTCCTGTTGTTAGCTAACAAAAATGGAGTCTTGGGTGAAAGTTTATGAGGTACAATATATTCTAAGAGAAGCATATTTTCAAGTAGTTTTTGACTAGTTCTAGTCGGAGAATCTAGTTTGTAGGACCTGCCAAGCTTGGCATAGAAACGCGAAGAGGGGCTGATCGCAGTGACTTCATGCGTTAGTTCTAATTTTAAGTAACCGTTGATTGCAATAACTAAAATAGAATTAGCCATGCAGTTTTAAAGAAGTAGAATTCTTGTTCACTAAATTGAGATGCAGATTGAGGCCTCAAGTTTCCCTGTATTGCGATGAAAGCCCAAGTTGGGACAAACTGAACGAAAGGGAGGTTGTTATTCTAAATCTTGTAAACAGATAAAAATTTCAAATTACTGACCTATGCAACTACTTTTCAATGGATTACTCCGGTTTGTGTGTGTGTGATCATTTCATATTGTTTATGATAAGGACGAAACTTTTTTCACAAGAGCAACAAGTCTTGGTTATTCTTCATGAGTGTGTTTTCTTAAGTCTTAGTGTCGTCTAGCTTTGTAAAGTCTTATCGTTACAAAGGCATTGATGATGATAATAATGCTTCGGTATATCAAGGCGACTACGTGCTCTTTACGCAAAATCAGTAAGCTGCATGGGAATGTATGCTGATGGTATCTGCGTGCATTGATGAAGTCAGCGATGTTTGTTACGGGACCCAGTTATGATTTCAGTCTTAAATTGACTAAGCTTAGGTTTTTTCATTTCTTATTCTTTTCCTTTTGGAGAACGTCTATGTATTTTTTTCTTGCTAGTCGACATTTGATCATTTCTGCCCCTTGTCTTTACGTAATAGTATCACTATCAGTGCATCAAAATTAGGCACTCGTTCTACGTCGCAAGAATTATTTTTTAACTAAGTTTCATATTAAAGCCTAATTTAATGAGACAAATAATGGCTGTGCCCCAAACATCCTGAGAATTGTGATTCTTTCATCAGGATTGTTCAGTCCCGCAAACGTCCTTATTTATGTGGCTATTCTTTCTCCGCTGTATGTATGCATTATGAGCATTTTGTGCAGTTTTTTGACGTGGTCCACTAGCTTAGAGTATCAGAGGGCACAAGTCAATTGTGCTAGCTCTGGTTTGGTAGCAAGGATTCCAGAGCGTCACGTAAGAGAGTGCTGATCGTTCCTTATGGGCGTCTCTAGTGAACTTAGCCTTCCCCAAATATACCCTGAGTTACCTGCAGCAAGTTTCGGAGGACTAGCGGCTTGGTCCTACAATCTGTCGTGGGGTTTTATTCTTGGATTGGGCAACCTGTATATTTAAGTCCTTACACCCTTCATTAGGATCGGTGACTAATGTCATTCCGGCGAGTCCCGATCAAGCGCATTTTTTTAAGGCATGTTTATCATTATTTTCAACATTGTTACTCTCATTGGCAACAGCGCTGCTTGCAGACCGAGTGTGTAGTCCCGCATCAAGATAGTGATCGTGCCTCTGATCATCGTCGTATCTCTACGGAAAAAGTCTTGTATTTTCTTCATTACGCAAATTTAAGCTCATTTTCTTGTTTAATTTCATAGTCTGTTTCGAGTAACTTCGTCGGTCTTTTTCGTTTCAGTTTTAAGATAAGTTGTGTTTACTTGTAAATTGTGTACCAAGTTTTCACCTCGGATACGTAGCTTTAAAGTCTTTAATTGATATGATAGTTTATTTTTGATTGATTCTTTGTATGAAAACTGGATATTTTTGCACTGCTGTTTCAGTTGCGAATCGTGTTTTCTTTCCATTAAAGGATGTAATTACATTCCCTTATGTAACCATTATCCTTGAAGGGTCTTACTAATGGTGGTTACCGTTCAGTTTACCTTGGAGGACTTGAGCATTCCGGAGGATGTGTAGGATTCCAGAGCTCCCTGTGCACTTTATGAGAAGGAACACTTCTCCGCGACACCCTATCTGTGAACGCATGTTTCTGAAGGCCATCGCTATCATGAGGGGCTTCGTTAATTTGTGTAGTAGCGTTTCCTTTCCTTTTTGTTTCTGTCTCTTTGTTCGACCGGCGTTCTGTGCAAGCGACCTCCTGCACGAGTGTTTTCGATATTCTGCCTAATTTTTCTCGTTTCCTTGAAGTGTTTTTGGCTACTGTTAAACAATTTTCATGCAAACACGGTGACTAAGTCGAATAATAATATAGGTCTCGGAAAGATACGAGTAAATTCGGTGACCAGGATTGTTAGAAATGGATGCGAGAAACCTCTACCCATTACTCCTTTCAGGGCTGCTTCCGTTTCCTTAAAGATTATACTGCTAAAAGTTTCCTTTCAGCTTATCGATGAGTTTCACTTTGTTCGTCACTCAATCGAACGGAAGCGGTGGATTGGTGTAGTATATGATTCGTTTTCGCCTTTTTCTGAGATGTTGAATTGAAGGTTAGAGTATAGTGTTGTATAACGAAAGGGACTATCGAGTACCAGATGTGGCATGTTGGATTCGTGAAAACAAGTCTAATTCCACTTCGACGCTTTGTGCTCAGCATGAAGCAGAAATTAGGGACTCGTATGCTCTAATTTTTAGCCTTTTTATGAATACTTTTTGGATAGTTTATTTTCAATGTTTTAAAGTAGGTGAGATTAATGTTGTACTGTGTAAGTGTAATTTATTTTTAGGTTTTGTCTCGTGTGATTAGTGAGTCGTCCCCAGAAATTATGACCTACTGGTCAGTGTAGCTCGTACTTCGGTCAGAGCCAAACACGTGTTGGTGTTCAGCGTCACCTTTAAAGTGTCTAGAACAACACAAAACCTTCGTATGCGTACAACGCTTGTCTCCTTTCCCCATAACGGCACCGCCGCCGCAGTGGTCAAGTGACAAGCAACCCCGCTCGTGCCACAACGGAGGTCAAGTGGTGTGCAGCTTCCGCGAGTCCTTGGATCGAGTCTCCTCGCAGCATTTCATTATCTCTTACTTACAACACAGGACCCAGACACCATGTTTCCTCATTATTAAGCTCATCTAGCGTCCCTACGAGCCTTTACCTGAAGTCTTAATGCAGACGGAGGGGAATAGTCAATCGGAGCATCATCACTAGTCTGAAGATGTTAAAATTAAATAAATAAAATGAATGACCCACCAAGTAAGTAAATAATTAGATAAACAAATAACCCACCGGATTGGCCGACTGGTGGGGGGTACCCGCATGCTATGCGGGAAGGCCCGGGTTCGACCCTGATAGCTGCCACGGCCTGTTTGCGTCAGATCATCGGCAGCTTCAAATGTACAGCAGCTGCTGCGCTGAACGCGAGGCGTAAGCCACACGTCAACTACGCTCATCGACACGCCCCTACGAGCCTCCACTTCAAGTTGCAGCATGGAGAATGGAGATCTCGCTTGAAGCATCACTACTACCCTTGAGATCTTATCGATAAGCACCTGCACTAATCATAAGATGTTCACGTTAAGAATTCAAAACTCAATGTATATCCATTGTGTACTCTATTGGACACAAGTTCATTTATTTATTTATAGTGATCCGGTGCCTTTGGTATCTGCACTAAAATGCTCATAATGCATGTAGTCTCGTTTAGACTTCAGGTCGATAATTTTTCTTCAGGAATAGATTAGAAGAAATGAGATGAACACGTGCAGATAGAGAGACAGAGATGGAGATACACTATGAATTATATAAGTAGACAAATTTAATCTTGATTGATTTGTGACCCTTACTTTGATACCATCCAAAAAACATGTGCTCTATAATTGCAGGTAATTCTTGAAATTTCAAAACAATGTTGACATACTATTAGCGATTACAAATCTACTAAGACAAAACCAAAACAATTCATATATAATAAATCTTGTGAATAGAGTATGATGCAATATTTCAGCTGTGAACATTCTAAATTAACGTTACGGTGTAAGCTTCTTCTTATTAAGAATGGAAATATTTTGTAAGGAATAAAGAAATAATCGTTATAACTTTGAAACCGTTTTAAACTACCTAATTTTTTCACATGTATGCTGGTTGTTAATCCAGTTAAAGGGCCCTGCGCATGCATCGCTACGAATAACAATCACACTCAGAATTTTAGTACTACAGCCTGTCGGCGACGTGGAATGAGCAGAGGTAACAAATTTGCTGGCTTCGAGAGTCCCTTTCTGAATGCTACTGTAATCATTGTTTTTTATGTACGTTATCAGAACACGTTAGAGTCTTTTAAGTTAATGTTCTTATTAGATTATTGCATTCCTAGTAATATATTTTATTGGTTTTCTTTAGCTTTCACTCATTCTTGTTTGACTCTCAAATTTAAGTGTTTGTAAATGAGGATCTAATACCTGAAGAAAATTTGTGTAGTGATCCTAAATTCTGTGCTGCACAACTGTTTACTCTACTTCATTGGTAATCATTTGTGTTGTGTTAATAATTTATTTCAGTTCATTAAAATTTTGAATGAGATCTAGTAAAATTATTGTGATTGAAATTTTCAATGAACTTTTAATTTGTACAAATTTTCAATGAACTTTTAATTTGTACAAATTTTGAATGAACTTTAAACTTGTAAAAAATGTCAATACATGAGTATTTCTATTTCATTTAAAATGCTTAATATGTGTATAAATGATTTTATTTGTGATTAGGTAAATAACATTTTTGATTTAATGTACCAGTTTGCAGAGTAGGTGCATCAATGCTGCCTATTGTTATGAAATTTGCTATGTTTGGTGTGCATTAGTGTACAATATTTGGGGAAACCATCCTTAAAGTTCATGAATTGGTTACAAAATGTTGAATACATGCCAAGTTTTAGCCCAAACAACTAAGTAATCATTCCAAAGGCTATTTTTGTTGTAATTTTTAGAATCTTATTTCCTCTTTCCTGTCATTTATTGGAATTGGCACCATTGTAAATGCATTCACAAGTTGCTATGGTCATTATTGGTTATTTTGTTACCAAGTAATATTTTCCTGAATTATTCAATTACCTGGTAGTAGTCTTCTAAATTATGTAGTTCCTAGGTATTTGGTCTTTAAATTATTTAGTAACCAGATAGAAGTCTCTTAAATTATTCAGTTACCAGGTAGTAGTCTCTTCATCTATTCAGTTACCAGGTAGTAGTCTCTTGATCTATTCAGTTACCAGGTAGTAGTCTCCTCTCTTGATCTATTCAGTTACCAGGTAGTAGTCTCCTCTCTTGATCTATTCAGTTACCAGGTAGGAGTCTCTTAAATTATTCAGTTACCAGGTAGTAGTCTCTTGATCTTTTCAGTTACCAGGTAGTAGTCTTTTGATCTTTTCAGTTACCAGGTAGTAGTCCCTTGATCTTTTCAGTTACCAGGTAGTAGTGTCTTGATCTATTCAGTTACCAGGTAGTAGTCTCTTAGACTTAGACTTAGACTTAGATCGAGGGCCAGCGTTTGGCTGGGGCCTTTGTAACGGCCTTCAATTCCCTCCAATACACACGCACATATAACAGGATGGCATCCCAGAGTTTTTCACATTGAAGAAAAATGCCTATTCAACCTCCCTGTCGCTTATTCCATG
>VCRD01000542.1:67305-101822 GCA_006783055.1 Trinorchestia longiramus
ACATCCATCTTCACTCAACATACATCCCAGGTACTTATATTCCTTAGTCCTGCCTATCTTTACTTCTCCAATATTCCACTCTCTATCTCTGTCAGTCTCATCCCCATTTATAACCATGACTTTGCTTTTATCTCCTCCAAATTTCACCTTGAAATCTCTACTGTATCTATCCACAATCTCCAACATCATTTGCAATTCCTGCTCTGATTCACTGACCACAACTCTTCTCTTGATCTATTCAGTAACCAGGTAGTAGTCTCTTGATCTATTCAGTTACCAGGTAGTAGTCTCTTCTCTTGATCTATTCAGTTACCAGGTAGTAGTCTCTTGATCTATTCAGTTACCAGGTAGTAGTCTCTTGATCTATTCAGTTACCAGGTAGTAGTCTCTAACAAGCCTAGAGAGGCTAGCACAAACCCATATCAAGTAAGTCAGCTCTAAATACTCTGAGATAATAATAGACTATTGTTTTTAGTTGTAGGGAGAAGAGATGCAGCTTTTTTTAAAGTAGAAGTATGGATGTATGAGCTGCTTGTATTCATTTTTATATTAACTTAGATCCTCAATTGGCATGACTGTTGTTAAAATATTACTAGATGATCAATGGTCTCAACAGTTACTTCCCTCACATTTTAAGTGACATTTTGTATCTGTACTTAATTTGTGCTCTATTACTTAATCATCATTAAAATTTCATTGTTGTAGAAGGTTCCTGTAAATTCAGGCCTGTCAGTCCTGAAGGTTCCTGCCAAGACTGACTGTAAATTGTGTGGGCATTGTGATCATGCTGCATTGACTAACTATTATTTTCCCTGGGCAGGCAAGATTGGAATGAAGATGGATGGGGCCTGGTTGAGTGTGTGGTGCCTGGTGCTGGTGGCCCTGACAGGTTGTCAGGCTATCATGTTTGGGCTACAGCCTGGCTCTGTCAAGTGCCTCAAGGAGGAGATACATAAAGATGTCCTTGTGACTGGGGATTACAAAATTGGAAATGCTGTTGGCCAAGTAGTTGATCTCAAAGTAAGTGGTTGCCAAATCTGTGTATGGTTCTCTTAGTCTATAACATTAGAGGGTGGTATGCCCTGACATTGTTCAGGGGCTGTTTAACTAAGAGTTGCTATCCTGAGTTTAAGTAATCTTCTCCTGTAAATTTCTTGAGTAATTTTTGTGCAGTGTATCTAATATTTTATGGATGTGTTCAACAAATGTGGAGAGAATAACAGATTGTCTTTTTGATTGCTAGAGATATGTTGCTTTGTACTGTATCTTGGCTGGACCTAATCTTGTATTGCATCAATACAGGCAAAATATCTTTATAAATTCAACTCGGGCTAACCTGTAATGGGCTGAAAAAATATTTGTGAAGGGATTTTTGCTGTGACAGAAATAATGTATGAATATCATGTTTACTATACCTCAATTAACTAATATCTCATTAATGGTGCTGATTGTGTTCTTTTTATTGTTAATGGGGGTTAATTGTTAATAAAACACATACAAAGAGTGCAACTTTTAAATTTAAATAGCCAACAGTATGCATGGAGCATAGTTTCAAAATGAATTTCACAGCTTTGAGTTAACTGCCTCAACTATGAAGAAGCAGGAAAAACTAGCTAATTTACAAACAAAAACACTAATATGTATGTGAATAATATTAGAGCAAATTATTTTGGTACAGACATGGCATTAACACATAAATGTTAGTAAATGAATAGTAGTATTGGTTTGAGGATTTCTCATTGGTTTCCAGGTCACCGATGGCAAAGGCCACATTCTCTTCAGTAAAGATGAGGCAGACGGAGGTAAATTCGCTTTCACCACGGAGGACTATGACGTCTTTGAAATCTGCTTCATTTCACGTGTTCAGCAAGGTAACAGTCTGCCTACTTAGCATATGTCCTGCTTTTTATGTGCATTTCTGTATGTCTTCTATGATGTGATTTTTCCTTCCATACAAAGTGGAATAAGAGATCCTACTTTTTATTCTTATGTAATAAGTTGCATGTGAGGAGCATGTTACTGAAAGACATAAGAGGTTTCTTGATTCTCTGGTCTCTGAGATGATGTTGTTCGATTAAATTAATGCCTTCTCTGACTTACATTCCTGAAGGAGCTTAGGAAGCTAGAGTCAAACTCCAAGTTGATTTAGTGACTTGATTAGCCTCATTCAGTTCTCTCATGGTTGCCTCTCTTAACCCTTTAGCGACCAATTTTTTTTCTAGTTTGTACGTCTAAGCTCACAAAGTCCGTCTGTGTACACTGATGCAATGAAGCACGCTGAGAGCCAGGCAGCCAAAAGAACGACGCTGTAACATGCCGCCGCGTTCAAACCTAGTAGCAACCTCATATTGCTCACTGTTTAATTATTAGAACAATTCTTCCAAAGACCGTAAAAGAGGACCGTATGGTCCTTTTCGTCGCTAAAGGGTTAATTAACCCATTAATGCATAGAGTACATAAAAATGTACACCAATAAAATTTCATACATCTCAAAAAGTAAAGGAGCTATCAAATCATTTTTCTGTGAGAGTACGCTGTAAAATATATTTTACAAGTCACTGAAAACGTTTCATGGAACAAACAAAAACTGAACACGTATGATCCTTGTTTATGAAATTTATTATTGGTGTACATTTTCATGTGTGCTATGCATTAATGTGGTGCACATGATGCTTCGTGTAATTACTTCATTTCTCGCGCATACTGTTCATACTTACAGGAGAAATAGAAAGAAAAAACATGGAGTATAAGTTTTTTCAATACTTTATTTGCATCTGAATAGGCTACATCAGGTGACAGCTGTAAAATAGATACGAATGTGCTGGAAACGTGGCATTTTTTCACTTCGTTACTATGACATGCTTGTTAAGATAAGTCCATGTTTTGTATCAGTGTAGCTACCTCAAGTTTTTAGCTCCGATTTTTAGCAAAGTATAATATTTCAGAGTTAATTTTGGAAGCTGTTAATAGTTTTTAGCTCGATGTGTTTGCCATTGTAGTTGAGGCTTATCACCCCATCATAATGAACAACTAATTAGAGCACGAAGATGTAGATAGTACCTGAAAGCAGATAGATATGGGGATCATGAAAGAAAATAGATAATTGGAACATGGAAAGATAGAGCACAGACTGAGGTCTGGAGCATGGACGGATATTTCTGAACCAGATGAGTATTTTCTGACGCTGCAACACTTACAACTGCTTGTGTCCCGCAGGTCACAGAGGCATAGTGCAGGAGGTGACGCTCGACACCAAGCATGGAGTGGAAGCCAAGTCTTATGAAGCGGTGAGTACTTGTTCTTTCCACTTCATTATATTTATTTCGTCCCTCTGTGTCTGATTATTTCGTCCCTCTATGTGTCTGATTATTTCGTCCCTCTATGTGTCTGATTATTACGTCAATCTATGTGTCTGATTATTTCGTCCCTCTATGTGTCTGATTATTTCGTCCCTCTATGTGTCTGATTATTTCGTCAATCTATGTGTCTGATTATTTCGTCCCTCTATGTGTCTGATTATTTCGTCCCTCTATGTGTCTGATTATTTCGTCAATCTATGTGTCTGATTATTTCGTCAATCTATGTGTCTGATTATTTCGTCCCTCTATGTGTCTGATTATTTCGTCCCTCTATGTTTCTGATTATTTCGTTGAGATTGTCATGTTAGTGGAAAATGTATGTTTTGCATTTCCTGCTCTGTTCGCCAGCAAATGTATTTCTGTACATGCTCGGTGACATACTGTGGTGTGAATGAATATTTTATACATCAGTGTCGATATTACTTCATGATATTGCTTGCCAATTTTACTACGAAGAAATGGTTAAAATATTTCAGTCTTACTTAATATATTCTATTACTCTATAAATTAAAAAAATTCTAAGTTCAAAATGTGGTTTGACTTGAACACATAATGAATATGTTCCCGAAATTGATGCAAGACTTAAGACCAACATTTGGAAAATTTCTAATTTTTCTTGCTGAATTGGTGCCACACAGAATAATCACCTTGTAGCCTACATATACCGAGACTACATTTTGACACGGACAACCTCAATCATTGTCAATTTCAGAACTGTTCCCCGATGTGGAAACACCTACAGTTAACTGATTGCATCTATGTCCACTTATTACAATATGTTGATTGTTTTTGTAATAATGTACAATAGCAGGTCTTAAAAACTGATTTCTGCTCTCCCAGCAGTTAGTTTATTCATCCCCTTTAATTTATATGACCTCAAATAGACTTTTCAGTTTCATCCGCGTGAGATGAGGCTTATCTGTTCATGATATAGCGTATTGCTTACTGACTCTTATTCTGTTTCCGGTTGTGGGGTGCTGGCAGAAATTCGTAAGTTACACTTGGTGGAGTGTGTATCCCTTTATTAAATGAGCTCTCACACGACTAACACAGTCCCCTCATCCAGTGTTACAGCTTGCGTCCGAGCCATGCCTCTAGTTGTCGCCTTTGCTATTCCACTCTTTCCTTCTTTGATACTTATTACAAGCTATTAAAGATTGTGTGATGGTGACTAGTTAAATCTGTCTTGTATAAATGTAAAGACGTTTGCTTTGTTTTCAACCATTTAATTTCACCAAGTCTGACTTCATCATTTAGAAACAGCTGAGCATACATGTGGAAACTTGGGGAAATTTTGTTTAAATATATCATTTTCAACTTTTCATTACTGGTTTTTGCACGAGAGTGCTGTTTTAAGTTTATCATTTAGGGTTCTTAGTGCTCTCAATCATAATCTAGGAATATCTATAATGAAACAGCTAAACTATCTCACAGCATATCCCACTGTTATTATGTTTATCTTTGTCCTATTTCGAAAAATCTTTGAAGTTGCTTCTTAATGTCTTCCATTAATGGATCTCTCCGAAAAAATTTAAAAAATGACGGCAATTGGAAATCATAGTAAATACAAGATCTGGGCTCCAGACTGCCGAAGAAAACGTAAAATATAAATTAAAATTATCAGCGGAGTGTCTCATAAAAGTACTCATTCTCTAAATGCCCACTATGCACATATGTATTATTCCTGCGTCAGGTGTAATAATCATTAAAAATAGCAAACGTGCTTCCTTTAATAGAATAATCCTTGATTTGCGTTAAGTACGCAAAACACTCAAAGTATATGAACAATGGCACTAAAAGAGCGAATTCATTTGTGGTAAACCCTTTACTAACAGTTTAACAAAATCAATGAGCACCGATTCTTCATTTACACTTAGGGTCAGATTTTTATATAAATTCAGTTTCTGATGGGAAATCAGCCTGACAATGGCAATGGAAGCTAATTCCTGTACAGTTGAGAAGGTGATACAGACTCTGTACCACTGATACGATCATCATTATTCTATAGCTTGCATTGTGTAGAGAGTGTCAAAGTATTGAAGTCTCCTGTCGTGTTTTCTGAAGCGTAATGATGTGTTGAAAATCGACACTCAGATCTGATGATGAAGTTTATTGTAGATTTTGGAGGTATGAAAATCCATAAGGTATTTCAGAAGTAATGAAGTCTATTATTTATTTTGGAAGTAATAAAGCCTAGTGTACATATATTTCCCAAGTAGTAAAGACCCTGATTTATCCCTGAAGTAATGAAATCAATTCATTTAGTCAAGAATCATTTTTTTATGCTGAAAATATTTTTATGATTTTCATGACTGATTCAGGGTTTTGTTTTTTTAAGTCATTGAATGAAGCTAATTTATATTAAGCTTTGTGCTGGACAAATTGATCAAGTTTATCTCATTAAAAATCAGTATCCCAGGGAGAGCCTTGTCACTAATGTGTAATCAAGTGTCCTTTTTGCCTTTAATATTCGACTACACTATGAACTTCGCTGGAACACTAAATGGAAGCACATACAATTTAGTATTGAAGTCTACAGCAATTCAATTGATATCCTTACTAAGACAGTTTTTTAATGATGGTATGATCATCCTAGGGTTAGCAAGCATTGCTCTGTGTTTGTTGGAGGTGCTTCGGTCAACTAACCTTCTTGGTCTAACCTTACCTGTTGTGATGTTCTGCTTTGAAATACGAGAAGATTTTAATGGAGTTTGGTTGTACTAACTGATTTGGAATTACTTTGTACGTTCAGTGGTCGCTTAGTTGATATTTACTTTAGTTCTAAGGATCTTCTGAGTGTTATTTAAAGATAGTAGTGTTGTCAACTTTCGCAATGTTCATCAGTTTTTTCGTGAAATGTTCGTGTTATTTGTGAATTAGTCTTAATTTTAAATCAGGGATAAATTATAGTATGGTTTCAATATGCCGGTTTTTGAGAATATTTTTTATCTCAATGCTTATCTAGGAATATAAAAATAATAATGTTTCTATTCTTCGTTTTATAAGTATTTTATATTACCTAGGCTAATATGCTTCCAAACATACTATTGCAACTTGAATAATATCCTCTCATGGTAGTATTTCTTGAAGTAAATACTTATTGGGTTACACCGCTTCACATGTATTGCGGTGGTTAAATAAGGAATAGAATAATAATACATACACCGATCCACAAGCTCGTTATTAGTGGATAGACTGAGAATGTGAGCCCGATGTACACAGCTGGGTGAGGCAGCAAAGCTTAAGCCGCTGGAGATCGAGCTCAAACGGCTGGAGGATCTGAGTGAGAGCATCGTCAAGGACTTCGTGTACATGAGACAGCGCGAGGAGGAGATGAGAGACACAAACGGTCAGTCCCAAGTCATGACTTAACTACGTCCGAATTCCTGTCATAATAATGCGAGGTTATCTCGAGTGAGTAGTGATCTCGGGTGAAAATTACGGGTAAATTATCTGGAATACATATTGAGCATTGGCGGAATTGTGGATGGGTTATCTAGAATACATATTGACATTTGGCAGAATTGCGAGTAGGTTATCTAGAATACATCTTGATCCGAGGTAGAAATTACGCGTACATCTCTTGAATAATTATTGACCCCTGATAAGCATTATGGGTACGTTATCTAGAATAAATTTTTACATCTGGTATGCATTATAACTACGTTATCTAGAAAGCATATCGACTCTGGTAGAAATTATATATAAATCATCTACAATAAATATTGATTCCTGAACATTCTGGGTACACAATCAGAAGCAAATAACGATCTCTGGTAGAAATGATGGGTCAGTTATTTAAAATTAATATTGAATTCTGGTAAATGAGACAGGTCATATGGTGATGAACATGTATGGCCACTCCCCATGATTTGCTGCTGTACAGAGTAGAGTCGAGTGTGTGTAGGACACTGGTCAGTGCCTGCAAGAGCATTGTTTCTATCGCTCTGTTTTAAATAGCTTAACATTCCTGACCTTTCCTAAATGGGAAGTTAGAGGTACAATGATAGTGGCTCTCTTCGTCACGTATACAGTGAGTAGTTAGCGATACTCAATCACTTCGAAGGAAGTGATGAATTGGTAGTTTGTGTAGAACGGTCGATGTTGCGTTAGAGATGGACCAGTTTAGGACTTAGCACGGAAGTCTTAGAAATGAACCTTTTGTGTCTGAGCTCAGTGTACAAACTTTCGATCTAGTTCAATTTTGGAGCCATTGCCTTAGTATCATAATACAGAGTGTCTCAGAATTAACTGACCCTTTTCATTTACTACTAAAACAAAAACTAAGAACGCTAGGTTGTTAAAACTGGTTTCAATTGAAAGAAAAAGGTTTTTATGGTTAATTAAATTAGTATCGTAGATACACATCTATTGGATAACTAGATTTCTAGTTCGATTTCAAAGCCTTGCTTTTCCATCATGTCTCGATACAGCAAAGAAGAAAGAATAATAATAATTCTGCAAGTGTACATGAGGTCATTTTCAGGAACAGAAGTGCAGCGTAATCCCCGAATCCAGTTTCAAACAAAAACAAGTCTTTCTAAAAACACAATTAAATCTCTATTTCGTCTATGTTGAAGAATTATCTGCAGCATCTGTAGAGGCTCACTCAATTACAGCTTCAGTACGTATGAATCTTAATCTTCCAGATCATGATCTGTCATTAACGCTACCAGTTTCTGTGAATTTACAAAATAGATTTAATTATGTTTTTAGAAGGACTTGTTCTTGTTTGAAACTGGATTCGGTAATGACGCTGGAGTTCTGTTACTGAAAATCACCTCATGTACACTTGCAGAATTATTATTCTTTCTTCTTTGCTGTATCGAGACATGATGAAAAAGCAAAGCTTTGAAATCGAATTAGAAATTTAATTATTCAGTAGATGTGTATTTAGGATACTAATTTAATTAACCAACAAACGTTTTTCTTTCAATTGAAACCAGTTTTAACAACCTAGCGTTCTTAGTTTTTGTGATATTAGTAAATGAGAAGGGTCAGTTAATTCTGGGAGACCCTGTATAACAAATGCCACAACCTATACGCTCGTCTCTTTTCTGGGTGATAATGAGTCAAAACTTCTTAAAAATATTAATCGTGATTCCGGCATTTCGTCTTGCCAGAGCAGCTAACGTGAATACCCACTCACGATGTATGGTGTGCCTCTACCAACTCCTGCCTAGATTGGTTATTGTATTCTTGATTTGCCTGTGGAGGGCAATGTGATAACTCAATCGTCATCGTGTGTTCAAGGTGTACTGGGCCTAGTTTATAACGAATTTTGTCTGTGATACACGCATCGCTCTCGTTGCTTTCATGACATTGAGTTATTTTCATCTGAATTTGTATGACGAATAATGATTGTGTGCATTTATATTCACAACCTTCGAAGAAAATTTGTCACTCGTAAAACTACCATTGTTAAATATGTTGAGGCAATGAACGTATTACTGCTGAATCATGACATTACTTTTTATGGCGTACGTAGCTTTTAGAGAACAAGATGCAACTCCTGCTGAATGGCCATGGTATGCGAGCATTAGAAGTTTTGTATCAGTCGTGTGATGCTCGTACGACGGTAGTTAATACTTCCATGAACATTTTCTGTGTACAGAATCGACGAACTCGCGGGTGCTCTACTTCTCGCTGTTCTCGCTGTGCTGTCTCGTAGGCCTGGCTACATGGCAGGTCCTCTACCTGCGCAAGTTCTTCAAGGCGAAGAAGCTCATCGAGTAGACAGACAACAAAAGCTTGCTTGCTTCTACCTGCACCTTTTATTTTTTCCCTGCAGTAGTGAAGAGTTTCGAATTTCCTCATCGGAAGGAATAAAGTTTTCTGCCGAAGTTCTTCATTACTTGTAGATGTGATAGGAAAAACCTTTTACAAATCGCCCGGCTGGATAATTTTGTGCTTTTAATTGATTTTGCTTATTTTTTATAAATTCATTAGCGAAATTCCCCAAAAGTACTTGCCTCGATTGGAATTGTCCTGCGCATATTTGGGAGTTGCGTACTTGGGATGGTTTGTGAGAAATCAATTTCTTACGGCGTGCTGACGACGTCAAACCAAGCGTCCGGAGGGTACCTGGATAGAAGCTCCCTGAGCTACCTTCCGGTTGCTGCAGTTTGACGGCAGTGACAGACAATCTGTAGACGGTTTCATAGTTCTGGACCTGAACTTTTTTTTTTGGGAGGGGGGTCCCATTTCAGCTCGAACACAATCGCTCCTGTTTTTCAGTTTTGTCTTCATATTTTTGGTGCGAGGTGATCTTTTTCGATCACCCTTTTTGGTTATCGCTTCACCGCAGGGTCCATTGATTTTCTTTACTAATAGCTCATTATAAATAGGCTGAAGTGCACCCTATTGGTTTAATGCTTCCTAAATTTGTCTTGCAACAGAGATAGTCGAAACAATGAACTTGCGTTGAACTAATCAATGGGGATCTACGGTGAAATTATCTTAGGAAATTTTCCCCTGCATCTTCCTTGAAAATTCACTTTTTTAGTAGATTTTGGTTGTTTTTCAATAATTCTTGAACGTTTCATTCCCTCGACCCATTTTTTTTCTTATTAACCAGGTCATGAAAAGGGGATTCTATATTATTAATATTCATCCTACATCCGAGTTCTTGCATGTGCTGTAACATTTTTCTTTATTTCAGCAACTGGCTAAGTTTTCATGACGTCAAGTTGTTCTTTGTCTTCAAAGATAAAATATTTTTTATCAACTTTATTTCTGGACTACTGTGAATGGGTCCAATTTTTAATGTAGCTCGAAATTATTGTTTTGTTATTCTTCTAATATTCTTATTTGGTAAAGTATTTATTGTGAGATATTTAAGGAGCTATTTCAAGGTTTATTCATTTATGATGCAAGTTGATTCTAAAATTTAATGTTTATGAGTAGCAAATTTTAACGATTACGGAATACTCAGAGTCCAAATTTATCTCTAAATTTATTAAAAAACTTGTACGTATAACTGAAATGATTGTATGAGTCGAAAGAACACGTATTTGATAGAACCGCTCTTTGTATTCTTTTGTAAGTGAAGTTTCGTTTTTTATAATGAATAATTTGTCTGAGGTTCTTACAACAATGCCACAGTTGTCTGCTTTGGTTTATTGCTATATTTGTATATTTGCTTCGGGTAAATATTTAATGCACTCCTTGTGAGGCTAAGTAACGGAACATATAATTGTAAGAAAATCAAACTTCGTTAGCACATATGGGTGTGAGTGAGTCATTTGCATCTCTAGAATAAGAGGGTTCTTCAAGTCGAAGTGTGACGAGCAACTGCAAATAATTTATAGAATAGATACCTAAAGTATGAATAAGATCAAATTCTGGGGTCATTATGGCTTCGGAAAATGCACTTCGTTAAAAAATAGGCGAGTTCGTGGATTTTGCACTTCGGGAGATGGATTGTGCGTGGGTGACTGCAGTTTAATTAGTGTGTTATTTAGGATATAATCGACCTAATTTCGTTGATGCTTTGTGTTATTGTATGACTGGCGACTGATGAATGTCAGTTAATGGCAAAGGTATGGCACTTGACGACTAGCCCGTTTATGGTAAAAATACCTTTTTCTTTACAGATTTTGTGTACATGGTGTTGGTATTAGTGAGAGTTTGATTTTACGTGTACTCTACGTTAGCTTGGGTTTCATTTAAAAATTTTTTGAACAACTTTCCTCGCCTATTCAACGTTTCTTTTGGCATACAAATTGTCTTATTTTAGCCCAGATCCGTGACTCCATTTGTCAATCTTGGTTGGTAATTTAAAACAAACATTATTTCAACGTAGTATTGTATTCAAGTAAGTATGTTGAAGCATTTCACAATTCTTCTTACTGGTTTGAGTTGCAAAATGTGTCTAGTAAGCTTCGTTCATGGTTTTGCGGATGATGGTGTAGAGTATTCTTATTTGTAAACTGTTTTTAAATAAAATACTAAAGTTTCTTCTTCATTAATCTGCGTCCCACCATTATATCCACACGATTGCCTGTAAAAACAAGTTAGGTGTAATGATTAAAACATGAATGATTCAAAATCCAAGTTTATTTTGTGGAAATTTACACTGCACAAATACGCTAATAACACTTCGAACATTTTAATTTTACAGTTCAACAAGTCGCCTGCCACACTAAGATGAGTCACTGCTCCTTCTCGCCTAACAGAATCTCATAGTTTTAAATGAATTACAATTCAAGTCTCTAATCTGATGTACACGCAAGTTTAACCATGCAACCATGCTGCTAACAGCATCAAAGATGTGATTAGACAATCCTTGCATTTTACACATTGTCAGTGAAAGTTCACGATATTCCTTTCTAAAACGTCTAATCTCGACCTCATTACGATAATTATAAAAGTTCTCCCTCTTAGTCTGCCTGTTCAAATTAAATTTTCAGTCCATTTGAATAGGAGCTGAATATCCAGTACCAAAATAGACAAAAAACATCCACAAATCTAATCCCATGCCCGAGTTTACCTGCGTGAATGCTAGCTCATTCATGGTTGTTTCTGCTCTTCAGACGCTGTTTCTGCATCAACGGCACCGATTTCCTGCAAGAGTTTCATCTTGCTTTCGAAGTAATCCCTGTACCAGAAAATGGTTTCCTTCTTACGCTGGGCAGTGATGTACGGGTTCTTGCTGAGGCCCACACACACGAGCTCCATGAAGTGAGCGATGGGGCCCTTCTTGGGACACCATGGAGACAGGTGTCGCTCCAGGAAGATGTGATCCTGGAAACCAACCTTCGCCTCCTCTTCAGCATCCATGCCTGCAATACAACACACTAATTTACCTTCTATATCAGAACACGAGTACCTCAGCCAGGATAAAAATGGCTAACTTTCAAGCGCTGCTGGACTCACAATGTGGTGGTACAACAGAGAGAATGATTCTTAACTGGTGCCTTCATCTTTCCAGCAACAACACGACTGGCTCATATCTCGACTTCAGAAACGAATTTTTCGAGATTAATGTTAATGTCTCATCAACCAGACCTGTATCGTCAATATCTTATCCTACGGCAATAAGACCATCATCTACTAGGTCTCTCAACACAAATCCTCTGCTGGAAGATGCGGTTTTTCAAAAACCTCCATTCTACAAATTTCGACAACTCGTTTGTTATTCGAAAAAAATATGAATCAGATTCCAAAAAACTTCATTCACAAATCAGAGTTTCTGCTCAAATTTCAAATTTGTTCAATCAAACATTACCTAAGAGAGCACCCAGAACGAGTTATCGCAACATGGAGAACGAGTTATCGTAACACGCAGAACGAGTTTTCATAACACGCAGGTCAAGTTATCGCAACATGCAGAACGAGTTGTAACACGCAGAACGAGTTATCGTAACACGCAGAACAAGTTTTCATAACACGCAGGTCAAGTTATCGTAACACGCAGAACTCACCGAGCTCGTTATTGACAGGGAACTGCCAGATCTTGCCCTGCTCCGTCCAGTTTATGAGCTCCTGGAAGTGAGAGTCAGGAGGCCTGGCGAGACAGATGCGCAGATCACGAGCAACCTGCGCCTCCCAGGTGGGCAGGAGGGGGGTGGGACGTGAAGGGGTCACCGAATTGTCGTCCATGGGGGGAAAGATGTTCAACGGCTCCGCACCAAAAAGACTCGGGCTTGACAAGCTGTATTTCAGAAAAGAAGTGAATTGTTATAGTTTTCATAATATGTTGTGTTTAACACTTCTCACTCGATTGGTGAATCTCGGTAAACAGATTAATTTGAGTGGTACTCCAATAGCGGCCAAAAATTAAGTGTCTCAGATGGCATAACCCGCTACGCAGACAGAATGCATCTCAAAGATACGAAAAGGAAAGCAAGAAGAATAAAGAAACCGGGCAATCGACTTCGAACAAGACCGGCCTTTCCACAAGAGAGACAGGGAAGAAGAAAAAGAAAGCCAAGATCTATCTAATTACGAAACGAAGGCCACGACGGATTCGTGTTACAAGCGTTGGTGAGGTCATAGTCAGTCGTCAGGATACCACTGAGAAGAGAACATTCGTTACAGTTCAGAGACACTAGCAAAATACCCCCACAGAAATTCAAAGTTCTCGCACACCTTCCGAGAGCAATACGTCACCTAGGTGGGCTGCAAAAAAATATCTTCTCTTCCAGTGCTATAGTGGCAGGATAAGCGATATGAACACACATTTTTGGTAATAATTCACCTTTTACACTATACCTGTTTGTACTCTTTATTTCTCACGGCATCTAACTGTGCCATTTTAACCATTTGCCTTCATTTCCCTTCGAACACATTCCTCAGTTTCGCTAAATCACATTCTATTGCGTAGCGCAAAGCAACTAGAACGATCACACTTTCAAACAATCCTAACATAATCTAATAATACAATACTCAAATGTTTCCCCCCGATTGATAGGTATCTGCAAGTTCTCGTTCTCTAGACTTATACTGTTACCAGCAGGGTTTTACTGCTCTAACTGACTTTCTGTTGCAACGCAGTTCCACGTGATACTCAACTGCTAACTGCTGGGACGAACAGCTCCTCCAGCAGCAGAGTGATTTGACTCTTCCGCTACCATTGGGTTAATATGTCCCAAACAAACTTTAGAAATCATTCCCATTAGTCCCATATTCTAAATGTTTCGCTCAAAATTACATAGAGATTAGTAAAGATAAGTGGTAATTTCCACAATATTGATCAGTATGAAAATAATTGGGTGGTGAAAGGGTAAAGAGACCTGGGCTTGTGCTGCAAGGACCCTTGTTTTGAGGGTTCAATTCCCAACACAGCTCTCGAATATTCCCTGCTTGTGAAGCACTGCTATTGTACATATATTCTATGATCACGTTATAGAAATAGAGTTTCTTTCTTTTTTCTCCGTGAACTCGCCGTTATGATCTTCATTCTTTACGGTTTTCAACAGATGGATCATAAGCCTCTTTCCTAAACCTCAATTTACTTCTTTTTCACTTTCAACATCACACTTCAGATCAGACACTTCGTCATTCTTTCTCATCATACGCTAAAACTTCCTAAACTCTCTTCCATTAATTCAGTGGTTCCCAACCTTTTTGTGATCAAGTACCAACCACTTGGAGGTCTCGTACAGCCGCCGCGTACCACCTGGTTCCAGAGAGTACCTCCTGGTTCACATTTTTATGAAGTAAAAAATAACAAAATAAAAATTGTTCATGACCCCGAAAATGTTCGCGTACCACCTGGAACGCCCTCGCGTACCACTAGTGGTACGCGTAGCACAGGTTGGAAACCACTGCATTAACCCCAAGCAATGACTTCAAACAATCCTATTCATTACCACGTCAAACCATCATCAAATCGCACGTCCTAATTAACTTCATCCCTAACACAATTGTGTTCTTTCCTAAGCCACTCGTAAAAAAAATTTATGCACCTATCTAAATCTAAGACAGTCTCAATACTCATTTTCTAACAGATACCCCAATCTTTACATTTAAATTATTTCCTTTAACAGCTTCCTCTTCTACCCACTCTGTCTATTCGAAGCAACGAACTCCCAAAAGTATTTAAAATGCAATCGTAGTCGTTTCTCAATCATTCCAATTGAGAACCACGTCTGAATAACTGCTAATAAAAGTAATGAGTTCACTTGACAGTGAGGAGCAAGCATGGATTGAAACTTTACTTACATGCTTACAGAACGACGTGTCGTGTGCTTACTGCTTCGCTTCTCTACCGATAAATTGGAGAGCGCACTCCTGAAGATTATACGAGAAATATTAGAAAATTATACGGGAAATATTAGAATCGGACTCGACCTTTCCAGGCACAGTGATATGTGTACCAGTGAAAACTTGCCGAGGGAAGAAAAGCGGAACATCTACATCCATATTGAAACTGAATTTATCCTCAAGAACTTTGTAAAGAAACTGTAATTGGATGGTAAAAGGTTTAATCATAGGTATGTATATTCACCAGGTCGCATCGCAACTTTTAATCAACAAAATCGAAATTTTCACACAAAAAAGTCAATTTTTTCATAAATTAACTGAAGTAAATCGTACTGCGATGTTGCTTGTAGTGCTAGTCAACTTGATAAAACGTACTTGAGTTTGCCAGCAGCTTCGGCAGATTGCTGAACTTCAGGAGAAGAAGACTCGGTTCCATCAGAGCGCACCCGTCTCAAACTCTCCAACAGTTCCTTCTCAGTTTGTTCCCCTCCACCAACCTCCTCTACAACTGACTCCACAGCCTTTGCCATTTTCACTCCTGCCAACACACGTGCAAGCTCGTATCATCATGACACCCAACGACCCTTCAAGAAATTTGGTTAACCTGGTAAACTTTTTTCCTGTCTTCTTCGAGAGCAGAAGGCGCGAAAACTTTCTCAGCAAGACTCGTAGATTTGCGTCCCAAAACCTGATTTCTGGCTGACACGTTCTGAATTGTACGGCTTAGCCTCTCCTTTTTCATTACGAATCCAACTCCTTTTACATTCACTTCTTTCCTCTTAAATTAAAAAAAAACAAAAAACGCACAATACACGGTGGTTTGTGAAAGATAGTTGCAAGAATTAATAAGCAATCTAGCCAATCATTTTATATTAACCTTATTTCTAATACATAATCTGATCAGAGCGGAGAATCAATAAGTACGGTGCATGCTAGCTAGTTCATTGATGTGATGATTCAATGTTATTGGCCTCACCAAAATAGCTCTCAAAACATAACATCGTCTTGTGAAGCATCTACAGTACTAACATGCATTACACTTCCAAGTAGCTACACAGCTCAAACATATATTATTTAGCAGCTACAACGATTCCACTTCCTGATGTTCCGCTGACATCTATATTTGCAATGTATCTATGTAAAAATAAATTTACAGGAATTTTAACTAACGTGCAGTAAAACTCATGGAATACCAATAAAAAAATAGCCACATAATAGTTTTGAGTTGACATATCAACTGCCTGGAACATGACGTACCTACTGCCTGGAACATGACATACCTACTGCCTGGAACATGACATACCTACTGCCTGGAACATGACGTACCTACTGCCTGGAACATGACGTACCTACTGCCTGGAACATGACGTACCTACTGCCTGGAACATGACGTACCTACTGCCTGAAACATGACGTACCTACTGCCTGAAACATGACGTACCTACTGCCTGGACCTTTTGCCTAGCCACCTGCTTGGCCGCTTTGAGACCTTCAGGTTTCCGCACTCGCTTCAGCTCATGGGTTGCCAGTTGTAATTCCTTCCTGTCGTCAGAAACACGGTTCTGGAAAGAAGCCAAAATATTTTAATGATGCATGCGACTATGCTCAAAGCATTTATAAAGTATATGGTTAGTAAGAACAATCATGAACAGCTCTGGTAATTAGTAATTGTAAGAAAACTTTAGTTAGTGAGGGATTTTTTTAGCTTCTTGACTCCAAAATAACTTGGTAAATTAATGAAGCAAAATTTAGGCATGAACACAAAATTTTAAGCCCTTATCTACAAATATGAAAATGGTGTAAGTATTTGCATTAGCCAATATATGGGCACTCACTGCAACTTTCAATGAAGAAAGTAGGCTTGAGAGCTTTGACTTCACTTCCTCTGGTGATGCAATTTTCTTATCTTGTACTGAACTTTGCTTGTTTTTCTTCCCTGAAATAGAGTAGAGTGTGTGTTATCATATACAACAAACAAATAATTATCGAAGTAATTATCCGACCCAAGAATGGGCCAGAAGGTTCGTTCCTATGGCCTAATTCTATTCTATTCTATTCTATATACCTTAATATCTTCACTTCTATCAATTACTAGTTAACTTTCCAGTCAGCCATAAAAAATACTTCAAAATGTGAGAAAAAATTTATAGTATAGTAAATTTTCCATAACAAAGAGTATGCAAATGCATACATGGAGAAAATTTAAACACACACACATAGTGTACAGTATGATCAGCAACATGGTTAACATTCAAATTGAAAAAAACATCAAGGAAAATTTTTCATTAGTTTGTCTAGTTGGAGCATCACACATTTTTCCCAAAAATGCTTTTTATCCTCAAGATATTGGGCTGCGTCTAACACACAACAGACAAAAAAGTAAATGAAAATTTGTTGCATGTACTCAACATGGTAGATTAAACATCATATCATTTAACATAATAAAAATGCATCAGAAAATATTTCTTTGCTAAGTTAGTTAAATAACTGACTATCGATGCTGCACCAGAAAATATCACAAAACAGAAAAACACATTCATTTCATTAACATAAAACTTCAAATTTTTTAGGCATTACCTCAACCTGTCTGCAACAAGATCAAAACACAAAATACAGAATAACAGAAAATAATATCATATTGCAGTCAAATAATTGTACAGATAAATCATAATGAAGTTTTGATACCTAAACCATGGCAGAATTTACACTAATTTGTTCACCATACCTTGACCCTCTGAAACCTGTTCTGAAGGTCCATCAGATGATGCTCCATTACTGCCAGCACTGCTGCTGCTTCTTAGAGTCCAATGCGAGACTCTGCACACCTCACAGTTCCATCTGATGAACAAGCACACAATAAAAATTCTTGATTTTCAATACAAGCTTAAAATTGTTAGATGAAAGATTCTAGTATTTTTAGTAACAATTTCCCAGCATTTGTAAACCATCTTGGTTTGAATCTGGGCATGCACATATTCCTGCAATTTATTTTTTATCTTGACAAGGGAAAAATTTTTGGGTGACTTCCCTGGCAAATTTTGCACTAAACCTGAAAATTTAAATTGTAAAACTTGGAACAATTTGACAATGCTTTTTATGCAGTCTAGAGGAAAAGACACAATCATTGTCAGCACATCCTAGTTTGGGCCATACTACCAGGTTTAACATTGAGGTTTCACTGAAACCATGAACAAAAAATAATAAAGCGTTACATAACATGTTATGAATTATGAATTTTTCAACTTTAACTTCTAATTGAGGACCAACGGCAGTCAGGGCCTTTTATATTATTCCTTCTAAAACACACATACAACATGAGAGCTTTTATATAATATATATAATTATTAGAATATTTGAAACATTTTTTGTACTATTTAAAGATTAATGCTACTAAAAATCATTATTTGACATCAAGCAATCCTGTCGGTGTTAGCTGATAAACGTAATCATCCAACCTTATGTTAAGAATAGTGATCTTCAACGGATATATTCAGGAACCGTTAGCAAAATTCAGAATAAAAACAAAAGCTGAATAAAATTACCTTAATGCAGGAATACTTCTAAGCATATTAGATGTTTTATTTAGACGAAATTATAGTTAAATGTGGATGACATCAAACACCGGGTTCAACTACATCATCAACAATAACAAACGTATTTCATCATTGAACCCATAAAAGCATCACAACATGCTATATGAGATGAATTGGAAAAAGAATATTCGCGAATGTTATATTGCAGGTGCTCTCTACTCATCATTGATAGCAATTAGAGACAGCCCTTACAAATAGTAATTAGTTTTTTCGCAAGGTAGTTCATCATAAATGTATTTTTCTTCTCGATCATACCCTGACAATTATTAAAACAAAAAAAGGGTATACAAAATTTTGAATATCTAATATTGTGAGATAAATGATCATGAACTACCCTAAAATTTATTATTGTTTTATCTAGTCAACTATTTATATATAAGTAGTTGATATTGACCTGGTGTTGACATTATTTTCATCTTGCCTTGATGTTGTTGCTCACAAGCGAAGCAGAACTTGAGTGTGTCATTCTTGAAGTAACGTGCAGCTCGCATCCAACTATCCGGCAAAATGATGGGCGGTGGAAGACCAGTTATTGTGCTTAGTAAGTATTACATGACAATATTTTCTAATTTTGTTTGAAATTCTATCCTCGTTGAAACATTTTCTACAGTTTTGGTTTGTTTCAGATCAAAACACGAAGAGGGAGAGCGGGCGCAAAGTCCAGGTGCAGAACATCAATGCTGGGAAGGTGGGTGATGTTGACTCACCATGTGTTATATTTTTTGCAAGTGTGCTCTTTATAAAGGGAAGGGATTATTATCAGTTGCCTACTTTAACTCGTTTTAACTTGCAGTAGCAAAATGCCATTCAAGAAATACTCAATTTTCCAATTCTTGTATTATGTGTTGAGTTCAAATTGTGTGAGGTATGTAAATGGTTTTCTTTTTAAAAAATATAATTATAACTACACACACATATGTAGTATATTTTTTTCTTATGTGTAATAATAAATTTATATACCCTACTTAATTAGCTACTCCACTTTTTTTTTCATACTGCCAAAAGATTTTTGAAAAAAATTCTTAAAATTTGTTATTAATTTAGTATTTTTCACTTCATTTTCCTATTGGTAAATGTTATAAATTTTTTTTTATACTACTGCAATAGTAAGATTTTTTATATAGTTTGCAAGTATTGAATTATTATAAAGAAGCTCACTGCACTTCAATTTTTCTACCATGAGCTGAAATTGTAAAACAAAAAATCATTTTGGGCTGAAAATTTTATAACTTGTTTATACAACTACTCTCAAAACTATGATTTCCAACTTTTGTGTTTTGTACATTTATGTCAACAAATGTCAAAGTTTATTCTTAGCTGATCATTTTCTATTCTATTGATAGAATTTACCCATTTACACTAGTAGTGGAGTGAGGGCTTGTTATGTTTCACATGTTAAATGAGGTGAACTATTTAAAGTCAGTGATTTTTCTGGTTGCAGTTTGATGTAATTACAGTCATTATCTCTGTGTTTTTGTAATTTTTTCATAATTGGTGTAATGACACATTTTGATGAAGTTTTTTACATGTAATTTCAATAATAAAAAGATAAACCAGTGTGTATAGCTTGGAAGCAGTATGGGCCCCTCAAGATCAAGTCACTTTTTTCTTATTTATGAACTTATACAATTGCTAAATTTGTAGTTACCAATGTTGTTGATGTACTTGCCATGAATAAAATAATTATATCTGGATGTTGTGCCAATGGTTTCTCTAGAATTGAAGGTTGCAATAGCTGTGATTGTGCTTATTTAGCCTCTAAATAAGGATAATGTAGTTTCAGGTCATCTGTTTAGAACAATTATGTTATTCACATTTGGCAGGAGATGTGGAGTTACATGATTGAAAGCCCCATTATTAAAATAGATCACTGAAACTCACTAATTCATACGTAGATGTAAATTATCTAATTCACAAAGTTCTAAGCAAATTTTATCAGTCAGGTTGAGGACTTAATTTGAAAGCCATGTGCTTGCACCTGCTGTCTAAGTGTGTTGCTCTTATAACTGTGGTGTATAAAAGAGTAGGTTGCATGCAGTGCAGAGTGTGGTAGCAACATTACTAAGAGGAAATTTGTTGACTTCTAGATTCAAAATCATTTTTAAATTTAAGTTAGTACCCAAGTGTGTTTACATCATTTAAGACAGTATAACAGTTAATGCAAAACAGGTAAGTTTCAAAAATTATGCTTGTGAATATATCACACTCATATGAGAGCATTATGAGAAAAACTCATTTCTGCAGCAGGAGCTTTGTAGACTAAACTTTATTAAAAATGTTAAGTTTAGTTAAAGGAATTTTTATAGTGTGCTATATTTTGTCATTATTGATTTAGATAGTTCAGTACATTGGCTTAGTGGCTTGTAACCAATAGAGTTTTATGTTCAAAAAGTTAGGCTCCACAGGGAAAAAATTGTTCTCTTGAGTTTTTTGTCAATCTCCAGAGAAATTTGTTGCCCCTCAAGTGTGTCTTCTGCTATTCCTTCTTACAAGGCAGTGACACTAGCAGGTTTCCTCTTATGGCTTTGTTATATTATTTGTTTGGACTTAATTTTCTCATGTGTAGTTCAAACTTTCTAGCAACTTTGTCAATATTCTTTTCCTTAGACATTTTTCCAGCAGTCTGGCCAACATTATTTTCTTCTTTATTCTCCTTTAAACATTATCTTGTTCTCTCAGAGTCTTCTTAAAACACCATGGTAAACTTACAGCATTTTTTTCCTCTTTAACGTTGTTCTGGCAATCTTGCCAGCATTCTTCTCTTCAAAGTGATCTCTGGTTTCATTGAAAAAAAAGCCATGTGGGTGTTTTTCTTCCTGTTGTGTATAATAAACTAAAAAGAATTTTGTAATGGCTTTTCAGATTCACTTTTCTTTTTCTCAATTAGATAAATTTTCTCTTAATTGGGAAGCATAACTTAAATGAATGTTTTTTCCAAAACTCTTAAGTTATATTATACAGTGTATGCATGTGCTTGTATTTTACTTACTCATTCTAACTGTTCCTCTTCATGCAGATGATAGCTGATGTGATCAGGACCTGCTTAGGCCCTCGATCCATGTTGAAGATGCTCATGGACCCCATGGGAGGCATCGTGATGACCAATGATGGCAATGCCATCCTCAGGGAGATCACTGTCCAGCACCCTGCTGCCAAACACATGATTGAAATTGCACGCACGCAAGATGAGGAGGTTAGAGTTGTTTTTAACTACTATTTCTTTACATGAACTGGAAGGGGTGACTTGTTTCTAAGTTTTATGCTCACAAGATGAGAAGGTTAGAGTTGTTTTTTACTACTATTACTTTACATGCATTGGAAAGGGTGACTTGATACAAAGTTCCATGCAGGCAAGACGAGAAGGTTAGTGTAGTTTTTAACTTTATGTTACATGCAATTAAGAGGTGAGTGGTTTCTTAATAAGGTGCATGGAAGTTAAAGTATATATCTCTGAAGGTGTTATTGCATAGAACGAAAATTGAGTACTGAAATTTTAAGCATACAATGTCTGAAAGTGAGGTTTCTTTGAAACGTGAAAAATGCAATGTAATTTTTCTTTGGCCTTCATAAATAAGAAGAAAAAAGTTCATAAGAATAGTGTAAAATTTTGCTTGCATATCTGTTAAATGAATATAAACAAACTTATTACTTGGTTAATGCAAACGAAATGAAGAATTTTTTTCTTTTATTAGATGAATTCAAGAGTAGGAGATAGCTGTATAGGAAATGAACTAAACATTGTATCTCTGATACTGAAAGTATTTATATCTCTGCACTTGAAATGTTCATGATTATCAATCTGGCGTTGTTACTAATTGTTTGTTTGAAATATAAGAATGCCGTCGCAAGCGTTTGTTTCTACTTTTGAGTGCGGTGGTTAAAGCAGGAATATAAAACACTAATTATGATAATTCTACTGGAAGGGCGTAGGCTTTATACAATTAAATGATATCTTGTAAGCATAAGAGCTCACAGTCTTGTCATCTGTAGTAATGTACAGCACTGAGTTTGTATATACATATATCGGCTACACGTTTAATCTGCAAGAAAAAGTGTAAGGTTCTATTATAAGCTTCCTAATATACCTTGTTTTATTGAAATAATAACCGTATATTGACATGGTATTCCTCTACACTTGATGCTATCTATTCGAATCATTCCAGTGTTAATGTTCGCTATCGTTGTGTGTTATATGTTATGTAGTATATATCAGCTATGTTCTATATGTTCTAAGTTATATAGGTCACATGGCACATTATGCAAGTGCTACGTTGTGTATATTAAATGTTACATTATATGTGTTAAATACTACGTTATATGTCACATGCTACATTGTGCATGTTATACGTTACATTTCAGGTTGGAGATGGCACCACAAGCGTTGTGATTCTAGCAGGAGAGATGCTGGCAGTTGCAGAGCAGTTCTTGGAGGCCAAGATGCACCCCATAGTCGTCATTCAGGCGTACAGACAAGCTCTCGAGGATGCCCTTGAAGTTCTCAACAATGACCTGAGGTAAACATGTCTCTGTGATGTCGTGTTAGTTACAGTGAATGGGTTTTACAGTGTGAGGTTGAGGTCTGGTTAGAATAGAATAGAATAGAATGAGGCTATAGGAACGAACCTTCTGGCCCATTCTTGGGTCGGATAATTACTTCGATAATTATTCGGTTGTTTTACCCAAGTCCCATGCCGTATTTCTAGCCGCGTCAACCATGTCGGCAGCGGAATTCGAACCCGGGTCTTTCCACTCGCAAGCAGATTCGCTCACCAGTCGACCAAGCTGGTGATAGTCGACCAAGCTGGTGATGTCGACGAAGCTGGTGATGTTAGGTTAGGTTCGGTTGGTTAGGTGCGGTTAGTACCAAAGGTTTTACGCAAATGGTGGTATAATAAGAACTCGGGTAATAAATGTATTGTGTGCATTATAATTATCTATTCATGCTGTTGAAGTCTAATTTTTCAATGAGCTTTGGAATTTTTTATTTACTTTTTTCCAATCATTTCCATGAACGTTAAAATGTGCGTATATTTTGAGTGATGAACGAGCAGCTGGATTAATTAAATATAATGACTTGATGGAACCACGTTGCTCTTTTCACTTGAATAATGGGAGGAAAGATGATTGAAATTTTTGAAATGATATTTTATGACCGTAATGGAATTTGTCTCTACGTTATATTTTTAATCAATTCTTATTTATTTTAATTTAATTGTGTTTAATCAGCTAACTTCAGTATTTATAGTCATGTTAAATCCGCTGATGTTATTTCCTGACCAAATGAATTATATCTATTCTGCTGACATTGCTTCGAATACCCCAAAAAATCATTTTCTAATCTGACTTTGTTGCGTATGGTGAAAAATGTCGTTTCTAATGTAATAACGCTGTTTCCAGCATCAAACTAGACCTGAACGACGAGAGTAAAATGGTCGACGTGATCCGGTCGTGCATCGGCACAAAGTTCCTAGGCCAGTACGGAGACCTGGCGTGTAAAATTGCTCTGCAGGCTGTCAAGACAATCACAGTCGAGTCAGGGGGCAATGTTGAAGTTGATGTTAAGAAGTGGGCGAGGATTGAGAAGGTGAGTCTCCCAGCAGCATTAAGTTTGAGCAAGGAAACCTTGGTACATTAAAGTTGCTATTAGATAAATTAAAGTTGATATTATATTGATTAAAGTTGCAATTAGATGAATTAAAGTTGATATTAGTTAAATTAAAGTTGCAATTAGATGCACATATTCTAATACCGCTTCGATAACTTAAAATCTTATTAGAAATAGCTATGGAAAATATCACAATTCTTATCATGGAGAATATTGCCAGTTTTGCAGTGGTCGGTCAAGTGAAACAGCTTTGCAGTTTATCATGAAAATGTGTTCCACTCAGTTTGATAGTCTTCTGTTATCGGGAACTCTTGTCTTCCAGCTTTCAAATTTTACTAACATTGAACTGTAAGTTCTTCAGCGACAGTTTAATACTTCTTTCTGTTACGGTTCTGACCTGTATTTATTGGGGATGTATGTTGCCCGAGCAAATGAATAGGAAAATTTAATGTCTACGATGATTTAATTTGTTTAGGCTGGCATATTTCTTCTCTAATACAAACTTATAAACCGAAAATCTCTTATTCTTTTCTATAAGACATTGAATTAGGCTTATTCAAGTGATAGTTGATTTAATATTTCAATATAGGTATAACGTGCCGTATTAGAGCCTGTTAATATCGGTTTTCATTAGGGTGTATCGGTGCCTGTTAATATCGGTTTTTATTAGGGTGTATCGGTGCCTGTTAATATCGGTTTTCATTAGGGTGTATCAGTGCCTGTTAACGTGTTAAGCACGGTAGATATTGCCTGTTAACACGTGTTCAACACGGTAGAGATTGCCTGTTAACACGTGTTCAACACGGTAGAGATTGCCTGTTAACACGTGTTCAACACGGTAGAGATTGCCTGTTAACACGTGTTCAACACGGTAGAGATTATCTGCTAACACGTGTTCAACACAGTAAAGATTGCCTGCTAACACGTGTTCAACACGGTAGAGATTGCCTGTTAACACGTGTTCAACACGGTAGAAATTGCCTGTTAACACGTGTTCAACACGCTTCAGATTGCCTGTGTCCTGAATATAACTCATACTCCTCCATGTCAGGTCCCAGGCGGTGCTATAGAGGACTGCTGCGTGCTGGACGGTGTGATGTTCAACAAGGACGTGACTCACCCACGCATGAAGCGAAGAATTGAGAAACCACGAGTAATTTTACTCGACTGTCCTCTGGAGTTCAAGAAGGGGGAGTCACAAACTGACGTCGAAATTAGTGGCGAGACTGATTTTAGCAAGGTCAGGAGACCGTCTCATTACTCGGGAAATTTTGGGTGTGGTTGTTCTGACTTTTGTATGACAAGTGCTTGGTTCAACTGGAGTATTCTTAATTCTTGCCATTGATAGAAATGATTGTAGGAGAGAGCTACGTTTGGTTTTTCTTTGTATTGCGCCTAAAGACTGTAAATTTGTTCAAATTTGAAGGATATGTAATGAAATTTTAGATCAATGCGACCTACAATCTGTGATAGGTTTGTTCCTTTTCGTTTTCATGCGAATACGGATAATATTGTTAGAATTGAAGAATGTATGGAGTGTGTTTTAGATTTATTTTTTTAGTATATCAATATGCATTGGCTCTCTTATATCTTTAGGTTTGCCTTGATATTATTTTTCTACAAGAAAAAAATAATCCGTTAAATTAAAATAACATTCGTTTTCAAGTCACATTCATTTATTTGCATTGTATTATCTAGCACTTTCCTGCATTATAAAACACTGATTGTGACCATATTTAATGTGACATTTCTGTACAAAAAAAAACAATTTAGTGATGTTCTCTTGGTTTACAGATGTTGGAATTGGAAGAGGAGCACGTAAAAGCTCAATGCACTGACCTCATAGCGCTGAAGCCTGACGTGGTCATCACCGAGAAAGGAGTGTCAGATTTAGCGCAACATTTCTTGTCTAAGGCTGACATCTCAGTTATCAGACGTGTCAGGAAGTCAGACAACAATCGCATTGCCCGAGCAAGCGGTGCCACCATCGCCAGCAGAACTGATGAGCTCAAAGAGGAAGACGTCGGCACTGGAGTGGGGCTTTTCGAGATCAAGAAGGTTAGATACCTATTAGGTTGTTACAAAAATAATGGCCGATTTCAGAAGGATGCGTTGGCCTTCGAGCGGCCATTATTTTTGTAACGACCTAATATGTAACAATTACTTCATTAACCCTTGAACAACTAAGTTATTTCTCCAATAAAAAAAACATTGCGTCAATTATCGCTTATCTTCACTCGTTTTTTATGGAATTTTACCCAACTTTGAACGAAACATTTAAAATATAGGGCAAAAGCGAATGATATCTAATGGACTTCATAGAGGACTTTGGTCGTTATAGGGTTAACCATAAGATTGCTATTTTTGGTTGAAGTATTGTTTTGCAGAATGCCTAATACTCGTCCCTTGGGTATATTCTTTTTGTATTATTTTCCATGCTTTGTTTCTAGTATTTGATACACCTTTTTCTAGCAATTCCTATACCTTTTTTCTAGCATTTCCAATCCCTTTTTTGGCATTTTCCATACCTTTTTTCTAGCATTACTGTACCTTTTCTTCATCATCTGATTAATTCCTCACCCCCTTTTTTCTCCAGATCGGTGACGAGTACTTCACATTCCTGACAGGCTGCACAGACCCCAAGGCCTGCACAGTGTTGCTAAGAGGACCCAGCAAGGACCTCCTTAACGAAGTGGAACGCAACTTGCAGGACGCCCTGGCGGTCGCTCGCAACCTCCGTCTGTCCTCTGCTGTGGTGCCGGGTGGAGGTGCTGTGGAGATGGCCGTGTCTCAGGCCCTACAGGAGAAGGCCAAGAGCATCACCGGCGTCAAGCAGTGGCCTTACACCGCCCTTGCCCAAGCTCTAGAGGTCTGGGTTGCTTCGATTTTGTTTTCTATGTTCCTTGTTTTGTATGCATCATGCTGATGTGTTTTAGTTTTTGAACAGAAACGTACTTTTACTTTTCTCTTCAGGTTCGATGTTAAAGTGAGATGAATGTTCATTGGGGTTGAAATTTGGTCTTCTCGAGAGCGCACTCTAAAAACGTTCTTATTGGCAACGGTTTAAGGACAAAATTTGAGTTAAATAATCTGGTAACTTCAAAATTGGGATATGAATGCTCTCCATCCAGGTTGTAATCGTAATGCAAGCTTGTTCATATTCTTGTATTACGAATCTTGAGGAATTGCAATTTATAATTGAATTTCTTTGTCTAGTTGACCTCACACACCTAAAAACGATATTTAGCTAGCGTGTTGATATGCCATTCACATTTTTGTGACATTCGACTAAGATCATCTGGTACTAGCATGCTTGAAACTCAATAATATTTGCTTTGTTTGCAGGTTATCCCACGAACTCTAGCCCAGAACTGTGGTGGCAACATCATCAGGCTGTTGACCAGTCTGCGCGCCAAACACGCTGCAGGTAACAAGATGTTCGGCGTGAATGGAGAGAGTGGCGAGCTGGCTGACATGCTGGAGCTCAAGATATGGGAGCCTCTCGTTGTCAAGCAGCAGGTCTACAAGACGGCTGTCGAGGTAAGATTCCTGCGAAGTTCTCTTTTTACCCAGTGTTAAAAGATTCCTGTGAAGTTCTCTTTTTCCCCAGTGTTTATTCGCCTTTTTTTTTCTGTAATCGTTTTTTCATACTACATTTGCTCGTTTCACCTTAGGCTTATTTTTTCCCCACTGCAGTCTTTTTTCCCGTACTGCATTTCTTCCCTCACCTTATGGATGTACTTTTTCCCCCACTGAATGTTCTCTTTTTCCTCCTAATGCATATTGTCTTTTTTCCCCACTGTATGTTCTCTTTTTCACAATATCTATCATTTTTTCACGTTCTGTATTCTCTTTTCTTTACTGTAGAATTCTTTCATTTCCACTGCATGTTTTGAATTTTTTCCTGGTGGTTGACCGTTAACAGGTTTATGGAAGAATGTTGTTCTGTGTCCATGTACCTGGTGTGTTTTAAAGAATTGAGGCTAAGTTCTGAATTTTATTCTTAATAAAACGCTGCGTTTAGCATAAACATGGAATAAATTATTCATATTTTTGCGTGAAAATTTCAGAAAAAATTATTCTGAGCCATAAAGTGGTCAGCCCTCAAGACATGAATGAGAAATTTGCTCTATGAGAAATTTGAAAGTTTGAAATTATTATTTTTTGCTGTGGGTATTGAAATTCGAATTCGTAATTTTCATCAAGGCTTGGGGTTTTTAAATCTCCGTTACGGTATAACCACTATCATTAGATATTTTATTGCAATGTTTACATCGACGAGAGGAAACACGTTGGGTATGATATTCGAATTTTCGTCTGCTAGTTTGAAATGAGCAAAATTTACAAGATCGAAACAAAATTTCAAAGATGAAAAACTTCTTCGTTAAAGTCTTTCGTGCTCTATTGCAGCGTAGCACTTAAGCTTTAGAAGGCTTTGTAAGTTTACACGTGAACTTCGTGCCTCATGTGTTTTCACCGTTCAGACTGCCGTGCTGCTGCTGCGTATTGATGACATCGTGTCAGGGTCGAAGAAAATGCGTGATGACACCGGCGCTGGTGCCATGCCCACCGAAGAGTCCATGATGCAGTAGCTCTAGACTTCAGTTCTCCGTTACGTCGATTTGTAAACGAAGAATTTCCCAATATTCTGTGTTCAAGAGAATGATACTTTTTTTTCATCGCTCCACGAAATTATGATACGTTCTCTTGTTCCGTTTCGTTGTCTTTCAACGAAATGCTTTCTCATGTTTTATGTTCATTAATTAAGATGTTTTCCAAATCCTGTTACTAAACTATAATTAATACTTAGTTTTCTATGTATTTTTTTCGTTTCGATCAATTTGTTAGCGTTACTTGAATCCCCTTAGGCAAACACGTTCGTCTACTATCATACGGCCTTTAATCGCTTGTTTCTCCTTGATCTCGGTAGAATTTTTAACAAACGTCACTAATACATGTTCTAATTCACATCATTGTTTTATGTCTCCCCAACTCATTGGATCAGGCTTGGGCAGAATGAAACCTGGGCCACGTGGATTGGGGTGATTTAGGGTTTTTAAAGCTGTATAACTTTCGCTGGAAAGCGAGTATGTATGGTTTTATGCCTGATTGAGGGGATGTACAGGGTGTCCATAGTCTTTTAAAAGTCTCATAAAGTCTCGACAGCACCTCTTTCACAAACAAGATCCCTGAAGCACGCAAATGCAAAATGTGATTAAAAACTTTAAAAACGCACTGAATAAATAAAACAAATTTGAATAAAATATCTTAATTGCATTTGAAATAAATTTTTGAAATAGTAAAGACTTTATGGACACCCTCTAGAAGTCTAGTAACCGAGTACATGTAGAGAACTCATTATCTATTAGACGGATAACAAGATATACGCCATGGGACTTGGGTATTAACCCAAGAATTGACCATACGGCTCGTTCCTGTTGCCATATTCTATTTCCTTTATTTTACATGTATAGATAAGCATCATTCTCGACGGTGTAATAGAAACACTAGTGCTGCTATCGGTTGTAACTTGATACTATCAGCTGTACGAAGTGCAACATTTCGCCGCGTTTGTGCTGAAAGTTGTACCCTTTTTTTTCTCTTGTAAACAGTATAGTATCCCTTACGAGCTCTTTGAACAATTTCTTCACTATTGAATGGGAATAGATTAGCTCTCTGCTAATACGTACGATTTTCATTTATTTTTATATTATGTTTATTTGGGAATGCTTATCGGTCGTGACTTGTGTATTCATGGTCCCTCAGTAATACCAGAAGCTACCTGTTACAGAAGTAGCAAAGCTTATTGACTGAGACGTTATTTTTTCGGAACGCTTTTAAGAAATTTGAAGCCCATAATAGAATAAAATATAAAGATTCTATTCTATCGCGAGAGTCTTGTGGGTTGGATTTTGGGCGACGTAGTTCTTAATTTTTTTACTTATTTATCGAGGCAGTTACGCACGTGTTGATCGCGAGTGTGGAGTCAATTTCTTCGAGTGTACTAAATATTTCTGTGCGCCATTCCAGATAATGGAACCCTGTGCCTGTAAGCTTGACACTTCACCTTAATTACTTTTTGGAGGAGTTGAATAGTTGCTGTGCCTCAGTACAAAGTTACATCCAGACCCTGAGGTTAATTATCAAATGCTTGTCAAAAGCTTAAACGTGCGAAAAGATATCTTGGCATTTTCTTTGCACTTGTAATTATCAAGAAGGTAATAGAGAGGAGTTCTACTTAGCGACTTCAGTTCTCTCGCATTCAAAGTCTTTTATTAGAAAAGAAGCGTCAAAGTTTTGCGTAATCTTTAATATTCTAACCATCAGTACAACACGGTGTATTATATGAAAGGGAAATCAGTACAAGGTAGGCGACAAGTCAGTGAGCTTCAGCTGCTTCACCATCAAGGTTGTTGCTATGGATTAATGTTGTGCGTTTTTGGGAACAGTGTCGAAGTATTGGAAGTTTGTGACCAATAATGAGATGTCTGTAGAGATTATATTATTTTAACGTGGTCGTGATTGGGCCTCTGATCTTGATGGTCGCTTTCTTTTTTGGTTTCATGACGGTTCTTGAGTAAACCAGTGAAAGGTGGCAGGCATGAGAGGAAGCGCTAGTTTGATGGAGTAAAAAGATCCGGAGGTATTAAGAGCTTGATTATAAATCGTGAACGATGTATGAAAATTGTTATGAAATAAACTTAGAGTCTGAATTTGAGGGTCAAGAAATGATTGATCATACTAGAAGCGGAATTTATCAGTGATCTGAAAGCATTGCGCTGCAAGGTATTTCCAAATTAAAAAGCGCTGTCGTTCCTAAACACTTTCTAAATTGAAGAGCAAGGCCATGAGCATATTACGTGAATATTTCAGATTGGTATAGAATGCCGTTCTCCAAAGAATTTTTTTTAGCTAAATATAAACAATTTGTTTTTGAAGTATATTGAAAAGCTACGCCTTCTGAGATAAAATATGTAGTATCGTCCTGAACTCGTAACTACAGGGCGCGGCAATATATTTTCTTTTTTCAAAGCAAAGCGCTTTGAAAAAAGGATGCCATGTTGCCGCACCCTGTACGTCACTTAGTTTAGGCGATGCACTCATCAGTGTGTCCATACGAGTCTCTACCTCGTCACAAGATGGACGGAATCAGTCACTGGAAGAAAATCACTAGTCATTAAGACTTTATAAGCATTAAGATTTTAAAATTTATTGTTTATATCATATATGCCCGAAAGGAATGGTGTTTTTTTAAAGAAACTTCGAAAAATGTTTCATAGGAGAATTAAATATCACCCGCTCTCATGACCCAATTGAGAATAGAAAGCAGCTCATCATACTTCTGTATCTTAATTTCTTACTTCAAAAACAACCACTTTGCACGACTACAGGGTGTCTCAAAAAAATGTACTCACCCTTTAACCGTTGCTAACATGCTGTCTTCTTTGTGTTGCAGGTGTGAGGTACGAACCTTTGCGAACATGATTCTTTAATCACATTTAATCATGTTCGCAAAGGTTCGAACCTCACACCTGCAACACAAAGAAGACAGCATGTTAGCAACGGTTAAAGGGTGAGTACATTTTTTTGAGACACCCTGTATATACGTGGAGTTGAAAATAGGAAATCTTAAAGCGAACTTCTCAACAAATCATGTCATATAAACTTACATACTTGAATCCTTGTTCATGTTGAATGTGTTCATTTATTGCTTTGTTTTAACTTTCATGAAGTTACCATAGAGTTGCTCGCTTGTCCGAGTTCTAAATTGTAAAACTTTTTGGGTTGAGAAGCAAGTAATACTGAACAGCGTAATTTACTGAGCAAAAATCGTGTTTATACGCTTTGTTAAAGTATACAATTAGATGTAGTTTGTTAGAACTATAATCTATGAACTCAAATGAGTAAAAAATATACGCAATGATGATTTGTGAATTTGTTGGTAACTTCATTCATGGTGAAAGTATAGTACACATAGTTTTTACATTCTACATAAACAATTACGAATTTTTATGCCCACTTTTCGTAGTTTCTAATATTTTCTTTGAATAGGATGATCATTTCCTGCAAAAACTCAGGGTTTTCTACGGTGAGCTAATCCATGCAACGACTGTGAAGACCTCACTATGGCAGAAGCAAAAAATCGAGTCGGCCGGGGGCGCCACGTACGTTTTCGATGACGTCTACTTAATTAACATTCTTATACTACGGCCAGTTGTGTGATATCTCATTTGCAATGACGTCCCTACTGTAAGTAATCGATGCTGGTGACTACATAAAAAATCATTTTTTCCCCTAATCTCAGGGTCATATAATGTACAGAGCTGAATCTTCGATTTTTTTTCAATCAGTCAGAACTTGAATATAGAAATTAAATAACGAAGTTTTCAGCTGAAAATTGATGTTTAATTACTTGAGAGTAGTCGTCCAAAACACTCCTTGACCCTCTGTTGATAACCATAGTTAAATTTTGGATTTATAGATAACGTTCGAACTGTTCAACAGGAAAACCACTTATTTTTTTTGCAAGTAGAATAGAATAGAATAGAATGAGGCTATAGGAACGAACCTTCTGGCCCATTCTTGGGTCGGATAATTACTTCGATAATTATTCGGTTGTTTACTCAAGTCCAAATGTGACTTCTTGTAGACTTAGAGCTTCAGTTTCCGAAGAATTATGGAAAAAATCATATGGAAGAACAAACAGAGAATTTCGTACGTGTTAAAACTACTTGATATTATTCGTATGTGGGGTTTGACAATTTCCAGTACTTTTTCTGACGCCTTTTTATTCTGCTAATGTGTACAAGATTAAAAAATATTTCTTCCTATTTTCAGAATCTAGCTGTTATTGTGTTTTAATAGAAACATGTAACACACCTAACGCCTGTGTCAGACAGCTGGAAAGAATTTTTTTGTAGATTCGACTCATAATAAAAAATACCGATATTGGGGATAGAATTTACATTTTTTCATCACTTTCTAGAGAATTTCAACTACTTTACTCACACTGGCTTCATGTATGGTGATTCAAATATGTGTACGTTGATACATTGAAGCTGTGGCCTGGATACACGCTGGAAAATCTGGGCACGGACGACCGCCGTTCTTCATAGCTCCTGTAATTAAAGTGAGCGTAGTCAGAGAGATCTCGTAATGTCCCTGAATATGGACATAAGAAGGCGGTGCTCTTGTGTTCCTCTTCGCCCTGTGATCAAGCCAAACCGGGCCCTGCTGTGAGATCATTACTTGAACCGTCGTTGAAATCGCGTCCCGTGTTAGAGAGTATGCTTCCACAATCCAATTTAAGATATAAAATGATAATCTTCCCGTATCCCAATTTATTCTATTCTATTAATATGACACAAATTGTTCCTTATTTTATCAACGGGAAAATATAAGGGAACGTATCGTGCAAACGATGGGCTGGTATTTTTTCGAACGATTATTTTCCAGCAAGTTGAGTTCAGCTGGACGACCTGGAATGGTTCCGGCGTCACAGCTGAAGCCTCAAACTTGCTGGAATTTTGAACTTCCAGTTGAGCTCTAGCAGTACTAGTGAGAGGTAGTGGCGTGTCTTGGGACTCGTGAAGATGCCTGTCTTGCAATGAACTTTAAGTTACTGCAGTGCTGTGGTTCGATTATTTTTTCCGAATAGCTTGTACGTTGACACACCAGTGCTGAATTCTGCTTCTATCGATATTAAAGGTATTTGATATTTTTAAAGCTTTTAAATTTAAATAGGCTTATCTTGCCTATGCAGTTTGCAAGACTCAGACTTGATTTCGAATGACAGCGTTATCTGATATTTTTTTTATCTATTCACTAACGTTTTACGATTGTAGAGTGTTTTAGTCGAAAATATAAATTTTATGTGTTCTTTTTCTTGTGCACTGGAACCATCGAAATTTTAACTTGTCAGGTCAAAAAAAGAAAAATTTCTATTCAGCCTTTTCGTTTATTTTTAAGTTCTAACTTTCTATTCTTAGTTCCTATTTCCTGCTAGATGTATGATTTTTATCTTGAAGTGCAGGACTGATATAGAACTTCTGAGTAACCGGGTCTGTTATGAACAGTTTTGGGCCTGTTGTGAAGTTTCTGAACCTGTTATGAACAGATTCTGGTCTTTCTATGAACAGTTTTTGGGCCTGATATGATGAACAGTTTCTGGGCCTGCTGTGATGAACAGTTTCTGGGCCTGCTGTGATGAACAGTTTCTGGGCCTGCTGTGATGGACAGTTTCTGGGCCTG